>JAOXYM010000022.1:16910923-16925063 GCA_028567055.1 Leptatherina wallacei | reverse complement strand
TCCTCACATGTGGAACAAACTCCCAGAAACCTGCAGGTCTGATGAAACTCTCAGCAGTTTTAAATCAGGGCTAAAAAAAATTCTATTTGCAGCCTTTTATGATAACAAGTGATATTTTTTCTGAAGGTTTTCTTTCTTTTTTCATTTTATTGTCTATTTTTGTTTATTCATTTTGTTTTTAAATTCTTCTTAATGCTTTCTGCACCTCGCTGTAATGTTTCTAAGTATGTAAAGCACCTTGAATTGTCATGTACATGAAATGTGCTATACAAAGAAACTTGCCTTGCCTTGGCTTGTCTTCCCTTATACATCTGCATGCATCTGTCAAAGTGAATTATTAAGTTAACAAGTAAATAGCACAGTCCAGCTTGGTGCTCCACCTGCAGCTTACCACCACCTCAGATGTTTTTTCACTTCAATTGCTCATTCCTTTTATTGTGTGTTCACTGCTTACAGATTGCATGAATGCAGAGGTCAAATTATTGTGTTTGGGGGGAAAGGAAATGCTAGATTAGATAAACGATTCTTCTTGGAAAAGTTTGCTCTCACTGTAACCTTAATTTTGCTTCAGCATGTGTATTTAGCACACGATAGAGTTTATAATAGCTCTCTATTTAGAGTTGTGACCTTCCTAATCAAGAAAGTGGCATGGTGAAGAGAAGGGTGATCATATGTTGTATGTGCATTGCATAAAGGAAACTGAGCTTTTTACTAGTTCTTAGTGTAATTCCTTCCATTGCAGGCTCATGACTTTTGGTGGTTGGGGCCATTTCTTCAGTTATAAGAACTTCTCTTACATGTCTTTCTGTCTTATGTGTTTTGTTTTGTGTAGTTTTTGTCTAAGCGACTGCTGAGTCCACTGCGACATCCATTTTATGACAGAAACGTGGTTTTCTTGTTTCTCATACAAGTGAAATCAATTCAAAGGGCCCATGTTTCTTTTGCACAAGTGTCTACGAATGCATTAGCTAACAATAACTTAGGCATCATCTTTAGATTAGTATTCAGTGGAGTTTTTGTTCTGTGTTCTCTTTAAAAATTCACAAACAAACAAATCCTGACAAGCAGCCTCTTCTGTGCATCTAAATTGTTGTCGTGGATTTACAGCAGATCTGGTATCACAGCCCCCACAGAATAGATTCAAAACTCTGCATGAACACAAGGAGCCAAAATAGTCTTAGTTTTGAATTCAAATTAAAAACTATTACAGTGTAAACATGAAAAGTTTGTGTTTACAATATGCATGATGCTTCATTGACTATAAGTATGGTTGCATGAGCATGCCTGACATAGTTCATAAAAATAACCTAGACTGAGCACAATAAATAAACCTCCTGGAATTAGTAGGGCAAACTATATTTGCCAGAAAGGACATTAAAGGTGAGAGGGAAAGATTTCCGTTTCATTTCTTTCACCTTCGAAGTGCTGTTTAGAAGAGTGCTGTACAAGTACTATGTTTACTTGCACTGTTGTGGAGCATATACTATTATATAAAATAAATTATATATTCTAGACTTGCACACACATTTAATACTTTCAATATCAGCCATTTAGTCATTCAGGAGCCTCATTCAAGCTAGAGCCCGACCAGTATGAATTTTTTGGGGCAGATACCGGTACCGATATTGGGGGCTTTAAAAAGCCGATATCCGATATATCGGCCGATATCCAATATTTTGGCCAGTATATGTAATAAGAACATGGATATACACAAGATACACATTGTACATGAACACAAATACTTATAATACCAGAATATGATTCAAGACTAAGAAACAGAACACTGTAGAATTAAAATAAGGAACTTTAACAACAATTTTAACAATGTCAACATAAGGACTGTAAATTAGGGATCGACCGATATGCCATTGCATGTGTTTTTATTTTTTATCTGCATTATTGAACAAATATAAAAAGCAATTGAATCCTTTTTTTATTCAAAAAAATGAAATTGTGGTTGTGAAATATCAAGTTTGGCATACCAGGTGTTTTAAAAGTTGAAATTTAACTTCAGTGGGTTAAATATGCTTTTTATTATATCAGAGAATGTTCATGGGAGTCTCTGGGAGAGTTCCAAATCAACATTACAATTGCATGTTGTTTGATTTTTAAATGATTTGTTTTAACATGTTATTTAGGGACAACTACTAAGAGGGCCTGCATTAAGGGTCTATGAAAACAAATATGAAAAGTAGCCACTGAAATAAGTGCTTAATTTTTAAATTTAGACTGCCGGTATCGCCGGTATCTGCGATATTGACCCTTGTATCGGCATACCAAAAAAACCCCGTAAATATCTGATATATCAGCTGGCCGATAAATCAGTCGGCCCTTCTTACCTTGCTTAAATTCACTTAAGAGGGCTAAAAGAGTGGTTACAGGTTACAACAGTATCATAGGGTAATCACATCTTTGAAAACAGATTGAGTTTCCATCCACTAGCTGTGGAAAAAAAAAAAGCCTCAGTTCAACTTGGAAGTCACTGCAATTCTGTAGAAGTTAAATGCCCTGTACCTGGAGGCAAACCTCAAGGAAAGCAATGTACAGTCGGAGGAAAATGTACAGAGCTCCTCTTCAGGAGTTATTTTCATCCGTGGGGATATCTGAGATATCACATCATATATGTGGGAAAATGTTCATTTGTTATGTCACTTTTGCCAACTCAAACATGAAATAGCTTTTGAGTCACAACATTTTTACCAGATCAGTCATGATTTACAGGAGTGTTGGTGTTTCCTCACTCCCTAATGAGCAAAACGTTTTCAAAATGCAAAGACCACCTCAAGTGAACCTATAAATCATTTTTGCACATTTTATTCAATTTTCCATTTCCATTCACATTTACACATTCACATCATCTAAATCAAAGACAGCAGTGTAAAACCTGGTTATTGTCGGCTAGCAGAGATAGATCATTGTACCATAGTGAAACAGCTGTCACTCCTTTAGCACTCAACTGAACACATAAGGGCCTTCTTTGTGAATCTCATTAGTACAGGGAAGATGTGTATACATTGGTGTTGCTCATGCACAACATATGCATTGAATATCCTTTCTAGGAAATACATGAAGCAATGAACTTCACTGAAGATATTAAGGGAAAAATAAACAAAAAGAGTATTTCTTAATTTCCTCCATTTTTTCATGATTGGGCTTGTGCTGACAACATTGCCCCCCCCCCCCCCCCCCCCCCCCCCCCCCCCCCCCCCCCCCCCCCCCACACACACACACACACACACACACACACACACACACACACCCACACACAAACACACACATTAATTTGCTTTTTGTTTAATTGCATATTCTGGTTTGAAAATGTAGAATCAAAACTTTCCTTTTCTTCCTGAAAGGAAGATTTTCAGCTTCTTTATCTCTTCCAAATTGTATTAATAGTCCTGCAGGGAAATGTGGAAAAACAGCCCAGCTATGCTGTACAGTCAGAGGAAAGAGTCCCCGTCAGCAGACCAGTGGAGCGAACCCACACACTCCTAAGAACATTAAAATCTGGTTTTGTTAATACTAAATTAGAGATCAAAATGGTGGAATATTCAACATCAAGCATAAGAATTTAGTTAGAAACCAGAAACTTCAACATCAGTGTTTCTCAGGAACAAGATTCCTCCACAGTTATTGCTGTAATTGAACCTCCAATTGAAAAAAAAGGTTTCATGTAACAGAGATGAAACAAAATGTCAACATATATCATCTCTCTGTTGAAGACAGTTCATTCATGTCCTCATACCATGTTCAAATCTGAGGGAGTTCCAATAAAATCATCAACTGCATCATTTACAGTCCTCCTTTTGTGAGATGTATGGCTTCTTGTCTTAGTTTTATGACTAAATGTAAAATTATACAGTTGTATGCACTTGAGAACATGACAAAACATCACTTACACTTGATGACCCAGCTCTAAACATAACTCTTTCACAAAGCTTATGTTTAATTCTCTGTTCTGTTTTGCACTTGTGTTGTACTGCTTGATTCTTAAGAGCAATATACTATACAAAGAAAAATGTTTGTTTCATATTTTAGACTATAAAAGAGCATGTTTGTTCACAGGAATCTGGTGCTTCTGCATTTTTAGGACTATTAACTGAGAAGTAATGTGATATTCAGCAATGGCTTATCTAGCCAAACACATATTAAAATTCCATAATGCTATTCCAATTAGTGACATTTTTGGATGTTCATTACCGATGAAAATTGCGTTGTGTTAATTCAGTGGTAATGGAGGTAAGTCTCCCATAGAGAAGGCTTACATCACTTTTATTAAAAGCGGCACATCCTTTTACATTTGGTCACTGATGCTAACACAGGGGTCATCATCAACTCAACACAATGTGTTATTTGTTGCTCATATTAAATTAAGCTAAACAAGAAAAAAAAATGAATTAGAAATATTGTGGATTAAACATACAGTATACTAAGTCTGACAAAACATACATAACATTTCAGCACAAAGCATAACTTCTGACACCCGCAGCTGCAAATGACAGTACACAAACAAGTGAGGCTTTGTTATCTGTTCATCCACCCTTCCTTTGAACTGAGCGTGCAGCTGTGTGTTTGTGAGGGAACTGCTTGACAGAAAATACAGTTTTATGCTGATAAATTACAGTTATTTACCCTTACTGGTTAACTGCTGCATTAACTGTTAATTTACATGCAAGTGATGAATGCCTAACTGTAGTTTACTATTACGGGGAAATACAGTAATATGATGTTGTAAATCCACAATGCATTTATAGGAATTCACTACACTGTTGTATTTATAGTCTCTACTACTGTCTCTGCTGACAGACTGATTTGGAATCAGTCTAATTTTTTTTTAGTAAAAGTTAATGATGAACTTATAGTCAATGAGAGTAAACGGCAGTCTTCCTTGTCTCTCTACTCTTACGCTAATGTCATGCTTGTTGATATAACAGGTTTCAAAAAGTGAAATCATCTCATTAAAAACAATGAGCTCACAAGACCAACAAATTGTCAGCTAATGATTTATCCTTGATAAAAATCACTAATAGGGAGAATATTTGGGGCCTTTTCCTGAAGCTTAATTTGACAACAGTGTACAATCATTAAAATGTGTTTTTTTAAACATCTTTCAAACAACTAATTATCAAAAGCACTTGGTCACAGTGTTTTCTGTATTAAGACCAAACTACACTGTAAAAAAAAGAGCTAAAAAGTTGAGTGAACTTTAAAAAAAAAAGTAAGGCAGCCAGCTGCAAAGTTTTTTGTAGTAATCACAACTAAAGGGTTCTGGGATTAACTCAAAGTAAAATCTTAAATTTACAATAGTTAGGATAGCTACTCCTGCCTTTGAGCTGAAAATATCTCTGAAAAAGTTGAGGCAACTTATGTTTACAAGTTCCCTAAATAGG
Organism: Leptatherina wallacei; assembly: GCA_028567055.1. Classification (NCBI taxonomy): domain Eukaryota; kingdom Metazoa; phylum Chordata; class Actinopteri; order Atheriniformes; family Atherinidae; genus Leptatherina; species Leptatherina wallacei. The sequence continues at coordinate 16,919,673 of JAOXYM010000022.1, read as the reverse complement.
GAGAGTAAATCTGAACATATCTCAAATTTGATTTTGATTTACACCAATAAATTAGGCAACACATTTTTATATCAATTAATCGCATCATTTTCTGTCATTAATCTCAATTAATCAATTGTTATGTGTATAATCACATATTTTCAAATACTTAAACAAATCAGCTGCATTTAACAGCAGTATTAACATAACATAGCAGTTAAAATATTTATTTTAAATATCAATAATAATAAATAATAAAACATAAAAACTGATCTTGTAATCACATGATGTTGGTTTAATCACACACCTTATGAGACTGTATTATCTATAAACAACATTAAACACTAAATTCATTATTGATGAAAATATTGAAAGAGGCAATGCAAAGCAAGGCAAGTTTATTTGTTTAGCACATTTCATGTACAGGACAATTCAAAGTGCTGTACATACAAACATTTCAAACATTAAAGTGGGGTTCAGAAAGCATTAAGAATGATTTAAAAATTGAAGCACAATCAAAAAAATAAACAAAAATAAAGAAACAAAGAAACTCTCAGAGAAAATATCACTTGTCATCATAAAAGACTGCAAATAGAAAGGTTTTTAACCCTGATTTAAAACTGCTGAGTTTCAGCAGACCTGCAGGTTTCTGGGAGTTTGTTCCACATGTGAGGAGCATAAAAACTGAACGCTGCCTCTCCGGGAACTGAGAGTAGACTTGACCCTGATGAGCTGAAGGATCTGGTTGGTTCATAACGAACCAGAAAATCCTGAATGTATTTTAGCCCTAAACCATTCAGCGCTTTATAAACTAACAGCAGGATTTTTAAGTCGATTCTTCGACAAACAGGAAGCCAGTGTAAAGATCTGAGGACTGGAAAGAGCTGGATCATCCCATCACATCCCACTTGAACATTCAGATTAATATTTTTATAAGGTCATGTTCAAACAATTATGTCTGGTTTTACTGTGACTGTGAGAAATTAAAAGCAGCGCTCTAGTTTTCTGTTATGATGCTTTGAAAATGTTGTGTAATCTGATCTACTTCAGTGGGTTAACTCCTGAAGATAAAACTCTAATTGGTGATGATAAGATGTAAACTTTCGACTCATAAAGGTAACTGCTCATGTTTTGGTGCTCATTACAAGTTCCAAGGCTTTGCCACACAATGACCGTATGATTCATTGAAAGGTTTGTCAGCTCACCTGCATCAATTTTTTTCTGTATTTTTAGGGCGCTCAGTTTACATAAGAGCTGCAGAGACTCGTGTCACAGGCACTTGTAGTACTAGTGATGTGTGAAATATACCTGTGGGCCAGCTCACTGGAGGTGACACGCCTCCTTTTGGAGGCTGTAAAGCCACGCAGAATGACCCACATAATTCTTTCTTGATTGGCTGTTCTGTAACTGTGGTTCTATGGAGATAATTTTGTTCCTTTATTATTCAATCAAACAGAATAGATTTGAAACGAAAAAAGAGATTTGGGAGCAAAAGAGAGTAAGTGGCAATCACTTTTTTTTTTTTATCGAAACACAACAGGTTGCAATTGAAAACAAATATATGAGAAAGTATATATTCTTCAACTTCAATTAAAACTATTCATTCATTCATTCATTTTCTGTACCGCTTCGTCCAATACAGGCATTATAATGCCCTACTGCTTCGAGCACACTGATTAGCAGCAACATGGTTGTCTCTGCTAGTCATGGTCTAAGCAGAGTAGCCTAATGAGTGAGTAAACATTTAGTGTTGCATGGTACTCGCAGTGCCAAAATGTCATGGTTCCTTTACAACAGTACTACCGTGAATTACTAAATTGCCGCTGAACACGGTGCCAGTTTCCACTGTGTTGCGGGCTGCCGCTACTCTCCCCGGCTCCCTTCTCACTACGGCTGTTATAATGTCAACAAACACACGTGGCGAATAATTTTCAGATTCACGCACATATTTCTAACCAGCCAACATTACTGGTCTATACAGGAGCAGCTGTGTCAGACGTTTTGGCACCATGCAACACTAAATGTTTACTCATTCATTAGGCTACTCTGCTTAGGCCGTGACTAGCATAGTCACGGCTGCTAGTCAGTGTGCTTACAGCAGCAGGGCATTATAATTCATTACTTGTGGTGTTGTTGTTGTTGTTGTAAATGTACGGCAGGCTGTAGCCAATGATATATAGTGCAATTACCTATGGGAAATGTTTCAAGAGCAACAGGCTATCAACTTACCTCAAAGCAGCACAGCACAAAGGAGAAGTGTGTGTAATGCTGAAGGTGTAGATGGCACTGGAGCCAGGTCAAACCAACTAATAGAAACAAAATCTCTTTTTTGGTTTTTCAAACTATTCTATTTGATTGAATAATAAATTCTCTCCATATGGTTCAGCGCTAGTGCAAGGCACGTTCCAATTCCCCTGGAAAATTTTTCCCGTTTAAAATCGTTTATGGTGGATTTTTTCGTCATTGTTCTATGATTTCTAAGTGTGAGAAATACTATGTGAGGTGTGTGAGCGTTTGAACAAGCCGAAATGCATGTGTCTCATGACCAATACGTGAAAGCTTAGAGCCCTGAGAATAGTTTCAGTAGAGTAAAAACTCCAATGAGTTCTAAACTGTCCTGTTTTATTCTATGAAGTCTTGAAGTGGGAGCAACACAATCCAAAAGGTACCATGTACAGAGAAGCTGGGGGAAAAAAAAGTTCAGACACCAGCAGCGGTGAGGCAAAGCCAGGAGGTGAGGTGTGACTTCTAAACAGTTATCTCTGAAATACCACTCTTTACAGAATAGTTCCACATTTTCTGACCCTGAATGTTGGGAATCTAAAAACAGAACAGCGCAAAATCCTTTGGGGTCAAAATGATCATATTTCCTCTGTTCTTTACATAATGAATATTAAAACGTATTCTAATGAAAATGTATGCAGTTTAAGGAGAATTCAGGGACCAGGAAAGCTCCATGATTTTGTTTGACAAAGTTATATATCAAAGATTGATCTATCACTACAGATTTGAACTAAAGGTAAAGTCAAAAGTAACGTTTCTTTGAGGTGCGGTCGAAAACCTTGTTGAGTATGTGATTTAAAAAACAACAGGTCATTTATTAAAATCAAAAAGTGATTAAAAGTAGTAGAGGGAGGGGGGACTCCAGGAGAGGCTGATGGTAAATTAACTTGTGAACATAGGTTGCCTTATTTTTTAAGCTCAAGCAACTTTTTTTTTTACAGTGTACATCAAAGTTTTAATAAAATGATGAATTTGTCAGGTACTAAGGTGTTCCTATGTATAAGGTACGACTTTCTAAAAGCATATTTTGAAGAGTGATGTATAACCTGCACACACCAGCTACTTCTCTATGAACCTTCCCTGAGTTTTTCTCTGGTAACTGCAAAAATGAGTCAATTCATTTTTAGAAGGTCAATATCAAGACAATTTTAGCCAATGATGTATTCTCACTGGTGTAACTGAGCATTTCTCAATTGTCATCACCATCCCAGCTCAATAACTTTGAATGATTGTCGTGGACAAGGTCAGTCCTCAGTCAGTGTTTCCCAGTAGTTTCCAGCTGATATTGAAATCACAGAAAGCAGAAAGGACCTTAAAATCCAACAAAAGCTTGACATGTTACAGCAAACATGTTTCATCTGAACAAAGAGTGCAGTTCTCTGTAACAAATAGGGAGAAAGAGGATGCTTGCATTGGGGGAATAATAAGCAGAATAATACAGCATGATATCAGCATATGGAATTTGTTATGCCCATAATTGCTAACCATGTAAAAGTACAAACACATGCTGTCACCACCAAGTACACTAGTGTATGATACTGTAATATGACACTGATAGTTAAGAAAACTCATGAAATTGCTAATGATGTACAGACATAATTTCTTCACCTTCTCCTGAAAGACGCGTCATCCCTTGTGTGGTGGGGCAGAGGTTCTAGCTCATCCAGATGTTGTGACAACCCGGGGAATTTCACCCAGAGAATTATTTTGTAAATATTCATTGATTAACAAAAAGGCACCCAGGTTTGTTATTAAAAAAGGGATACTTGTTCCATTTAAAAAAAAAGGGTGTTTATTTTTGCATATTTAAAAGAAATTTGTTCAAAAAGCTAAAATGCAGTAAAAGGGAAAAACAAGCTAAAACTGCTTGTAAAGGCTGCACAGCAGGGAAGGCAGGTCAAAACAAATGAAGCATCTCAAATAACTGAAAAACATATTCTTTAAAAAGTCACCCCACATCACTGCAGTGCCACAACCACCAGGTGCAAGACAGTGGATGACACACAAAAGGGAGATGCCACCACAGGAAGGGCCCAACCACCACGGTTGCCAGATCTGGACTACTGAAAAGAAGAAAAACAAAAAGCAAGATAAAAACCCCAGATAGCTGTGGACCACTGACATCTGCAGACCACACAATGACATCTTCAGCTATTACAAAAAGGCCTCCTTCAGTGGTGAAATGAAAGAAAATAAGAAAATTAACAAAAACAATAATTAAAAGAGGCTAATCAATCAGACTAAGAGTAAAGCGATATAGAAAAACAGGTTAGCTTCATAAAACACAACATGTGCGATGCAGGAGATTGCTAACAAAATCGTCCTTCCAAAACGGACAAGAGAGCAATGCAAAAAATCCTTTTCCCAAGCAGGAGGCCCACCAACGAACTCCTTCACAAATGGCAAACAGAAGCAAAGTTCCAGTAACCTGCCCCAGTTCAGCTAGGGCCAGCAAGCATCCAGTTCCTCAGCCCTGATCAGACATTCCCCCATCACCAACAGAGGAATCTAACCAGCAATGATCTGATTGCGAAGTGCACAAGGAGACTCACAACAGGATTTATCTGCAGGAACACCAGAAGCAGGAACGGGTGGGCACTCAGGCGCCTTCAGCATGACACTGCCATGCACAGCCACTCTCTTTATACCAAACCAATCAGGATGCAATTTGTTGGGAGAACTGCTCTAATTGTTTACACAGGAGGAAGACCTGTCTGCAAGGTCTTGCCCCAGCTCTGTTTGTATGACCTGACACAAAACTGTTATCAGAGCTCCAACAATGGGATGTGGTCTTGAATAAATGTCCTTATAAATTCCAACTGAGGAGAATAAGTCATGCTGGGTTCAACGCAGGAAATGCCAGAGGATTCCTGCTCAGACTAACATGTAGCTTACCATCACCAAGTATGAATGATGTATGAATGAATAATTGGATTCAATGTAAAGCGTCTTTGAGTGTCTAGAAAAGCGCTATATAAATCGAATCCATTATTATTATTATTATTACAACAGGTCATGTATTTGCTGCAGTCTGTTTTCATGAACATTCAGCTCCATCTCCTTTTGCTGGGCATAAAAAAAGAAGATCCTGTGTCAGATGTCTCAAACCAAGGGAAATCTTAGTTACTAACATGAGATAACTTCCGTCTGGTCATTTACTAAAACTGCAGCTTTGAAGCGTTTCAGATTACAGTCGTTCAGCACAGCTCAGGAATAGTAATTACAGAAAATCTTGCAGATCTCATGCTAAGCTGTTATGTGCAGCAAAAGAACATGTGCACGTGCCACGTCAAGATGATGTTTTCAGACAGCAAAGGAAACTTAGCCAGGAGACGGTTTCTCACTTGATGTGATTCATTTGTGGAACAAAATTCATTATCAGTGTTGCACTGAGTCATCAGCTTGCTATCAAAGATGACAATCTCGATTATTTTGAACACAAGATCACTTGCAATGTGATCATTTGCTCCATCCACAATAATTTCCCTCTAAGAGGGATACATAAAGTATATTTCATTTCATCCAACCATCCATCTATTATATCCTCATTTGATCCTGTGGAGGTGATCATTCACTCATATTGATAGACTGTGTAACAGAATGAAAACATGAGCATCAACAGCAACACTGCAGAATGCAACACACATTTTACCAGTAACAGTGAAGTATTATTGACAAAAATATTTCATCTGACACTGTGCTTGATCTGATAGAGTATCATATAATTATGCAAAACAAAGACGCCACGGCAACCAAAGCAGATGAGCTCCCCTAAAGACATTCAGCTGATACTCTAAGGGGGTAAGTAATCCACTTTCAGGTTATATTTAATTTTTCCACAAGGTTCCTGATGAAAGAATGGTAAGAATACAAGCAATTATAAATCCATTTACTTGTGTTTTTTTGTTTTGTTTTTTTCAAACTCTTACAGAGGAAGACAAAACAGGCTTGTCAGTCCAATATGATTTTACCAAACATGAACTAACTACAGTATTTTGTGGAAATAAGAGCAAAACCAGAACTCTTCAGATTGGAAGGAATATTTTTTTTCTATTGACAGGAATTAAATCAATGGGACTTTCAACCTAGCACACTATGCCTCTGGTACAAAGCAAAACACTCAAGTTCTCAGCAGTGGCCTGATGTGGTTGGTGTGATGCAGCAACTGTACTCATGGATAATGATGGCTTCAAAATCTCCATATTTTACCATCTCACAATGAAGGCCACAGCAACTGCTCTTCTAACTTTAGAATGAATATGTAAAAAAGTAAGTGTAGCAGCCAAAAAGAGATCAGAATTCAAGTTAAATCATATTGTAGAATAACATTGAAAACAATACTGTTTAAACTAACATTTCTGGCTGTGTAATTTTTCTGTAGTTGGGCTTACTGTATAGCACTTCATGTCCTTGCTGTACAAACTCCTTTTGTTAGTCTATTAGCCTAATCAATGCCTAAATGCTGAAACATGTTTGCTAATACATCATAATAAATAATTGGAAAAGCAACTAAATGAAAAATAGCTTTCTTGACAGACAGCTAGTCAGATTAATCTATTTGAAAAGATAAACTAGAAACAAAAAATCTTCCTCTATGAATTTTCTTACACTCTGACCGAGTACATTGGGAGCAGCAATGATTTCAAGTTGTTTTTTATGTTTGTTTTTTTTTCCCCCTTGACATTGAAGGCAAAATGCAGGTGCATTCATTACCTGGTAATTACCCTGCTGTTAGTCTTCTGGTATATTATTCATTACATGCGTTCTCCACACACCGTTGTGACAGGAAAGGTAAAATGAATGAGTGCCATAGATAGAATCAGCTACAACAACCTCCTTTCCCGTCATTAATACGCTGCTATTGTCAGAAAGTAATCTGCTCTCAAGGCCACTGCTAAGTGACTGCGCTCACACATGCTCACTAAGTCTTGTCAATTTAATGCTAAAAGCACACGAAGGCTTGTCCAGTTTCAGTCTGTGATAAAACTAATTTCTAACAGCTTTTGTTCACAATATGCTGAAAAGATAAAATTCCAGTCCATTACTGTGGGCACAGGTGGCACTTCATTCTTGGAAGTTTTTCATTTTGCTACTGGAAAGCACCAACAGCTGGAAAATGTAATGTTTTCGTAAATGATGCTTCGTGCTTGATGGTGAACACGATGCTTGTTGACTGATAATGTTTCAGGGGGTTGAAAGTGGGCCAACTTGGAGGGATTTGGTTGGATGTAGAGAAGCGACAGCACAGTGAATCACTCTGTAGGGATCAGTGCGCAAGAAGAGCAGCTCACCTAAAGGCAAGCAAAGCTGAGACTTCAACACTGTCTCATCTGTATTGACTCCAGCAGCGAACAAAGAATCCAGCACCACGGCAGGCCTCATGGCAACACTCCACACAGAAAGGGAAGGAAAATGAGATTAAGAGTTCAGTTGGGAAATGTAGGAAATATTGTGAGAATGTAACACATACTGTAGGCAAGATGAATGTTATATAAAATACTGTATTTTACTTATGTAAGCCTGTTATGCAGCAATATTTACATGACACTGACAAGGGAACATATTTGCAACTAAAAATCCAGAAGAAACAGCAAGACCATTTATTTTGAGTCAATTACTGTTTCTACTAGAGTGCAATATTTACTCTCCTTTTACTGTTTTTCTTTTCTTTTTTTTGCTGAAAAAATGTATAGATTTTTTAAATCATCTGTTATGTTCATTAGCTTGTTGGTAGCATTCTCCAGCATTGATCAGTATTAATTCTGTATTGACAGTACAGTTTTGAATATTGATCTGTTGTAGCTAACTGCAGTCGTTTGAGCGAACTGGGAAAAATACAAGCCCACATGAGAGAATACTTTTACTTAGACTTTTATTTAATCTCAAACAGTTTAAATTTTTTTCTTCTTTTTCTTATCACTTTTGTTTTCTGTCTTCTTCTTAATTTGTCTGTATAAAGTACAAATTATTTTCTTTTCAAGCCTTCTACACATTCCTATAAAGGTTAGAATTAACACAATTAATGATTAATGGACAAAATAAGTTTAAAGATATGTAGAATAAGGGATTGTTAACATAATTTGCCACATCAGTTTTAATAAAAGGCTGAGTCTATGAGGAGCAAATATGGCTATAGGGTCTACTTTGTCATCAAATGTGTGAGGAAATCATTAAAATGCACCAGAAAGAAAGATAAGAAGGGATTGGCATATTTCTGGAATATTTTCTGTGCATAATATTACAAAATATTTTAAGGAAACTGGAAAAATTTCAGCGTGTGAAAGGTCAGAGTACAAGACTCAGCTGGTTGCATGAAAAATCCAATCTTTCTGGTGGCACTGCATTAGAAATTTTAATTTATCAACAGCTAATATAACTGCATTAGCAAACCTTTACACAGTTGCTATGAACTACAACACAAGGTGACATTTAAATTCTGCTATCCAAAAATGAAGCCAAAAGAATATGGTCCGAAACTGCCAAAATAA
>JAOXYM010000022.1:16892869-16904529 GCA_028567055.1 Leptatherina wallacei | reverse complement strand
ATATTATCCATGTTTTGGGGGGGAAGTTTCATTCAGCAGACATGGGTATGACTCAGCAGTTTGGGGAGGCAGAGTAGATATCCTGCACACAACTTGTGGGTAGTAGGTGGCAGTGTTGCCTCATGAATGATGCTTATAGCGTTACTTTTAGACGATTAAACCCTTTCTTACTCCAGTCTTGGTTGTAGTCATTTCTGTACTTTGCAAGTTACTCCGTTTATTGGTTAGGTTTATTTTATGTGACTTTATATATAAGGTAGATATAACAGCCATGTTTACTCCATAAACATGGATGAGAGCAGGTTCACTTTGAGCGCATGTGACAGACATAACTGGTTTAGCAGTGGTCTTGGGGAGCATATCCTTGGAGGGCCGCACAAACCTCCATCCCGGTAGCCATTAGGTACCGGGATGATATCATCAGACCCATTGTCAGACAATATGCTGCTGCAGTGGAACCTTTATTTATTTATTAATCAAAATGTATTTGATTAATAAATTTAACATTTCTTTGGTTGAAAGCCTGCCTAGTATTGTTTTTGTCATGGCTTTCAAGCTGGGTTGTGATACCACAGAAGTTGGGTCAGTCAGTGATCTGATCTCTCCACTTTTATTTTGACTATAATTCTGAATCTAGACCTCCATGGGTTAATGATTTTTATTTCCATTCACCACTCTTATGGTATTTTCTCAACACATTCCACTATGTAATAAATAACGATTTTCAACTGGAATATTGTATTCATCAACATCTAAGATGCCCCCGAGACCCGACCCCGGATAAGCTGAAGAAGATCTAAGATGTGTTGTTTAAGTGTTTCCTTCACTGTTTTAAGCGGCATATTTAAATACAGGAACACACTGGCTGTCCACATATTTCACCAACAAATAAATCTGCCAGTTATGGATCACCTCATCTTTCCTATCCCATATGTGTCAGAGTTATTTTGTATCTTCAGCACAGTTTCACATCTCACTATCTGCTTGTGATTTCTGCTGCTGCTTCTTCCCTATTCAATTAAATGATAAGAATTTTATTTCTACTATTCAAATGAAGGTACTGTTCCAATACTTTTCAGGACTAGATGTTGTTCTACGACAATCCAACATCTTTTGTTCCAAAAATATTTCCCCTTAAACCTCCGCACTTTCTTTGTTGCTTTTTCCTGTGTATGCTTTGTACTATTTTGACTCCCTAAGGAAAAAGTGTAATCAATATGTTTACAGAGTGTCTGTATGTCTCTCGGAATCCACTTTTTTTTGTTTTAACGAGAAGCATGCTTTTTGTGAGGTGGTCTCTGAGGCAAGTTATACAAATTGGCATTTCCAGCAGGCAGGAAATTGTCTTATTTGTTGAATATATTAATACATGGTTGTTTTTTTTCATAAAAGCAAACCAGAAATACTCGCTTACTGTTGTGTAATCCCAAGAATGTTCATTATAGCAGACCTGCTGAAACCTTGACTTGCCTAAGAAACACACATAAAATGCAGCATCCTTTGCTTAAACATATTCTGCAAAATGCTTAAATTCCATTTTTAATACTGGGTTTTTATTATTTCAAACCTAAAAAGATTGCTGAAGATTTGTAAGGAACTAATGATAATGCATGCTTTATGATTTCCTGCACCATTTTTTCACTTCGGCATTGGAGTTGGATTGCCTGGGGCTAAAATCTGACATGACTGTGAGTCCAGCATCATTTATGCATTGTCAGCATCAGTATGCAGTCGCTGCAGAAGACTCAATCCAGTGAACAAACATATTGACATGCTGCAAACACTAAAAGATTAAATCAGAGCCATTGTTTGGTCCATATGGTTCCAAAGAAAACAAATAATCATTCTTCATGAAAAAAAAAATTGCATAATGTACAGGATTCTGTCAATAATCCACAATAAAAAGTGTTTAGAATATTGTGAAGATGTTTAGGTCTTTTAGCTGATTCCTGACAAATTTCATTGCAAAGATTGGAGCCCAGAATAAACTGGGTGTATCAAAAAAAACAATCAGTCACTTAAAGTATAGAAGTGTAACCAGTCTTATAGAGGGGTAAATTGAATTCTAGATTAAAACTGCAACTATTTTCACTGAAAAAAAGGTACATTTCAGATTCTGCTCCACGCTGTACCTCAAGGTATGACTCTGATCTCATTTGCATTCAGAACTGGGACACTTTCCTCCACTCGTTGGGTCAAGCATATTTCTTCAAATTTGATCTCCAGATTGGAAAATAGTGTTGGTGCAGAAGACGATACTTTGTCACTGAATAACAATTAGCAGGCATTCTTATGATGATAGTGAATGTAAACTGTCATCATAAACAGATATAAGAGCGAGTGACCAGACATGATGAGAAGGGGTAGCTGACAGCTCCCCCATAAAGCTTTGACCAGGGTTAGATTTAAGACAAGGGAAGCAATATCGCCATGTCTTTCATTTATATTTTATACACCACTCCACTGTGACTCTTATATCCTCCCTCATTATTTTAACACAAACATTGCTGCTCCCCATCTCTTCTCTCATTCTCCATATTACTTGTTAAATGTAGTTTTTGCTCTATGTTTTTTAGAAAAAAGCCACATCTGTTATTGTAAAAAACTGGAAAATTTTAAGGATATATTTTTTGCACTTCTACATTTGCTAAATTTAATTAGTGCCAAAAACACTTGAATTGTAAAGCAGTCTTACATTGTGTGAAATATTGCGCTGTTAGCATTCCACTGTTACAGCCAAAAAGATGTTGGAAAAAGCTTACAGAAGGCACGAGTTACAGAAAGACTGCTTTCTGGTGGCTACATGCAGATATTTTTGCCAAGCATTGTTTAAAATCAAGGTTTTGTTTAGCAAAATGGGCACATTTTCTGTGTTTGTAAATTGCCTGCAAGTAAATGTCCATTAAAAAAACAGCATCAGTACTAAACACCTGTACTGATATGCTAATTAGCCAGATGCATGGTTTTCCTTAGACTATTCTATCTTCACCACCACCTCCTCCTTCTTCTTCTTCTTCTTCTTCTTCTTCTTCTTCTTCTTCTTCTTCTTTTCTACTACTTTTCTGGCTTCTTTAATTTATTCTTTCTTTATTACATGCAGGGACACCTACAAAAGCAAGTAAATTGAGTCCTTTCCTATTGCCATGCAGTAGTATGTTTACCTTTGGTGCTCTGAGGGCAACAACGAACACCAAATTAACTCAATAACCATTCCCAGAAAACAATCCTGTAAGCTACAATGATATTAAGGCCATGCATTGTATCCAGCAGGCTGTGTTGGCCCACAGTTTTAGGGATGCGTTTTTTTCCGCATCATCTCTTTTTTTCTAGTTTGTGTTACTGTCAGTTTCACAGCCTCCATATGAGGAGTTAAGGTCAGTAATTGCATGTTAATTTTAAGAAGCGTAAGCTGTGCTAATTCTTGTAGCCCAGAGCACAGCCGCCTCAGTGATACTTACTGTGATCACCAGGGTATTTGGTTCCCATCAACCTCTGTGAGAGCTAGATCTGATAAATATGAGGTAATTTGATACACATCTGATTGCTGATTAAATATTTTTCTTCTGCACTCAGAAGATGTTGGTGAGCAGGGGCGTAGTGCAAAATTCTGGGCCCTATGTATAAACGTTCTTGGTGGGCCCCTATGCAGACTTGATCAATAGTTCTCACGCATACTTGTCCCATGGTATAAGACAAAAATAATAAATATGATCTTAGTTTGACCTCTAAATGGCAAAATGGCTTATCTGAGCATAGTCCTGGATCATCTAGCAGCCAGTCTTCTGCATTGCTCATCCTCTTACTGCCTTCCCGTTCCTCTTCTTTCCATTCCTTAACCTCGTCACTACCTTTACTTCCCATTTCTTCACTTGCATCTTCTATCTGTCTCTCTGTCTGCTACAAGGAGGAGAGACTCCAAACAAGCTAGATAGATAGATACAAGATTATCTTAACCTGCTTATAGCATGACATATAGTAAAATAAAAGCTACTGATGTAGGTGTTACTATGATTCTTTCATCTGAATCAGCCACAGATGATTGATTGTAAACTGAATAACTTAACTGCCTCCATGAACTCACCTCGTCTCACATCCTCGTGCTGTTACATGGACGTGATGGACCTGGTGCTGGTGTTTCTGAAACTGAGGCCCATGTGATTCATGGTGTTAATCTTTGGTAATATTGATATATTACAATGCTACACTGATATTGAAAGGTTCAAGATTGCTATGCAATGAACCATTTGCTAGGCTACACCAACAAACACATGAGTCATGTTTTCTATTGTACTTTAAAAAATATTAAACTATCTTACAGGCTGGACGTCTTTCAGATTCACAGTACTCATTAAATTTTCTAGGTAACACACTGAATGAACTAATTCAGCAATAATTATAAGACAGCCCTTTTTCAAGGTCAGATGTATTTTTATAAGGTTCTAAATCTGACTCAAATGTACCAACAGTTGGGGTAACAGCAATAAGCCTTATACATGATTCATTATGGCCTTAAAGTTGGAAAATGTTTATCCTCATCCTAAAAATGATGGTAGATCATTTGTTATCAACATTACAGTTTTGGGGGTCTAGTGCATTGACTTTTCCAGATAACATGATGTCATCGGCATTTTCACAATCCTGAAATTACAAGGAATCCATTGACACTAAATAAATCATGATTGATCACTGGGAAAGGGCTAAAATATCAAAACGAAGTTCATCATTTTATATCGTGAGGTCCAGAAAAGTCAAATGATTTGTGGTAATAATGTCGATGAATTTCTGATAGTAAGTAATCTGTGTGTCTTTAATTGAATCCTAGCATGCTGCCTTCACTGTCAGACACATGCTGCTGGTATCAGCTCAAGCGCTGCTCACCTCTGTTCTCTAAGAAATGAATAAGAAGCTACTCCACACTTAATTTTCTCACTCTGTTTTTTACATCCCTTTTCTGGTATCCAGACTTCACTTTCTTCAGGAAATACGTGACTTTCTCCTCTGGCTGTCTGGCTGCACTGCTGTAACTACTCGGTTGAACCGACCCGTGCAGGTGTGGACTAAACCATTTAGGACAATTTTAAACGAGTGATAGGGCCCTCAAAGGACATCCATCATTATTGTTAATGCAGAATTCATTCGGGCAAACTGACTTTGATAATGATATTGATTAGTAAGAAATTTGAAAGTGAACACCCCCCCCCCCCACCCTCCTCCCTTCTCTAAACAGTGTGCTGCATTTCCCGAATCATCCAGTTTGACTCAAGAAGGACTTCTATTGTGGCTTCACTCCAAAAATGAATGACTGTCATATCTTAATGTAGAAGCCCATAAAGAACATTCAAAGGGTATTGAAAGCAAAACCAGACAATTTAATTCACAGCATTTTATGCTGTATTATTTGATATCCATGATGGGCAGGTTTGGGTCAAAAGCAAATACTTTTATTTCAAGCTCAGACTCACTTTGTCATGAATAATTGAGTTCTTTATAGAGTGAACTGAGTTGTCAGAAAGACATCTGGGTGCAGTCAGTGGGAGACTTTTAGGAGAACCACTCTAACTGTAATTAGTGTAACTTGCACTTAACTTGCCATTTCTGGGTCTACTAACCGTTTCCATTACAGTTGGCATCAACAGTGCTCCAGTTCAATGGAGCCTTAATGCAACTTCTTGACCATTTCTCAGTTCTTAACATTTACCACTGTCATTGTTTCATATACCAATGAAATCTTAATACATTTGCAGATTATTGCATTCTGTTTTTATTTATATTTATATTTTACAGAGTGTTCCAACCTTTGTGGAAATGAGGTTGTACTCTGATGCTTACTGGGATGTGGTAACCAGATGGTTGAAGGTAAATCCCCAACTACAGAGTTATAAGTTTTCAGAGCATGATAATTGTCCTCGAAATGCATGCATGGCTGGATAAAGCAGCGCAAATAATTCCCCTTGTCACTTCTGGGCCAGAACTTGCCCTGCGTGAGGTGAGCGATTAGCAACTCTGGTGATTGAAGTGTAGTTGGATCAATAAATCAATCATTTGAGTGTAAGAAGTCAGCTGGACATCAAGAAGGACCTCTACTGTTGGGAGCCTATTAATTGTTTTGTTTATGCAGCTCCAATCACAACATAGCACACCTCTCCCACAGAGAATTAATGATTACTGGCAAAAGGTTAATATCCACTCAGCTGAAAATGAATCAACAGTGAATTAATGAGATCATTACCTGCATGGATTGATAACGAAATTAGTCTTGTTTCAAAGCAGGACTGTCTGGGATGTGGATGTATTGATTTGAAAAATAATGCATCTGTTGGCGGAGCCCTTGACCAGATGGCATGTGCTGAGAGATCCTTGTGTTGGAGGTCAGAGCCAATGAAAGAACAGTTTGGACTGCAATGAAATGCCCTTCATATGAGAATGTTGTGCTTTCCATTTAAAGATATCTAACTTACATCAATAAATCCAATGTGTTGCTTAAGTTTCCTTTTTAATAACTTCAGGACTGAGAAGGCTCAAGATTAATTTTTTCATCAACTTGTTTTCGAATCATTGATGATCTAATTACTTTCCTTTTTCAGATAACAATCAACGTAAGACTTGTCAGAAAATTCTGTTTCTGATTTGTTAATATAACTCTTAGACTACAAAATTCTTTGTGCACTTTGATACAGTATATGCAGGTGCAGAATTGCACTGCAGTCTAAAACTACTGCCTCCCTCTGTCTTTTCAGCAACTGTTTGTTTTGTTTTTATGTAAATAATGTAACAGTTCTGACACCGAGCAGCAGCTGAGCAGCAGCTGAGCTGTGGCAATGCTGCGACTTGGAAAGTGCACAAAAAGATCATGCTTTAATAGATATCTTATTAAGAAATATAAACAAAAAAGTGCTGGAAGATGACTCCATTTTATTCATTATGCATGTGCAAATTTTTCACTTTCACTAAATATTTAGCACCAGTTTAATGAGATATTTGATCTTTTATAGATTAAAATGTAGCACTTTGTTCACGGAGATTGAGTGCTTTACTTTGCTGTTTAGCTGTTTTTTTTTTTCTGTTATGCTGTATTTCTACTTGGATGATTGTGCAGTAAACTTCAACCATAAAATATAGCCACCCTATAAATAAAAAGCCTTGCCGTAAGTAGTTTTCAGATTGAGATCATTTTATCCCTTAATGTCAGAATCAGCTTTTTCTCCACTCTTCATCAAATCTTTACGCTGATTACACTGAACAAACTCAATTTTGCTTCAGCAACATTTGTGATGTCCAAAGCACCAATAGGATCCTGCTTCTCACAAGGTAAACAGATGACTAGTTCATTTAAGGATCAGCACTCATATTCACACATCCCTGCGATGTGTGTATGTGTGCTGACACAAATCATTAAATCTGCATTTGGGCTTCTATTTAACACAAAAAAGCTTAAAAATGTATTATGTTTGTGTCACTGATATTTGTCCTCTGGCTTGGGTTTCCCACAAAAGCTCATAAATACTTCATTGTTCCTGCATGTGTCTATATTCATACACATCAAGGCTTGCCTTCCGAAAAAGAATAACACTGGCCCCCTTTATACTGCCTGCAAAGGAATCATTGAAATCAAAATGAAAATCAATCCATAAATGGAAACATATCTTCAAAAAGCTTAACCATGTCATTTTATTGGTTTAAACCTCTTAAAAATGTGTCATCTAAAGAAAAAATTCTGTTTCTGTTTTAAGAACTGACATCTTATTTTTCCATATAGGATGTAAATGATTAATGGAGATAAAAACGTCTGAAATCGCTCCAAAACTGAGTGACAACATTGCATCTGGTAACTGTGAAACAGCTACAATTACTTCAAGGGGCACTTCACTGAGCTCAGGTAAAAGCTCTTGTTTGTGCCATTATCCTGTCACGCTTCTATCTGCACTGTTTCCAGAAAAATAGCATAACTATAGTAAAATTACCTCCTCTCTGTATGCGGCAGGCCTCTATAATCTGGGAGCAGCATGTATCTTCAAGAAAAGCTTTGGTGTGGATTTCTCTTTATATTTGACAGGCAGTGGTCCTCCTGGTTATAAGGGTAACTGTGAACTCAATAGTCTGCAAAGCAGCCTGTATAGAAAGTGTTTGCACCTGCCTGTTGGAGCGCATGTCCAAGTGAAAGTCAACTAAATTTTATTGCTACAATTTACAAATGTACAAATGTAAATGTAAATGCTAACTGTTGTATGTTGAGTATGTGTTTTTTTTGTTCTTTTTGTTCTTTTTCTCTTTTAAATAATCCTAACCAAATATTTTAACATGATAGTTCACTCATTTACAAAATTCTCTGCAGAAATTTGAAAATGGAAATCTAAACCAATACACAAGCAAATTGACTTTATTGCTGATAATCGTCCCTTATTCATGGATAATCCTAAATGTTTTCTCATTTGTCCTGTTACCTCTTAAAACTTCAAGCCATGTTTTGCTATTTTTAATCTGCCTGTTTTTTTTGCCCCCTTTTGTTTGTTTTCTTTTATGTAAAAATGCTTGTAATCTCAACCCTTTTCAGCACAGTCAACATACAGGTCAGCCAGTTGTCAGATTATGAGGTTAAGTTGATGTAAAAGGATTGTATCAATAGATATAGCACCATAAAGGCCAACCCCCCAAAAAAACCAGTAGGCCTACTTTGTAGAAATAATTCACTGATCAACAGTAACCGAGCCTTTTCTCGTCTGCACATCATTCTCTCAAGTCTTGGCTTTCTGGAGAAAGTTATTGATATTGAAACAAACACAAGAGAAACTATTAACATATTTACACATTTTCCTCCAGGTGTATTTAGCTATTAACAGTCATTTATCCTACTATTTACCTACTATCTTCACAAACCAACTCCAGAACAGCTCGTTTTTCATCCCATTAAGTGTCAAAAATGTTTTTGATTGATTCCAAGCCAAAGAGGATCATTATTTTTGTTCCTTTCAACAGACATATTACTTTCTTGTCACTTGTTGATCTCTGGTGGCTCTCTACCATTTCTAAGAAATCCAATTGGTCAAAAGTTTCACAGGAAGTGGCTTCATCGTCATTTCTGAGTGAAAATAGAGTAGTAAATAATGTATCAGGACTATAGAAGTGATAGCAACCTTTTTTTATTAGAAAAGTGTGATAAACCTCCTTCATGGGATGGAAAAAAATCATTTGCCTACCAGTGTCCTCACCACATTCTACCGAAGCACCGTAGAGAGTCTACTGACCAACGGCATCTCTCCATGGTGCGGCGGCTCTTCAGCTGCAGACTGGAGGGGCCTCTAGAGAGGGGTGAGGACGGCAGATTATAGGGACTTCTCTTCCTTCCATCAAGGACAAGGGTGCCAAACACTGTCTGTTGAGAGCAAAAACATCATCCCTGTCTGCACGCATCCACATTATGGACAGTTCTCACTGCTGGCCTCTGGCAGGAGGTGCCGCAGCCTGAGGTGCAGAACAGCCTGGTCCTGCAACAGCTTCATACCTCAGGCCATAAGACTTCTGAACTGTAAACAGTCTGTTGGCTGGTCTGGGGATGATACAATAATACAGTGCAATAATGTTGCAATAACCTTGTACACCTATAGCACTTCATTATGTTTACAGATTTTTATGCTTTTTATACTTTTACTGTCTATTTTAGATGATTTTTTATTTTAGATTAGTTTAAGTACCTGTGCCTTAAGCGATGCTAACTGAGCCATTTGAAATGAAATGAAATGAAATGAAAAAAAAATACTTTATTTATCCCTTTTGAGGGAAATTATTGAAATTATTGCAACAAAATTTCATTCATGTGTGCACCTGTCGATTTTTGAATGTTGTAAACCTCCTGGATGGGATATATATGACTGGGAAACTTCTGTATATAACATTAAGGGTAAACTATCTATCATACTTTACCCCACAGAGCCACATACTTCTCTTTCTGAGAAATTGATGACAATATAAGTGACAAGACTGGTGATCTAGCAGTTTTAAGAGTTACAGAAAAAGAACCCCAAGTTTAAAAAGATTGAGCTTTTCCTTTATTCCGTGTTCTAATATATGTTATTTTGAACCTCAATACATGTCTGGATGAGTATATATGAACATGTATTCACATCTCTTTCGGAGGAAGCAAAGTCAACAGAAGAACAAACCATCTTTGGTTAAAAAGACTCCCTTAAAAAGACGGATAAAGTCTAAGTCCAAATTAGTCTGTTTTTATCAGAGACATAGGAGTTTATGGAAAGCTGGTCCTGAGGTTTTAATTTTAGGTTGTGAAATGTTGGTTTTGGTCTCACCCAAGGGCTGCTCCACTAGCCACACAGGTTATAGATAGTCATTTCAATAATCATACCCCTTTGCAAAGGGCTCAGAGATTCACCAAGAACATGAAAATAGCTCAAATAGTGTCCCTAGATTATATATAAGGTCTTATTTCCAACAGAAAAAAAAACTCTTGAGCCTACACTCAAATTGTTCACTAGTTTGTGGCATATTCCACGATGTGGTTCTGTTCAAAATGTCAACCACAATTTTCCATTAACTGTTAAGTCAACTAAAACTCATCAAATACTGTCCAGAAACTATATAAAAATGGACTTTTATCATGAAATGTTCCTTGCAGTTACAGAGCCGACAGAGTATGCTAGTGCCAGCTGCTGCACATTTTCACAGCTTTTTGTCATTTACCTACTTGTTGAATGCATAATGAGGAGATCATTTTCAAACATTTCACTGGAAAAAAATGTTCTGCCTGAGAAACAGGATTTGAGAAATCATTAATCAAACATGTATCACAGAGTTATTTCAAACTTAAATCGTTCAGTGAACATTTCACGGATGTGTTATGATGGACTTTGCTTTTGAAATATTTACAAGTAAGCACCACCAATGGAGTCACTATGGCTCCAAAAAATTGTTGTTTACCAACAGTTGTTTTGTTGTGATATATTGGATTGCTTTTTGTAAGTATTAATTCACTACTAGAATACTGAAGATTAGTATACAGCTATAGTGAATGCTTGTTCAGATCAAATGCACTCTATAGAAAAGTTCCAGGTGCATGCAGTCTTGAAGCTGTTTTGTAAAGTTTTATTTTTGTGTTGTGAAGCGATCTTAAACACGACAACTTCTCAACCAAATACAGCAACCTTGTTCTGTCCATCACCTCAGATTTGGCATGTACCAATCCTGTCAGTGATATTTTTGAAGCATCGCTGGATTATAGTAGAGTCTTGAACACATCATCTGCTGGTTACTCCTGTCTCCTGGTAAGTCCTCTATTAGTGAGTGAGTGTGTGAACAACCTCAACACAGTCTCAGCTCTTCCTCCACAAGGCTGGTTTCGTCAGGGTTTCTGATCATCCCATTGATTCTACTTGATGTGCCATATTGGGTGCCAAGTAGATAAAGACCAGTGATTCCTTTTATAAAACATTGCGTAGAATCCAGACTTAAAGTGTTCGGAATCGGATTTATAACACGCACACACACTTGTAGGCAATTTTCCCTTTTAGCCACATATTCCGCTCTAAACACACACAAACAGCTCACTCACTCACTCACTCGCTCACTCACTCGCTCACTCGCTCACTCGCTCACTCACTCACTCACTCACTCACTCACTCACTCACTCACTCACTCACTCACTCACTCAC
>JAOXYM010000022.1:16872234-16892769 GCA_028567055.1 Leptatherina wallacei | reverse complement strand
ACTCACTCACTCACTCACTCACTCACTCACTCACTCACTCACTCACTCACTCACTCACTCACTCACTCACTCACCCATGACTATAAATGGTCGATGCAAAGCAGGACATAAATATTGTTGAGCAAATAGGTAACGAGGGCAACAAACTTGAAGAAAACGTAGAAAATACTTTTTCGGACACAGAAATTGAGGCGCTCGTTGGTGTGATGGAGGCAAGAAAGTATATTTTGTTTGGTGGCCACAGCAGCAAAGTCATAAAGAAAAGAAAATGCTGCAGCAATGTTGTGCAGTGCAGGAACTTGAGTAGATTTATAGCTAAGCACTCAGACAGCGCAGACCTTCGCCAAGACTGAATTTTTTATTTTTCACCAGTGATTGTGGGCATTATTTTTGAATTAGAAGCTCTACTGGCAAAATTGATCCTTATCTTCCCATAATTGAGAATCTTTTAAATAATACCTGGATTCAGACGGTGAGCCGGATCACCCCCAAAATCGAATCACTTGTTCCTAATTCCATTTCTGAGATTTCTGAAAATTTCCTTAAAATCCATCCATAACTTTTTCAATTATGTTACTAACAGACAGACAGACAAACCAACGCTGCTAAATACATGACCTCCGCCTTGTCGGAGGTAATAATAATAATGAAAACAAGCGGTCGGCCTCAAAGGTACTGTGGTATTTTATTAAAATATAATTTCATATTAAAAGATGTTTACGGAATAGTTCTGGTTCACTTCAAGCTGCAGATAACTTTGCTGGTTTGAATGTTTGTGATAACCTGGATCGATAATCGCTGTTTGGCATGAAGTGAAATTAAATGTGTGAGGAGTATGATGCAGTCTGGCTGCAGTTCACCACCTCACCACCTGCATCGACGATTTTCTTCATCTCCAAAATGTCTGCATGCATGGGTCAGAGTTTACGTGCAGGTACGCACATTTTCCCGTCACGTTTGTTTTTATAAATCCCAACCTTTGCGTGGACAGAGGCGTATACCACTTTCAGGCACAACGTTATAGATGTGACCCCGGGTGTGGTTCATTATCTGTCAGGTAGGATCAAACATCGGCAGTACACTGGGCCTGAAGAACCACAGTTATATATCCTTAGCAGCAATAATGGCTCATTTTTCCTTTCCGTAGTGACAGTCTCTCTGTTCACTACAGCATTTTGTTTGCATGTTCAAGTCATGGAAAGATCAAAGTACACAATAGATTGACTTTTGTACGCAACTGAAGATAAAAAGAAAACTCGCCAGGGTGAAAAGGAGCACTGCAGATCTCTTTGATATGTTATTATGCTAAGAGACACTGTACTAAAAAAAATTAACAGAGAATTTGTAGAAGTGTGAACCACTTATGGAGGAACGAGCATCCACATATTATTTTACATTTTGATGAGAAAATGGAGGAACAGGAAGGAGTGAGTTCAACTTGTTGTGTAAGCAGAAATGTGAATTGACTGTTGTCTCTCCAACCACCTGGTTAGCTGGAGTCACCTGGAGCGCTCATTAATCCGCCATCACTCTCCCATTAGATTAGAAGTTGCTGCTCTGGGTCATGTCGACTCCACAGTCCTGCATCAAATGTTGATTCTGATCTGACACATGATAGAAATGCATGTATGTGTGTCTTAGAAAAAAGCCGGAGAGTCGGAACTGCTGCTGTTATTGTGAGAATGAATAAAGGTTGGGGGAATAGGGAGAAACCAGTGGGTTAATATCATTCAGTTGCAACTGAATTACTGCACATTATCAACAGTTTGGGGAGCCAATGCAATTTTCTGCCAATTTCATTAAACATACATTAATTATGTAAGCCTAATTTATTGGTCTACGTTATCAACATGTTTATCTCTCACTGATTACTGTTTAATTGGTTATTAGATGATAACTGTGAGCACTGATACTGAGTGACATTTTTTGCTTTTGAAGTCATCGTTGTTAAAGCGGTCCCCTCACAATACCTCCACAGAATACACAGAATCTCATTAATTAACACCACACAGAAAACTGAATTATTAATTTACAACACAAGGGTAAAATAACAAAATATTTACTGTAGTATGCTGGACTTGAGTAATGAGTGAAGAAAAAAAAACAGCAAGTTTTAGTCTTTTTCTAACTATTCGTGTTTATTATTAATACTGGAAAAGGAAAGTTTCAAAAGTATTTTAGAGTCCTAAAACCATAGCTACATTTCTGTGGAGACATAAGCTGATTAAAATCTTAGTCATTGTCAAGATGTCACACAGAGTGTTGTGTGAGGAAAGCCAGTCTCTGGGAATATAGTGGGGCAGCAGGGATGGAAAAATTACTGATCACAGTACAGAGGAGAGAACTGAAACAAGATTTATGAGAGGAGTCTTTCCTCTCCTGAGGTGGCTGAAGAGGAAGATCCTGACTCTGGAAGAAGTGCGAGATAAAAATGATTACTTCTGGTACTGACTCTGGTCTGTGGAAATGGTAGAAACTCCTGATCTGAGGTAATTGGAACCATGTGTGATAGAAGATTGTTTGTGAAATTATTTTAGGCCTGTTGTTATGGATTTTGTAATGACTATTACAGCTGCCTTGGTCCTTGTGTCAACATTGGTTTTTACTCCACAAAGCAGGTCACCGTTTAAATAAATTCAAGATGGAAATGTGGAGTCTTGTTGAAAACACAAGAGACATGTTTGAGTTTTATATCTCAGTATGTTCAGTTACAGAGTGTGGTTTGTCTGTGGTAACTCTCCCCCCACATTCACCTAGAGATATAAGAAGTTAAAAACAAAACAAATAAAAAAAATAGGGAGGGATTGCTCTCTAATTTGGCTATCGAGATTCTGGTGCTTGGATGGCAGCTAAATTCAATAAATGCTCGTAGGCTACCGAGGGAAAATCTCCATGCGAGTACAAATGTTGTTTGGATAAATGATTTCATTTCAAATGTAACAAACAAACATATCAGAGGAGTGTACAGTTGCATTTCATTTTCTGCTTATTTCATTTTGTTTGTTTTTTTTTAGAGTTTTATGATGATTCGACAGGCTAAATAAATCCACAAACGCACATTCTGACAAAAGAACGCCAAGCTTTTTGTTCCAAAAAGAAAATACAAAAATGAGACTTTCTTTATGACCTATCACAGTCTACAGAGAGCAATCTTAAATTGTCAAAGAAAACTTAGAGTAAAGCGGTGCAAAGTTGAAAAAGTTGACGCCATTGTGCCTCTTTACACAGCTGTTAATCATTCACTCAAATGAAGTGAAAAACTAATTAGCTGCTATTAATGGAGACTTTATTTCTCCTATCAAGCTGTTTACACCAATTTTGTTCAGTCTGAGCTCATTTTTGCGGCAGCCTTTCATTAAGCAGTTATCACTGCTCAAAAATTAAACAACAATGTAACTTTTAGATAGATTAAAGCTCATCAACACATAAACTGATGTAATTTGGGGCCACATCCACATGACTCTTCACACCACAAAGCTGACAAATGTGAGCTTGTACTTCATTTCTGAAAAGATGCTACTTAAGCGGTGACAGCTGGGTGAGCGGGTGATTTATCATTAGTCTTACTTTGGTCATACTGGAAACACTGTTGAGCCACATATCACGGCACGGCCCCCGTCGGGAGGAACACATGAAGGGCAGCTTAGCATGTCTTTCATGCATCATAAACCTCACAGGATGCATCACAACACTCTGCCTGAACTAAAGCAAGCAAGACATAAATAAGAATAAAGGTGTGGTTTTTTTTCTTTTTTTGGTTAATGAGTGGTGGAGTGGTGGAGAAAAATCCCCCAAAGCAAGGGGGATCTTGAAAACACAAATGATAGCAGAAGTGCATATTCAAAGAGGAAAAATGGAGGCTTCATATTTCCTATTGCATTGCAGGGGTTCCCTTTTGTGGATTTCTTTGAGCATCTTTACACTGAATCGGAGGGACTCTGGTTTTGAAGATGGATTACACATGTGCTGAGGTCAGGAGGAAAATAAATGATATTAAATAAATTTGAATAAAACTTTTTCTTATAAATGTGTAATCATCTTGTTTGCAGACATCTTTTGTGTGCAGTCTTTGTGAAACGGCTTCCCAACACACCATATCGGCTAAGAGGCTGACATGTGAGCAGACAGGGAGAAAGACAGAGAGATGGGGAGAGAAGTAAAAGTGAAGAAAGACTGTCAGAAAAAATATAAAACACCAAGGGATGACTGCACAGAAAAGCCTCAAAGTGGAAGTTGTGACTCGTGGATGGCGTGACTCTGAGGTAAGTGTTGGGGCTTGGTGTTACAAAGGGCAGAAATAGCGCTTGCTTTGATTGAATCAGTTGCTCTGTGTAAGTAGCTGCTGGTGTCGGCCTCCTAAGGGTGACAAAGAAGTCTGCAGAGAGTGAACCAATCCGGCCATCCGTGGAAAGAGAACAGGAAGGATTAACAGAGCAATGCATCATAGCTGTAGCAACCACTGATGTGTAGCAGACTGCATTTATTGACTCATTGACTGTATTGATTGTCTCAATTGATGAAAAGTTCAGAGACAACAGACAGACACAGTGGATTATGAAAAATAAGATATAGAAAAGAAAAGACGATGATTCATGTTACTTCACTGTGCGAGTAAATAAGAATCAAACATTTGTTGGTCATATGTTTGCTGATAAACTTCTAGTTACACCGCATTGTCCAAGGAAAAATGGTCTCATTTGAGTAGAGCACATACAGTAATAGCTTGGTAATTTTCCTGGGCATGTATGTGGCTTTACCTTGACAGCAAATTCTCTCTGACATTGACTTTGTTCCAGCGGCAGCAGTTTATTTAACACACCATTAATCTCTAATGACAGAAGACCACGTTGCAGCAGATGTTTGGTGACAAACTTCTGTTTGGTCCCGCAGTGTTTTTCTTCACCCTCATTGACATATATTACCGTGACAAGAGAAGGGCCACGAGGCAAACAGGACCGTAACAGTTAACAGACATTCTGATGGTAGGAAATTATCTTTGTCCGAATGCAGAATTGTTTGATGCACATGGTGTGCGAGGGCTAATTTGCTAAATTATACCAAAGCTACTGATACTGCACCACATCAGAGTGCATGGTCATCAGTATGCTAATGTTCAACTGTGCTGTGAAACAATCCAATTATTGAATGATGGCCAATGTACATCAGCTCTCCTATTGAATATGTGTGCAATTAATGAGCACCGAGCAACCAGAACAGTGACATAAAGTAAATGAACACTTTGGTAAACTTAAAAGGATTGTCTCCACTCAGAATATGGACAAAAATAAAAAAAATTAGCATGTTTCAAAGGATTATAATACTATATATGTTCTCCTTTCTCTATATTCTAAACTGCATTGAAAGAAATAATACAGAGCACTTCATGGCCTCAGCCATTGAAATAGGATATTTTTTGTACTGAATGCTGGTGAGTGGGTGTGAGGGCAATAAACTGCAGGAAAGTAAAGGGAGAAGAAACAGGCAGAGTTTACCCTTAGGGCTCATGAGGTAAGGACACTTAACTCATCGCATGCATCGCCATAGTCGACATGATTTTTTTTTATCACTTCTATGCTTCAGAAACAAAAGGAATAAATCATCTCATTTACACAAATATAAATATATTTTATGTTAAATATACACAATAATGATTTGCCATCATCAAGGAAAAGCATGTCAGTAAACTCTTGCAAATGGATACAGACACTGCAAGGACAGCCATGATTGATTGGCGTGCTCAAGCACTCTCTCTTAAGATGAAGCAGAACAATAGTAGTTTTAGTGAGGAAGGCTGGTGGTGTGGCTGAGCGGTGCCATGCTAGTCCTGGGAGCTGCGGGATTCACTGTCCTCCTCGAGCTCCCATTCAAAGTTCTGGCCAGTCATTTGGTAGAACATCATGTTAAAGGGTTTGTAGAACTTGTGCAGCCGGCGAATCACGTCCGGGTCAATTTTAGGGTGAGTTCTCCCTTTAGACTTGCCGAGGCATCTGGGAGTGCTGCTATCCTCTGGCTTTTTCAGACATGGAAATCCTTTCGTTTTATTAAAGTAAAAGTGTTTGTCTGTGACGATGCGCTTCAGTCCCAGAAAGTCCTGCACTTTGGCCATCTCACCTGCTGGGTCCACAATGAGCCTCTCCCCGCTGACAAAATGCATTTGGGAGAGAGGGAAATACTGCATCCAGCTTTCCAGGTGAAGTGCATATATTCCTATACGCAATGCACTCCAGGAGGCATCTATAAGACCCAGCGTCCTGTTCTTGAAAGCCAAAACTTCAAAGGTTGGGATCTCAGGTTTCTTGGACAAAGTCTGTGTGTAGTCTGAAATGGCTCTAGTGACAGGATTACGCACCACAATAATAAGCTTGATGTCCCTGGCCATGGAGTGTATGCGCTTTGGGGCATGGTTAGTCACAAAGTAGCTGGGTGTCTTCTCCATGGTGATCTGTCCCTCCAGCGTTGAAGGCATCAGGTCTCTGGGAACAGAAACAGCACAGAAAAAAAGAGCAGCTTAGGACAGTATTATCCTCAACACCTCTGCTGTGCAAATGAAATACCCAAGGACATGGTGCAAGCAAATTTGGTACATTTATTAAGCACAGCATTATTTGAAATTACAATTGAAAAAAAACCTGTTATTATCACTGGACATTATGTTGAGAGGAGAAACATACAGCTAATTACATCCATGGAGTAATATGCAAGAGATAAAAGAAGGAAGATGAAAAGGCAGGCAAGCAAGTATGCTCATTGCTTAATTGACTCCATCTGTGTTACTCCAGGAGCTGTTTTGGAACTTTAATAATGAGTTCACTGCATATCATTAATAGTGGGGTGCCTGGGGTATTGTTTTGTCATACATTTATTATGCATGCTAGGCTCAAACTCTATGCAGGCAGTTTTATTTCTTATCCTCATGCACTTCCACCGCAGTGGGCTCTTTTCTTCCCCAATTTGTGCAACATTTAAGGTTACAGGCTGCTCATTGAAGGCAGCTATGATTAATTATCAGATTCAAATAGATAATTTGTAGTATGGTAAAAGTGTCCCCAGTTTGAGATGTTCATCTTGGGGGCAACGGGAAGCCACTGCTACAAATGTTAGGTTCAACTTGGTGGGTCTGTGTGAGGAATAAGTCGTACAATAGGACAGTGAAAGTGCATCGCATGCACGGAGGCATGTCTTGTTTCTGCCGTTTTATATTTTTGTATCAATAATAAAGCATAGCAATTGCCTCTAGCGAATCCTTATCAAATGTTTGCACTCGTGTTCATTCCAATCCGTACTGTTTTCTTTGTTTGTAGGCTATGTGATTCAGTGCTAAATTGGTACATTAAATCCTCTGTGAGACATGCAGATTATTTAACTACTAACAAATTCGAACACAGGAGCTCTGCGATATAATGCAAAAAGAAGCAGAATCCAAGCACATACAGTGCTTTTTTCCCACCCAATTAAGTTATGTTTGCTTGAAATTCATGTATAAACAACCAGCCAAATTCCCAATTATTCCATCTGGGGACACACAGAGGTAGAGGAGGAACTTCTCTATAATTCTGGAATTAAAGCTTTTTCCCTCTCCCTGCAATATGTTTTTCCATTAGACTTCCCTGCACCACAAACCTACAGTTGTAACGATATAGTCACATCAATCATTTGCATCTTGGACATATTCTAAATTAACTGTTCTCCAACAAAGAATCCAATTTTCTCTGCTAAACATAAAAGCTGTTATGCACATATCGACCGCCCTCACACACATGCATCCATGGACACTGGGCTGAAAGTCTCACAAGTGGCCTGGTAATTGCATCTCAGTAACAGTATTGCCTTCCTGATGGGTAATTTCCCTCTGGATTATGTTTGTCTCTTGGCAGTATAGAACTGTGGTTACTTCTGGGCCTGGAATGGGATATCAAACATATCTACAGATAGCTTGGTGACTAGGAAGAGTATTAGTTTTCATTATATTCCCTCACTTTCCACACTTCCCCTTTACAGTAATGAATGGCTAAAGATTTTTCTAACCTTTCAAGGACTTCAGCTCTGTCTGCCATTTAAGTCCAAAGTACAGTGGAAGGTCTATGGGTGCAACACCATGAAGTAAAAAAGAAAGAGAAAAAAAAAAGAACGCCTTCAGTATATCACTGCAAATCACCTTGAAGCAACCGATATCCTACTGTATGGAAGCTACGTGCAGTATCTCAATGGCAATCTTTGGAGCATATCCAATTGACAGGACAGATGTGCAGTGTCCAAGGTTATTTTTTTTTAAAGCATGCACGGAACAAGTCCTTGTTCTAATCATGCTGAGTGCTAATCACCCAACATTTAATTATACAACAATGGAAACAGCACAAGCGAGTACTTTGTTATTGTGCTTTTGATTGGGGAATCAGTCATGGATCATGTACGTCTAAAATGTCAGTGGGAAGGCAAGGCGGGGACCAAATCAAAATGCTGATAAACAAGCTAATTTCTCCATGCATGGTAAACGTCTCCTCTGGCCTTGCAGTCTAGTGGAACTGAAGTAAACATGAGCAAACAGTTAACTCACTTTTTTTTTTCTCTGCATCAGCTGCTCAGTTTAACACAGGTCATTCAGGTGGGTAGTTAGATAAAATCCATAGTGCTAAAGAGGCCTTCCAGACCATCTGCTGTTTACTGTCTCACATTGAGAACCTAACTCATGACATTAACTTTCTTGCATTTTAACACTGTTCTAAAGCCTTATTTAGAAAATAGGAGCGTAAGGACACAGTACAGGTGTCATATACTTAAGAGTAATGCTAAATAATCTCTACAATGAGAGAAATATCAGTATGCCTACATTTTAATATCATAAGTATGTAAGTTAGCAATGCAGGGTGACTAATAACAGGGCATGCAAAAATGTGAATGTTTCCACAGAGAACGTCTCACAAAGTGTTAACAATGTAACCTTAAAATGTAACAAAATAGTCAAACAATCCAGGCGGATAAATAATAAGACAGAAACTGAACCTTTAAAATTACTTTTTTCCCAGTTGTATTCAGGTTGTGTACAATAACTTAGGCAGGAAATCCATTTCACACCCACTCTGTGAAACTCAGATCTGGAGGATGCCTGGTCGTCTTTAAAGCTTGATTCATCATTCAGAATGTGGAGTTTATACGATCACTTCACAGTTATGTGTTTGTTTAGACAGAATCCAATCTTCATAGATAATCACAACTCCTTGTGCCTAAACGCCCCACGCAAAAGTGCTCTGGAACACGCCCAAGCATTTAACTCAATGTTTTATTACATTCTGTCAAACGGGTGCTCTGGGATTATTTTGAGGCATGATGAGGTGAGGGATCATACCAATTTATATGTTCAGATACTAATCGGTCCAAGCTGTTTCTGGAGCAACTGAGTTTCTTAAAAATAATCTTAGTAGTGTCTAATAAACTCTGGCAGAGGAATCAAAGCTCCCTTAGTCTCTTGTTTGGATTGATCACATCTCAGCTGAGTAGAGGATCATTCGGCTAAACTTCCTCCATGCCATGTCAAATACAATCAATTATTCCATAGGAGAACACTCATAACAAGCTCCTGAGTCCTTGGATAGCATAGCTTTGAGACGGTACCATTAAAGTGGGCAGTGATCCTTTGAATAATGCTTAAAGAATATGATGCTAATATTGAGATATAAATTGTATAAACATCTTATTATATATTGTCTGCCAGTACTGATTCTGTCATCAGGAAAAATCTTTTAGAAATGAAAGTGTCAGAGTACGGCCATGTACCCTATTGGAAAAAAACTTAAATAAGAAGTACAATGACAGAAGCTACAGTTAGTTTTATAGGAAAAAAATCATGATGCTTTTTTGTCAGTAAATCAGTGCTTTTGCTTTGGCTGCAGGCAAACAATAGAAACATAATGAATTGCAATTTTTTTATTGTATTACTCTGTAAGATTGCAGATATCAATCAAGACTGTAGGCTCTTATTCATCAACACCAGTCTGGACATGTGAAGTGAGAGATACTGGGGTCAGTTTGCAATGAATAACCCAATTATTTCGCCCTGAGTGACGTGTTTGTGATTACAGCCACACAAAGGAAAAAGACATGAGTTTAATGCACTGTGGAGAAAAAAAAGGAAGAAAATGAATCATTCTGTGTTCTCAACAAGTGGACGTGTACATGTTTGGCACGCATATCAACAAGCCCAGAGGCTAAAGCAAGGGGTCTGTTGTGGAGTGGGAGGCATTGTTTTGTCACGGTGAAGGTGCAGTGCAAGTTTCAGGAGGAATACAAACAGAATACGCAGCCATCCCAGGCAATGCGAGCAAGCTGAAGCAACTGTAGATAATTTGATTTGTTTTTGTTTTTCTCAACTTGAACCTGACCTCACCAACACAGCGTAGTGAAAGCATCACATTGGTGGTCATGCCTTTAAGCTATGCTCTGAATATACTTATGTAATATACTATGCAGGCAAAACTGCATGCAATAGGAACATTCTGCAGTTTGTCATTAAGTATGTAAAAAAAAGTGTCTTTTAGTTTGACCAGAATTAGTCATAGAAGGGGTATGAAGCAGCAAAATATTATTTTCTTTAAAAAAAAAAAAAAAGTCTGAGGCATTTAATTCTTTTCCATTCTTCGATAAAGCTACAGAGGTTATCTTGTTCTTAAATTAATGTCCTTTTACTTGCTACTAATCATATCCTTTTTTTCCTTTGCTTATTATGGTTCCTCATTGGTTATGTTTCTTGAGCTGCCTTTTCTTGCAATTTATGATCTATATTTATTTATTTAAACATTTGGAAACAGCTAAATGTTGAATAGTAGTACCTCAAAAATTGTGCTTCAGATTTTTAGGGCAGGACTAAAATCACAAATAGGGGATTGTGTAAATGAAGTAAGCCCCCACCCCTCACACTGTTAGCCAAATCTCCCTTCATCATGGAAATGCACCTTCCTTGGATGCAATCATTTGCAGAACTTGGGCTATCTGCTTAACCTGATGAGGTATAATAAGAACAACAACAACAAAAAAGATGGATTCATTTCCAGTGAAGCTGTAATGCACCACCACTCCAGACCTGGCAACATATCAGCAAAGCCAGCAATACATTGCAGATATCTGAGGGCAGTGCACAGACCGAGAAACCAAAGTTCCAGGTGTAACTATGATCAGTGGATTTAATTTTGTGCTTAGCTGCCATGATCGAAAGTTCAGGATCACTGCCAACTGGAATAAACAGGATACATCAATACGCTCTTGTGACCAAGAGATGGATGTCCTCACTCCTGAATCCTTAGGAGGAACGATATACCTCCCTTGTGAATATAAGTAAGCAATTTAAATAAAATTTGATATCTACAGTGCATGTTTGGGATTTTAGAAATAAGGAATTGTCTTTGGTTAAAATGCTGTAAATCCCACTCTGCTTGTCCCAAATGTTGAGCTGATCTGAGATCTGTTAATCAGGATGCAGACATACCGAGTTCATTTCCCGGTGAAAATAATAATATTTATTCTTTTTAGAAAATTCCATGTTTGGCTGTGTGCTAAACACATTTTTCTATATAGTGACAAACTCAGAATACATATTTTTTTCTGCTTCACTCTGACCTTTAAAGACATGAAAAAGGCAATATGGTTAAGGATTTAAAAAAATATATATTTAAACATTTATCAGCATGTTACAGCTTTGTAGCAACAGTGAGGCAGAGACAGAGAAAGCTTTATCATCATTATCACATTGGGCCAGGAGCACTGTTTCATGCCTCAATTACATGCACTTTATTAGCTTATATCTGTTTTAAGCTGTTTCTGTGTTATGATAAAATTACAAAAATCTACTACTTGAAACAAGTACAGCTTACGAGAGCTCCTATAAAAAAATGTTTCTTTTGTAAGCACCTCCTCATCAAAATTCAGGTTTTATATATTCATCTATGTTGAAAATACTCAAAGCATTGGCAGTGAAATTGATTCATAGGGATGTATTTGTACTTTTTCTCTAACGTGTATTTATGTGTGTGCATCATGCTGCAGTTACGCTGCCAGTTTTGCTGTTGTCTGTCTACACTACTCGGTTGAGTTCGTTTTTGTACTTCAAACAGTGGTAACAGTAACTGAGATGATTTTGTCGGCAATAAATATTAACAACAGTTGCATATTTAGTTATGTTTATTTTTCTGATATAGTTAAGGGTTGTGACTCTTGTTAGAACTTTTTGGTTTCTCTGAGCTTTTCTCTTTAGTTTGAAAAGGGATCAGCTCAGATGGACAAAGATGATCTCAAACTTTCCAGTACATGCATTTAAATTATGTTAAGACAGGAAAACCAGACAGATTTCTCAGATGTGAAGTTTAGGATAAACTTTTCGTCGTGGTTATTTGCAAGTGATCTCCGAGCAAGTTGGGGTAACAGTAAAGCTTCACTGCTCGTTACAAAGACTTTTTTAGAAATCTCTTTTGAGAAGTTTAGTTCCCCATACATCTAAAATCACTCTGGATACAATCTTGATATGTGTGTTCTATGCTTACTGTTAGTTAAGTAAAATAAAACCACACCCACAGAGGAAACAATTCTTTCTTTTTTCTCCTTAATCCTTTTTTTCTAACCGAACTATATGCTCATCATCTTTTCTCTTCGGCATGCAGTGCTTTGTTTCTTCTCCATGATCTTTTATCTCAGGCTGCATTTAGTTCATCATGTCTTCACAAGTCCGCCTTCACAGTAGTCTTTAATTACATGGAACATTTTGCCTGA
The DNA here is from genome assembly GCA_028567055.1 of Leptatherina wallacei. Lineage (NCBI taxonomy): Eukaryota > Metazoa > Chordata > Actinopteri > Atheriniformes > Atherinidae > Leptatherina > Leptatherina wallacei. The sequence continues at coordinate 16,880,016 of JAOXYM010000022.1, read as the reverse complement.
TGGTAGGATTTATATCTAATTATCCTGCTGTAAAGTTCTTCGATTTCTCTGTTAATCTCCTCTAAAGTTTGCTTCGATGACAAGTGTGTCTGTTGCATGGCTATAAGAATAAAGTCAATGAGACTAATTAAAACACAGCACATCATCCCCACTCTTAACAAGCCCAGCTTCTGCAGGCCTGTGGACTTCAATAGAATAGTTGAAGACAGACGTGACAGCTGGTCCTGATCAAAACCTTATTCCTAACTCTCTTTTTGAGATCCCCCAAAGACCATCCCTCTTCCAACAGTGGACAAGCCAGGTATTTCTCTGCATCACCACACTGCAGAGCTGGCATCTGTAGCCATGCTCTCTTTCCTCTTTGGACATAAAACATTGTAAAATAAAGTGTGATAATGAGGGAATCTATGAGAATCTTTAAAATGATACAGATTCATCTGTAACAGTATATATGAGCTGTATCTATTTTTAAACAGTATTAAAGTGGAGGCAGAGAAAGGAAGCAATCTTATCTCAAATCAGAGGCTCCAAGAATATTTTTTATCTCAACTTCAGTGTCTAATCTTTTCATCAGCTGCTTTAAAAGAACAGTTTTTTTCCTCCATAAATCTAGAAATAAATAGACTGTCCAGACCTCATTTCTAAAATAATATCCTTATATAATGGCTCATCTGTAGAATAAAATCACTTTTCAATTCCTTTTAAGGATGATTGTCTTCTTTTATTGTTTTCTGCTTGCTTTTGTATTTGGCTTTCAATGAGCTGATGGGAGCACTTCAGGCTACACTCACTCAGTTTGATCAGTGTTGGCCTCAATATTCTCTTATTGATGTAGCCACAACAAAAACGAGCTGCCCTGACACGCTGGTCCTGGCTGGTCCCAGCACAGCACCAGCAGCAGCTACAGCAGCAACAAACATTCAACAATATATGATATCTTATATATTCACCAAACAGGAAACGACTACCTGAGGCAAAGCTACATATTGCTTTATGTGATGCAGAATATCAATGCTAACAGGCCAGTCAATAGAAAATAGCCTTTTATGCTTTTTTATTTCAACTTTTCGATGCAATTTCACTCGACACCTGCTCCTTGGTGTTTTAGTGTAAAACTATAAAGCACTGTACTTTTTTCTACATGAAACCAAACAGTTTTATTTTCCTTTTTTTCATTACCTTACAGTGTGAAAACTTATCAAAATGTATATTAGCTCAAAGAAAAGCACAAAACAGCCAACTCTAATTGAAAGTCACACCTGAGTATGTCAGAGTCAAAGGCTACAATTTACATCCTGGAAATGTTGCAGATCCAGCTCAGTTGAGCAGAACCAATTAATATGACAGTTTGAACATGATAGATTTCCTTGCCTGAGAAAAATGGCCGCTACTTCATGATTCAGTCATTTTGAAATGACCACCGACAGAACTAAGCACCTGTTTATGCAGCATATGGGGGCAACAATTGACATAAATTCTCTTGACTTCATTCAGCGCATCAAATTCATCTCTCTTCCAGCATGGTTGTATTGTGTTTCTTTGTGAGGTAACCTTTCCAGATGTACCTTTCAAATTGCATGAGTTTCTGGGATTTTCTTTGCTGCATGGATCATCATCTCTCAAGATGACAAGACCGAGGGGCATCAATTATATGTGAATAAACAAGTGGGCACAGACGATATAAAGGCCTGCTTTTCACCAGAGTGATGCCATATGGCTGAAATCATTAACAGAAACAAATGGAATATAAAATGAGTTATTAAAGTCTCTAAACTGAACCACAGTTACTTTTTATTTTATGGTCTGTAACAGAAAGGAAATAATCTTTTTTGACCCTTACATACTGTTTGGATCAAAATTGACCCATTTTGACATTTAACAGCAGCAGAATGACCCTAAATATTTGTTTTTCTTTTTTTTTTACCTGAAATTTGATGACTTTTCCTGAAGTGACCTATAAAACATAGAAATGAAAAAAAAATCATAACTGTTTATTTTCATTTAGATGCAAGACATTTTTGGACAATGAGGCGGTTTAAGGTCATATTTGACCCATATCTATTTAGATGGATTTTAGATGTGCCAGTGTGAGTCACACCAGGAAAAATGAAGGTTTTAGGAAATCCTGAAACTGTGAAACATTACAAGTCATGTTTCTGTGTATTTTTTTAATGGAACAGTGGTGACAGAGTTCAAGGGGGACCTGGACACTCACACAAGAACCGTGTGCACATAGAGACAGACCTCCTGGTCTTTCAAGAGGCATTGTGATTATCTGGAAATAGTAAAATAGTGAAACAGCATAGGAGTGATCATATATGGTGCAGAAGTCAGGCAGAGGTCAAACGGTGCTGTGCACAGACACAAACTGCACCTGCAATATAATACTAATACTACTACTACTAATAATAATAATAATAATGATGATAATGATTATGTCAGAATGAAAAATTTTGAATCAGTTTGGGTTGCAAGGACGATGGTGGGGGGTTCATAACATTATAAAGCTATATGAGCTGTTATTTTGGTAACTGGCATCATGGCAACGAGACATAATGTACAACAAACCCTTGATCTGATCTTCCAAGATGAGGAGGTTGATAGATATTTTGAGGAGAAAGTGTCAGAGAAGACAACATGGAAGAAAACTCTGATTACAGCTCCTCTGATGAAGATGACAGATGGTAAGGAGCAGGCAGCAAAGCAGATTCTTATGTAAAGAAAAAAGAAGGACTATCTAATGGTCTTCAGACAAGAAGTCAATACGAGGGGACTGAAGAGAAGGATATGTAACTTCTGTTATTCAAAACCTACAAAACTGCAGATACTACTCCGGAATAAGCAATTTATTATTTGTTTTGTATTCTATGTTTCTATGTTTCATGTAAAACAGGACATGATAGGCTACTGTGTAGTAATAGAAGCTTTTTTTCCCCAAAATGAGTATAAAACCTAAAAAAAATAAACTCTCCCTGCTCTCTAAAACATTTATTGAGGATAAATTATGTATTTATTAATTTGACAAAAGCTATTTAGACATTTTAGATAGATCTGCAGTTTAAAGTTTGATACCTACTATGAGGGATTTCTTGGTCCCGGTCAAAGTTGACCCTGACCATACCGAAAGGCATTAAATATTAATCGTATATAAGGATTAAAATGTGACTGTGATGTGTGAATAAAGCATTCTGCTGTATCTGAATCTTTTTATGTGCTACCCATAATTGGTCGAATGTGACAGCTTAACAGAAAGACTTTCCATGAAATCTTTTTATTTGGGCGCATTTTAAGTTTAACACCTGAACAATTCCAGAATATTACATATCACAGTGAGTACTTTCACCAAATTTTTTCCCACCGTTCGAGACCAAGCCATGGGTAAGCATGACACAAGAGAAGGCTGCACCGACATTTCTGTGAATAATCCAGTGGTTTGCATCAGGGATTGATTGTAACCCTTAAAGCTGCAGTCGACAACTTTTATCTCTCACACGATGGGAGACAGTTGATCACTATTTTTTTAGCCTGTGTTTCTCATAATGAAAACTGAGCTTCCTGTTTCTTGCTCTGGAACAACAGAAAATGTTATTTTTGTGCTATGTAATTTGCTCTGTTGTTCTGAGTTGCTGTTGCCTTCTCTTTCTCCATTGCTACAATAACTTTCCCCCCCTAAGCTCAAACCGTACACAGCTGATCAACGTGCAGCAAAACACATTGCCACTGCTGCGCTTGAGCAGAAATATGACCACAGGAATCAGATTTAAGACCCTGATTTAACTGGCTCTGATGGGCTTAGATTTGTGTGAATGTAGCTGGCTAGACACTTCAGTCTTTGTTCTCTCACACATTTGTCTCGGTGCTGAAGCAAAAGAAAAACAACAATAACAAAAAAAAGAGGTAGCTCTGCTTGGCATACTGGCCAATGACTGAGCCACTGTGTGTACCTTCTTTCAATTAGTGTTTGGAAAATTGCTTTCATTTGTGACTGCACAGAAATTCAAGAAAACCACAGATGTGCGGATGTCTCTTTTAATCTTGTAGAATATCCACTTATGTGGATTTGAGCTTCTTTTTTTTTTTTTAATAAGACCCATAAATCAGATTTTACTTTGAAATATTTCATCAAGATTCTTTGTGCATAGTCTAGTGTGATGCTACTCTTACTTGCTTTATCACAGAAACAATGCTCTTTATAACTTTATCACCTGATGGGATTTTTTTTAAAGAAAGAAAATAACTGTGATTCCAACCCTTTTCCCATTATTTACTTAGGACAGGTACTCAATGAATTAAACAGTGTTAAAGGGAATTTAGATTTGGATCATTTTCATATACATTTCTCTTCATATGAATGCTTTGTTAAAAAGCAACGCTAAAGTTGGGTTTCATCTGAGAGCAGTGCCAGACAGATACTCAAATCATGTGTTTGTGAATACTCTTCAGAATCCAATCGTTTATTTTAGACGGCAGTCTGATTCCAGAGGTAGTCTTATTGAGTTGAGTTACTTTAGACAATTTCAAACTGTTTTCAGGCATGGACTGCCTGTGTGCTCAAAACCCACAGGGATTGACAAAGAGATGCAGGCATGATGCCTGAGCAGAGTAAAAGCACACTTGGAGAAATAATGATTTGTAAACAACTTCTACATACCTGTGTACTTGTTGAACCTGTTTTCCTGCTGCAGCATGATAAACATGCAACTGAACTGGAGCTTTGTGGATTTTATTTCTCACCGATTGTTTACTGAAGGGTTTTCCACAACAACAGTAAACACATTGACAAATGAAGCTCACCAAGAGGGTAGACAGAGGCACAGACCAGAGCTTCCTCGCTACTTTGATGGTTTCAGTCATTGAAAAATCTGTGCTGAAAACTGGAGGTCCGATCTCCAGAAGAAGACAAGATTCCGAAGCTTATTGATTTGACCATCATGCAGCGTGGCCGTCAGATCATTATGTTGTTGGGTCTGTTGCTGTCTTTTACACTTTTAGTCTATTCTAAAGTACAAACAAAGTGCATATAAAACTTTATGACGGAAGCTTTAGTATGTCTAGACTATTAAATGGAAGCAAAGACAACCCCCTCTAAGACAACAATTTCTACAAAACACGCTTATAAGATCATCAGCGCTGCAGTGTCCCATCCTGCTCTCTTCTATTTAATTTCTTCCACTTTAAATTGAATCATTGAGGTGATTTATGATGAACGGTAGTGGACTAATAACTGAATAAAAATGTAATTGAATCATAATTCTTCTGTATTCCCACCGCTGTGGTGTCTCTGTCAGTGGAAGTGCTCCCAGTACCTGGTGACTTGTGTTTGACCCTTGTGATAATGTCTTTATGAGCAGCAGCTCTGACATGGAAGAGTGCAGGAATGTGTATTGATTCAGCTATTTAAGTTGTGGCGCAACTTGTAGGAGGCTTTGAAATAAATCTGAAAAAGCAAAATGTACAGACAGTGAGATGTTTATGCAGCAATTTATAGCCGCAACTGGTCAGCAACTAAATGTGACAAACAGGAATGATTTTCTCCCTTTAAGGGGGTGGGTGAGTCTGCTCTATCTGGTGAGTGTGGCAGCTTGCTGGTGTGTGATTTCGGATGTGCATCATATTTATGAGACTGTGTTGATAGCCCTTTGTAAACATTGTATTTCATTTTTAATATGTTGTGACTCATGTATAAGTTATGGTGGAACATGCTGTATTGACATGCTCTCTTTGCACCGCAGGTGTTAATCCTCTGAATGCTATCCAGGGTTTTGGTGCCTATTTTATCATACATATTATATTTCTGTCTCCCATGTGCACTTGGAAATATGTTGTATTTCAGTGTTTGCATGTGAGAATCCTTGAATATATTTGTCCCAACTGACAAATAAGTGGAATAAATAAAGAAAATAAATAAGAGTGCATGAAATAAACTTCATCTAATACATTCGGAGAGGGAAAGAACAAACCCCTCGTCTATTTGCAGCATGCGCAGTGCAACCGTGTGTCATGTGCTGCAAAGGCACCTTTACCAAGAGTCAAACATGGTGGCACCAGTTAAATTGTTTTAGCTGCTGTGACAGGTCATTTAGTCCATCTCACTGCTCAGTGTAAAATATTAATGCTGGTTGTGGGACCATTAGTTAGAAAAGGGATGGAGATATTTCCTATGATACTGACATAAGGCAAAAATGTGAGGAAACTGATATTGGAAGGAAACTGTTTTTCGTTGCTAATTTTTAGAATCCCCTGGAGCTTTTTTTTTTTTTTTAATTCAAGTCATTGTTCCTATACAGCAGGTTAAATCACCATCAACTAATCAATTAGTACTTTGAGTCTTGATTTGTTGACCCATGCAAATGAGCTTAAACTATCAGAGATGACATCAGTCTTTCAAGATTTAAGACCCTGGAAGAAAAGAGGCAGCAGAGAGAACGTAAACAGGAAAAATAACAGTTTTCAGACGTTGTATTGATCAGACATTTTATTCAATAGTCTTTGTTGTGCCATTATTGAATGGGATTTTTTAAATTAGTTTGATATGTTTGAATCCAGATGCTGTCTAGTTAGCAGAACAGCACCTCACTGTCTCCACAATGGCTAAAAGTATCAGTTTATTATTACAAGCAAGAAACATCCCCAGATTACGCGGATGAACCAGTGTAGGATAATCCCAGTTTTCTGAGCCTGAGGAATTACACAGTGGATCCAAAAGCACAATATTTATCTCGCTGCCTCCTGTTTTCACAAAGCTCTGGGCTGCCCTGCAGCAATCTGTCGGGAAGGTGTTGCTGCCAGTGTGTGCGTAAGCCTTTACTTTAATGTGGGAAGCATGTGTATTAAATTACCAGCAAACATTTAGTTTTTTTTTTTTGTAAAGCACCATGAACTCTTAAACAAAAGTTTGTTGTGTACGGGACATTAGCTGATTTCAATCTAGCAGCACTTTCTTTTCTGAAAAGTCTCCATTAATAGCGGAAGTGTTGGTATAGTTAGATGAGTTCAGGTTAAATAAATAATGAAAACACGTTTGCGTAAAAGCCGTCTTCAAAAGAGACCAGGGCACTTTGAAAATGACTAAACCACACAACAGTTTGCACAAACACTGAGACTGTCATATGCAAGAAAAAGCTATTGATTTTCCATGAAATCTCCCTTTCAACTAATTTCCATCAGTGACAGCACCATTTATGAACCTTCACAACCTCTAACCCTGTCTTGGCCTTTTGTACTGTTATTGATGATGTTGTGGATCCACGCATTGGGCTAAGATGAGAATCGTAATGAACTTCTATCAACAATACACCCTTTCATCCTGAGTAAATAATTGCATGAAATCCTTTCTAACAAACACATGCAGTGAAATATAGTTTGTGAGGTTGAAATGTTGGTTATTTGAATGCAAAGGGAGCGCAAATAACTGTGCTGCTAAATATCAATCAAAGTTTTTCTCCTGCTATCACAAAGAAATGAAGCGTCACAGTTTAGATGTCTGCCCTGTCTGAAGTAATTAATAAGGTGTTAAAGTCTCCTTTATTGCACTTTGATTTCGAAAACAGATGACGCTTCAAAACTGTGTCAAAGATAAGAAGTTTTACAATGATTTAATTATAGACAATAAATAAGAAACATTGCTTGAAATATTCTACAACTCAAAGCTCTTTCAGACGCTTTATAAACACAGCAGCAGCTAGAATTAGCTCTCTTGTCAAAATACACGCAAAGACATTTGAAAAGGGTGCATCATTTAATGTCCCTGTGATCTAAATTTGTGTTGGGCTTAAAGGCACA
>JAOXYM010000022.1:16862196-16872212 GCA_028567055.1 Leptatherina wallacei | reverse complement strand
CAACATCTGGATGTAAGGAAAAAAAGGCTGCTAAGAATGTTATAATCACGCAGACATGGCCTAAGCCGCTCCATTACGGGCTAAGCTGACCTATCAGTGGGGCTTTTGCTAATCCAAATTGTGCTTTAGCTGGCAGAGATTGCTCAATTCAGACAGACTGTTGCGAGGGGTGAAAAGATGAAACAGTTCACCTGCCATGTGAGCTTTTATCACGTAAGAGATGTTTATCTCTCAGTATTATAGCAAGAGCTGAGGGTTTTTTTATTTTTTTCACTTAGTAAAGCTCATTTTCATGATGGATGTTGCACTTTCTCACCACGTAGATACCAACTGTGACCAGTTCAATGTGCCTTAAGCGTGCATTTATTTGACACAAGCTGAATAGCTGGAGATGTCATACTTACATCATGTGCAAATCAGCTGAGTGACAGTTTTATTTATAACTGAAGACAGGGTTAAGCGCAGAAAAAAAGAATTAGTGTGTTTAGTTGTAGCAGCAAATGGATGTTACTTCTTATGTCTGGTTGAAAGCTTTTTTAACGCACTTCTTTCATTCTGATGGATGCAGATGCACAGTTTGGCTGCTTTGAATTCTCGTTGATATTGTTTTTTTTTGTATTTTTTTTTCTTGTGACTTTTGAGCTGAGGCCAGCCATTAGGTTGACTGTTACATTACAAGCCTGTATAGCATGACTAGATCTAATATTAGCAGCGGTTTCGGCAGTTTGCTCCATACATAGAATGTTACCCATGCTGACATGGCACCGGGGAAATTCATTTGCTACACTCATATAATGGTCGGTTATTCAATCACTGTTAGATTTAATCTAACACCATAATCTCAGTGGGAAGCTTCTCTTCGCGGAGCTTCATAGCTGTAAAGACTGAGGGGATAAGAGACAGGATCAGACAGAGAGTCCACTATGAACAGAACCTGACTCTGCAGCACTGAGTTAGCTCACTGTGCTGTCAGAGAGAAAACATGAAACTAGCTCCTAAACAACCACTCTACTAAATGTCTCTCTTAGCGGAATGCCTTCATATCATGGCTTCTGAGCTTTCTGGTTTCTGTCATGTATATTTAATCATTTTCAAGATCAAAGCATGACAAGTTCCTTCCCACTTTCATGAACTCAACGACACGCAACTATAATATTAGCTGAACACCATCCAAAGATTTCGCTGCATAAAAAACAACTGCGGGACCTCCAACCTGTTTATTATGGCACTTTCTGCATTATTTCAGTTGGTTACTGCCGCAGCCCAAAAGAAAAGATATTCTTTATCACTGGGGGAATGGACAGACAACACCTCAGCTGTGAAATGGCTGTTGCAATTCATTGAACATCTAGCTGGTTTTCAATACTCAAGATGGGCGGCGATATAAGGATGTAATCCTTGAATGCATCTCTGTGTAGCCCTCAGCCCTTTGAGCAGCTTCTTTGAGCACTTCCAGTAAACCCCTGTACACACCCCTAATCTCCCCAGCAGAGGTAGTTCGACACAGCAAGTGAATTTGCCATAAACACACATCACCAATGCAGGATAATGTTTTAGAGATATACAGATTAGCTCATGTAATCCAGGCTGCCAAAGGGAGGGCTTAAAGAGAAATGTGTCAAATGTTTATAGATAGAATAAAATCAAATATTAAACCTTAATCTCTAAAGGCTCTTTTCTATTGTTGTCATTGCATGTTCTACTCTGTTCTCAGAGTATAGAGAGGATGACTTATATCTCATTCAAACAGCTATGATGTAAGTATCTTAAAAACATGTTTTACTTTCATGTAGAGTTTTATTAAGTTTCATGTTCAGATTGTGACATAAACAGACGGGATATATCTTAGATTAAATCAGAAAAAAAGGACACTTATTCAGGTTCGTTTCAGTTTAAAGAGTACCAAGGTCATAAAAGAAATTTCAGCAAATGCAGTCATGTCTTCTTCATCAAAAATGGCTCTTTGAAGAAACGTCTTGCCATGACTGAGTTTCTCAATCACCTAACAGCAACTACATCTGCTTCACAGCTCACATCTTATTCTGTTGGGAGCAGCTTTATAGAACGTGGGTGTGTGTGTGTGTGTGATGAAAAGATTGCGAGCATTAGTTTTGATGGTCATAGCTCAGGGCAAAATGCATAATAATTACGAGCCTTTCCCTTTGTAGCGTTCACAATTACAACTTCTTTTTCTGCTATTGACAGATTTAATATCTTATTTGAATTTACCACATATATTAACAGTCTTTTTTTTCTAAGTGGTTTGTTTTTGATGTTTTACCTGCACCGTTTGGTGGGGTGCATGAGAAATGTGGGTGGCTGCTGAGTGGTGGAGGGGGAAACCAGAGATGAACTCCTAAGGCAAAGATGTCACACTTTATCGCTTCCACAAACTGCTTTGAGCTTCACAAGGTCTCATTTTCTCTTACACTGAGTAAAAAAGAAACGAAAGAAAAAATATGAAACTGCTCTAAATTTAAGCACATTTGAGCCCTGATTACACGATTTACTGGCACTGTTTTGTAAGAGATAGTGTTCATTTCAGCCATATCCATGCAGTCAGAGGTATTAGTTGCCTTAAATAAACAGCCTATGTGTTAGGGCCATAAAGTACATGGTGGTGAGGCTGTAGCACTAAGGAAAATATTTGCTCCCAGATAACGTATGGTTAATGTTTGGGAAATGACAAAGCTCTTTGTAGCTGCACCTCCATCTGCCCAAAAGATGCCTTGGGGTTACCTCTGTGCACCATGCAGCACCTCAACCAGCATCCACTGGCTGAAGGATGAAATTGAATTCTGCAGAACGCCTTGATGCGTGTTTGCTGTCGGTCATGGCAAAAACCAACAACAGTATCATGGTTCAAATTTGGCTGAACAGATACAAGCCACATTTGGGTCGTTATTTATCCCCAAACCTGTGCCAGAGCATGGCTCTTTATTTGAACCATATCTCTGCCAAAGAAAACTTGCTGACTGGATAATGCAGCGAGAAGCACACTGTGCACCGCAGCATCCCCATGCACATACATACATATTAGCTGATAAATGCATATTTGCAAAGCTATGTAGTGTGTTGAACTGAAGTTGCCGTTGTCCTTTGCATAATGTTTGTCAATATTTACCGTGTTAAAATGTAAATGAACTGTATATTTTTCAGCCTCTGCTACCCAGCTAATTCCTGTTCTCTAATTGTAGCAGAATAGTTCCTATAGGCAGAGGTAATTGCACTGATTTCCTTATCTGATGGAAAATATTTCAGTTGTCTACCTGGTTGAAATCTGTTTAATTATAAAACAGAACAATCATTGCTTTACTGCACAGTTCACTGCATATTAATTTTCTGAGAAGCAAATGCTCTGCTGACATGAGAATCCCTTATCAATAACTACCTCTTAAAGCAGGTACACCTTCAACGCAGAGCATAAATGAGTTAAAGCAAATTATCTGTGTGGGCTGAGTAGCATGTTTTAATTACTTGTGAAACCTGCTCTGCTATCTCTTGCCTTCTGCATTTCACATCACTATTCAATTAGGCCTTGTGATCAGATGATTTGGCAGAGCAAACTGCATTGCAGCTTTTTGGTGCTTCTCCTGCTCCTATGCGAGTCTTTCTCTGAAGGTATACTTAAAGGAGAAGCATGTTTCTAATGAATGTAACCACATAAAGATAACCACATATTAAAAGAAAATCTATAACACATCCAACACTTCAAATATTGGAATCAGTTTGATCTCTTTTTGATATCAAAAGAAAAAAGGACCTTTCCCCGTTGTTTTATCTGTCAATGGTCGGATTTCACCCCCTGGAGTGAGTTCTGGAACATTATCTATCCTTAAACACTTTGAGCTCTTTATCAATTTATCATCCTTATAAAACAGACTTTAGTGTAAACACCGCTCCGACCAATCTTTGAACTCGCCATGCTCTGCTGCAGTGAATTTGACTCTCCTCTTTCAGGGAATGGCACCTCAGTTCATTTGAAGAATCTAATTTCACAATCGGTCCGCATTTATAAATCAAACTGGACACCAGGGTGTGTCAAGTTACACAATAAATTAATTTTCCAACAACTCGCGTACATACAATCGTTTTATTGTCATGAAGGCAGTGACGAAGCAGAGGCCTTCTCATACTTTATTCAGGGTCTCACAGAAGCTGAGAACAGGAGCTCTTTTTACATTCCTGTTAACAAACATGTCTTGTAATCTTGTAATGGCTGTTCACTTATCACTCAAAAACACAATGTAACTTCATATATTCTTTAAAAGGAAACTGTTTAAGTACAAAATGTGGGAGGAAAGTTCAAAACATCTTTGCCGGAGGGCCTCTCCAGTGACTCTTTCAGCTCATTCAAATTCCAGAAAGTGAGGTCTTATTATCCACAGCAGTGAGATTTGTGTAAATGAAGCTTAGAAGCAAAGAACATAAAGAAGATAATCAAACTGATGTTTCATTTATCAAATATTTGCAGATTTTTTTAGGTTGTTTCATTTTTTGTTTCACCTAAGAAAACTATTGAAGACAACTGAAGGTTTTATTAGCATCATTATAATTTCCCTCTGGGATAAATAAAGTTTTTTTTCATATTTCATTACATTTTATTACATTTTAATTTTAAATTTGGTTTATTTGTAGAACCACAGAATTCAATACTAAGTCCTATCTATGAAACTAATGCTAACATATTAAGTCATATATTTTGTTTATATAGTTGATAATATTCCAGCTTTGCATCAATCACCTGGGTTAAGATGGAGAAGTAATACTGACAAATACACAAAAAAACAAAGCTTGTTCCTTCAACCCACCGAAACTGTTTGTCACATGACATGACTACCTTGCAGGTTCTCTTCTCTTGTAAAATCCTTTGCCTGTCAGCACAGCGCTGAGTCACAAGCCTTGCTTTTCACATATGTCAGGAAACAAAAATCATACCTTTTGTTGCTTTTTTTTTTCTTAAAATCTGTTTTTCTCATATGAGAAACAGAGATTTTATCTAAAGGGATGATTATGCTCAGTGCATTGGTTTTGGTGTGATCAAAATGTAACAGCTGAACGCTTTTTCTGAGGAGAGGGGAAATTACCGCAGTAGGCATCACCATAGAGAAAGTGACAACTGTAGCACAAGAATAACAGAATAAATCATACAGGAAGTAATTAATCGTAATTAACCATACCTTCTCACCTTTATATGGTTTACTTCTTCAAATCTTTACACTTTTTTCAATTTTTTTTTTGTTTTAAATGTGTTGTAGAGATGCCTGTATAGACGGGCCACCGTACCCTCTGTCTTGTGTTTCAAACATGCCACTTGCACGAAAGGTTTTAAAAGTACACAGCTGGTTGAAATAACATTCAAGTGGAGCATTATGGCATTAGTTTTAATGATCATTTACAAGGTCAAGAGAGGAAAACATCGATAACTTTTAAAACAGACATACATTTCCCCTGAAAGCTTTGAATTGAACTGGAAACTAGCTTTATCTAAAGCAGGTCTTACAGACTAACATCATAGATGCTGTCATGATTGAACACGAGGAAACTTTTTTTTTTTTTAGCTCAAAATGTCCTTTGTAGAAAACAATAAGATTGCTTTTGCCATGTTGAGATATTATTGTACATATTTTAGTCATTTCTTGTCGTCTCAGGGAGCAGATTCTGGAATAATCAGCAACACAGACCACAGTCATCTTTTCTACGAGGATTATATCTTTCTGGTTTCAAGTAGAAATCTCACATGCTAGCTTTTGGCTGCTCAAACCACTTGGATCTTGAGGAATTTGTGAAACTAAAAGTGGTTTCAACAAGGATAATCTCAGATGAAGTGAAATGGGCACAGAATTATAAATGTTCTAGCGGACGGTTTATGTATCCGAGTAGATCAGTTAAAAGCCTGTCAGGAGGAATATTCTCAATTAATCCTCTGCAGCTGAATGTTGTGTTGAAAACCTTGGCAATTTGCATGATTCATGTTAGCATTCACACACGGCACTGGCATATGATGTGTTGTTGCTTTCTGCAGTTGCAACAATCTCAGAAACAGCAGCTGTATGTCCTAGGGGAAGCAGGAGAATTTCATGATTTGTTATGAGAAACAATATTATCGCAGGCTCCACCTAATGATTGTCTCATTATAAATGGTCTCCACATTGACTTTTACCTCAGTGAGACAGAGGGCTATTAAAGGATGCTTTACTCTCCCGCCACATGTTCATTATTTGTCACAGCTCAAACAAAAACCCTAAATTGACCAACCTCTGGCCTGTCATAGGAAATTCAGAGAAGCTTAAGGTTTGTTTTTACAATATTCAAGTTGAAAATGACAAAAATGATGAAGTACCATCATGACAATGTATCTTTTGCCAGGAAGTATGCTATAAGCAGAAGTTTTAAAACAAATCTTTGTCTAACCTGGCAATACAGAAGGAGAAATAAAGCTTTTTTATAGCTGCTTCAGACATTTCTGGGACAGAATGATCAAGCCTGAAAGAAACACTTATATAATTAACAAAGATATATAACAATACCTATTTGATAGCTCTATGATGATTTAATGTGCAGCTTGACAAGCGCCAAAGTCATGAGCATGTTGTCAGACATTCCCAGTGAAACATGTGATTACTCACGTTGCTTAAGTGATTAAAAGGAGAGAAATGTCTTAGCTTGACTGATTTTATAAAAGTTTTCTTTCAAGAAACTAGATGTGTTTCCTTTTCAACATAGCTGTAGCCTACTCTTTATAAATTATAAAGAGCCGCTTGAGACAAAATCAAGGTGCTGGCAAACCCAGGTGGTGAGATGTTGACAAGCACAGGGCAAAGGCTGTGTCTCTAAATCATTTTAGGTAATTAAAATGTCTAACTGGTGTGTTTGTGTACCTTAAAGGTTAATTTTGTTACCCTAGACTGCATTTCTCCATATCCCTGGCATGTGAGTGATCAAATCAGACACTTATTATGGTGATTTGATTACTGTACAGCAATGTAGCATACCCATGATATTTCCCCATTATTCTCAGAACAGATGTTCAGTGCAATCTGATGGAGCACAACAGGAATGTTGAAGAAGCTGTCAAAAACAAATATTAAGAAGCAGCTTGCTGCACATTTACAGATTCAATTTTAAGAAACTATAAGACAAGAAGAAATAAAAATGCTTATTTTAAAAGGTAATCACGCATTTTAGCACAGTATGCTTAATATCATCGAGCAAAATGTCTGAGTTTGCCTGAACGTTTCAGGCTGTTCTTTCTCTGAGTTCTGGGAGAAACAATATGGGCTGCTATGTTCTGTGCCTATTAGAGCCCATACAGACAGGCACTACTTTCTATTGACCTGACAGCCGCTGAATGTGTCAGCTGCACGACTGAAAGAGCCCTCTGGTGCTTTTCCATAAAAAAGTTGCACGGGCAATCTTCCATTGGTCAGACATTCACATACTGCATGAAGCAGGTACATTCACAGATAGTGGTGGGTATTAATTTGGCATATGATCTATTATTTAAAGGAATCTGACAGATCGCATAATCAAATATTATATAACAGAATTGTCCAAAATCCTGCTCCATGGCTTTCCTTACCATTAACAGACGAATCATGCTTTAGCCAAATATATGTTTTATCACACTATCACACAACCTGGTCAACAAATTTAAACATGGAGAAAAAAACGGTTTCAACTGCTCCCATTTTTCCACATGCTTTATAACACATATCACTTTTTATAGTTATGGCAGTATGCAGTGTTCGGGGAAAACTTTTACACCTCATCTACATCAGTGATGTGGGTATGTCTGAATGACATAAGGAAATATTAAAGTCCAAGTAAAGCGGAAATTAATATGGTTCTGAGTTTATCACATTACAGATAAAGATGTGTTATTAACCATAGTCAAATACAAATCCCGAAAACGATCAAGTAAATAAAATTAGCTTTCAGTCTTAGGAGAATGAGCAGAGTTCTGAGATGATGCAGACGTGTCTGCTGAGGGCGCTGACTGACAGATCTAAGACCACCTTAAATGAACTTAGACATCGTTTTTAACCCAAGTCAACTGCTTAGATGTGAAATCATAAATGCATACTTCAGATATTAAAGTGAACAACTTACATTCCTACAGAATTACCTGATAAAAAATGTCAACCATAAAGGATTTTACATGAACAAGTGCTGAATTCATCAAAAAGGAGACATATTATTTGCTTTTGGTTTTATATTTCTTTAGCCTATGCTATGTACTTTGGTTATCATGAAAGATCATTTAACCTCAGGTAATGACTTCTGCTACTTTAACGGAGACCCAAATATCCTCCTTGTAATACATTCTAATATATTTCTTCTGGGTGTCGTCTTCTTGTTTAAAAACATTGCTTCACCTTGCAGACAGTGTTTGGTGATGTTTTGATGATATGACACTCTCTTGCTGTGTTTTCTAGTGCGTGTTTCTTGGCCCTAAACAATCCTCCAACCCTGCTGCAAGCTGATGTGACAGAGAGTCCCGTCTGGCTGTCATTTGTCCTGACCATGACAGAGAACCGCATGGTTGTGAGCCGCATACACATCCCCCCGCGCTGAATCTGCGTACAACATTGACATTTTATCTCAGCTGGAATGAGCTGTTTGCAGACCCCTGAAAGCCAACACCACTGCCTGTAACCAAAGTAGTTTGGAAGTGGCTCTGAATACCTGTCAAGACACATCATTGTTGTTCCTCTTGGCCATTTTAACTGAAGCGGCAGCACAAAAAAAAAAACACAATGGAAGCTAATACAGCTGAGCTAAGCCCCTTGCCCTACAGCTGACAGGCTCATCAGCTGTATGCTTGTGTGGAATTTTATACTGGGGAGCAATCTTCCTTATATCAAGCCAAACTCCAGTACCCTTTTAGTACAACAGCAAACAACACTCCAAGTTTATATCTTCTAATTAAGCACTATGCTATTGACTTTATTGCTTTATTTGCTTCATTGCATCCAAACCAAACTCTAAGCTAGTGTTATTGTAACGTCAAACTGAACCCTAAATAAATTCTAAATCAGAAAAATAATGATTTGGAAAAACAAACAGTAGCAGGCAAGCACTATGTACCAGGTACCCATTGTTATGGCTTGATGCAATCTACTTCAGTGCCATCCAGTGCCAATGTCCTTTACAAGCTTAATATTAAACAGCTGAGCTGATGGTGCCACCTCCCTGCTTTTATCACTTGTATCAAACACATCTAAGCCATAACAAAATATAAATGACTTGGCTTCACTAATTCTATCCTATTTTATCAATAAGCTGAAAAATTGCATCTCAATAATGAGTCATTTCATCATTCTGAACAAATGCATGCTTTTGAGCTCTTGCTAAGAGTTGGATTAAAGGATTAATTCAACTCTGTCTGACTATATTACAAGTCAATAACTAAAAGCTATTTGGTTTTAGCTTCATAACGTCACTTTGAAGAAACAGTAAGCTTGGTTCTATCCACAATCAACAATCAGTACATCTAAAGCAACCTGATCTCACAGAAATATGTGAAATAAGCACAAAGTTATTTCAACACCCTCCACTTATTTATGTGTTGGTGGCACGCAAGTGAGCAAAATTACATGCTGGGCCCACTAAAATGATGGCAAGGTAAAGTCAATGGGGAACTTTCTAGAAGTCACATGAACCATGTGTGAGAACGGCCTAGCCACAGTTAATTTAGTGAAATTAAATTAATTAATTACACACATCTTTTTTCTGCATTTGGAAAAGTAAAATGAAGCCTTTTGTGGACCAGGAAAGTCGTGTAGATGTCCCGAAAAAGTTGCCCATTCATTTATCTGACACTAACACATAAATAAATGGAGGGTGTCGAGATAACTTGTGCTTATTTCATGTATTTTTATGAGATCAGGTTGTCTGAAGCTACATTCATGCAGCAATTTTTTGTCTGACTTTCATGTCAGACAAATTTGAAACATGGCAGATCTAAGTCGGTTTGTTGTATGATTGGCAATAATCAAATGCTATGTATATGT
>JAOXYM010000022.1:16835528-16846703 GCA_028567055.1 Leptatherina wallacei | reverse complement strand
GGATCCCCCCGGATGAGCTGGCTGATGTGGCCGGGGAGAGGGAAGTCTGGGCTTCCCTGCTCAAGCTGCTGCCCCCGTGACCCGACCCCGGATAAGTGGAAGAGGATACGGACGATAAAAGGTTACCGTCAACCCTACAGATTCTGTAAATGTGAATTGTGTAATGCAGGTATGGTTTATATATGAGCAAAATAAATGAGTTATAGAGTATGAGGCACTTTTGACCAGAATAATTAAAAAAAGTTTCACTGATGTTGACTATTCACCTCCGTTTGCTGCCATTACAGTTACCTTGGCACAAAGTAAGTGACAGTCAAGTAAAAGATGCTCCAGAAAGCAGGCCTTGTTCACACATTGAACACTTTAGCAGCATTTTCAAGCACTTACAGAGGTTAATCTTTTAACATTTCTCTTCATTTATTTATTTTCTGTATGTGCGGTCCTTTTTGTTACATGCACTGCAGGATAAATGAGCTGCTTTCTGCACAGCTTAGTAAAACCAGCTTGTAGTGTAATGTCAGAGTGCTGCAGAAAAGAGCAAGCTTATGTGACACTCAATAAGATGTCCATACATAGAATCTCTTAATTATGCAGGCAGGAACAAATTACTTTTGGTTTAAAGGATTTAAATAAGCTCACAACAGCTGCCTTGATTATTGTGCCACAATAATATGATTATTAGTGAAGTTAGGTTAAAAGGCCCTGCTTCAACGATTTCCTTCCTTAATGTGCAAATTTGAAACGTTAATGAGACCTAATGCATTTGAAGGCACTTTGACAAGGAAAAGGCTGGTATTTGTGATCATGGCGCTGATAATAATGAGATAAGAGGGGCTCACGCAGGCTACTAGGATTATCAGAAAATACAGAAACAATTCATGTCCCTTACAACATCATCCTGATTTCATAATCATTATTTCCTCTTTAGTTAATCTCCCCTACATTTGCCCCATCATTCATGTTGACAGAATGCGACAACTTGAAAAATAAATAAAATAGATGAATAAATCTTGTCACTTGAGACCACAATGATTGTCAGTCAGTGTGGCAATTCATACCAGGAAATGTGGGACAGCATGTGTAAACTGCATAAAGATGTATCATAAACAGCTCATCTTGCCTGTTGTGTAAGGCTGTAATTAATTGTCACAGAAAACCATCTTGTGTGCCTTTCCTCGCCGGATGAGAGCAAAAAACAGAGGCATAACTGAGCTAGTTGTCTCCAATATTGGATATTACTTGCCATGCTCACAGAATCGCTAATGAACTTCATCCTCTTTCATGCTAATGGTTATCAGGGTGAATTCATTCCCTCGGCCTTTGTATGTAATTATTGATTTCCCCAAGAAGGTGGGGTGTATAAAGCCCAGTAAACAGCAGGTAATTAGTATTTCTGGACCTTTGGCAGGATAATGTCCTGCGTTGCTACTATTTGTATGCATGAAGGCAGAGAATGTGCAAATTCTTTTCACACCCCCAGATAACAGAGTATCCACAAAGAGCTGCTACCTGAAGCTTCATCTTTATCTCTACTCTTTAACATGTTAACAATTAGAATTTACAACTGGACATTTCTAATGTTTTCAATTAAAAATCTAAAAGATAAACAATCTTCCGTGAAAATGGCCGTGGTGCAAGATCGAAGTCTTTCTTTATTCCTTCGTGTGCCCGAATGTGGGAAGGAATACTATTTCATCTCGTTCCAAAAAAACGACATTATTCTCATTATCATGATTCATCTGAAGCTTTTCAAGGAATACAATGTGTGAGTCCTTCTTTCCCAGAGGATAAATGGTACAAATTAAATGTAATCTAGCAAGGCTCTCATATTCAAACAGTGTCTCATAGCTGAAGGATCTGATTGCTGGTATAAGTGATGCCAGTGAAAGGATGCACAGGTGAAAAAAAAAGAAAAAAAATTACTCACTGTCCCCTTTGTAAGGCTTTCTTTCAAGATCATATCTGAGCACATGACATGATACAAATTATCCTGCAATGAGCAGATTAACAGACATTTAAATAACTGTTATGTAAAAATCACAGAAAATATGAGAATTTGGGTAGCAATTTTTAAATTATTTTCATAATTCATTTTCTGTATAAATCAGTATAAAATCAATCAATTAATTCTTTTTTCTCTCAAAATTGTGAAATGTATCATGGACAAATGGCTGAATAAAGTCCGAGGATATTCAGCCAGTGAGTTTATGAAAAATACGAACCCGAGTGGCTAAGCTTAGAAACGTATTGACTAAAACATTTTTTTCTCATAATAGCTGCTAATTAGTCTTCCCTCAAATCAGTAATTCATTAATTAACTCAAAGTTTTCTGCCCATCTATAAACTCGATCAAACAGCGTGACCTTCTATGATGCAAATTCACAGCCATCTCGCAAGTGAATTCTATATCACATCAAGCAAGACAAATTTGATCCATTTCTGTTCCAATCAGTGTCACAGAGTACAAGATCAAATTTGTAAATATGTTGTGGTTGAATGTCACTTGAATTTTGCCACAGATGATTTTGTTTGGGTGACCGATTTAAATAGCTTGAATGCATTTGAGTCACTTTGCAAATAAGGACCATAATTTTCAAGCTGTGGCCTGACACATCACCGGGAGAGCTTTATGTTAGAAAGTTTTGGTAACGCTAAGCTTATGAAGCATATTATGCAGGTACAGGGATTTCCTCTTCAGTCAACACTGAAATAACATTTCTGGAGGTGATATTTGCAATAACTGTTGTTTTTTGTGGGCCAAGGGAACTACAATGATATCTTGTTTCATATCTATTAACTTTAATGGGTCCCTTTTTTCCAGCTCTAAGCACTGATTACTAAAGACTCTGCAGGTGGGATGCACAGATAGACCATTCAAGCAGTGTGAGGCTATTTGTATTTTGTTTCTTGTTCAATGCCAGTGGAAGCTTTACTTGCATTTCCATTTAAAAAAAGCACCCTTTTATGAACCAGAATCCAATTTTTAACAGCATCTGTCATGCAGAGAAAAATGAAAAACTGATTTGTGCTGCTTGGTGGAACATTGCCTCAGCTGGTGTAGTGTGGATGATCTGTGTTGGACTGGAAGAATACAACAGACTTGGGTGAAATACAACATATTAATGGACATTTGTCGTGGATCACTCATTCCAAAATGTCAGCACATTTTCAGCCAGACTGTTTTTTTTTCTTTCATCCCTTTCACTCCTGGGAGTGAGGCAATATGGGGTCAGTGTTGAGCCCCCACAGCCCCACAACTGTATCATTCATGTGCTGGTGACAACACACGCAGAGGAGATTAACGGTTCCTGAAAACAGGAACTTTTTAGGAGTTTGTGAAAATTTTAAATGCTTGAAAGTAAAATAATATAGTAGATTTGTGTTAAAGAAATTAAATTAAGTGTTTTTGTTTTTTGTTTTATAAATCTCAGACCCTGTCCCTGAGACTTTTAGTATTGGTTCAGCTCTAAACACATAAAACTTCAGCTGGGAAAAGTTTTAAAAGCAAAAGTGCCAAATGTCAGAAGAAGCATTCACTGTCATTCTTGCAAATCAAACCTTTTGTCCACACAGGTGGTAGAAAAAAAATAGACTAAATTTTAAACGTCTGACTTTCTTTCTGTTTATTCATGGCTTTTATGTGCATTCGCTGCCCAGTTTAAAGTTTTAGGGAATTAATTCAAAAGGCAGATTTTGAAACTGCAGTTTTGCCTTTTTTAATATGCCTTTCTAAATGTATCCAACAGAATCTAAAAAGACACATTCACAAATATTTTCATTGTCTGTGTGTGGTTACTTTTAACAGCTGCAGCGATAAGATGTTTGAGTTTGTATTTGCTCAATACCAACAACATGAAGTGAAAAATTTTGATGGATTTAGTTTCATAGACTTACTCTGGTAAGTTTATAGCAAACACCACCTGCAATGGCATATGTTGTCTCTATCCACCTCCTGCTACTAATGCAATCAAATCCAATAGTCTCAAAATATATCCAAAATAAGAATACTTTTTTTACTGCAGTGTTGGCAATAATAAATTTATGTCTGTATAAATTTACTGAATAATTACTCAAAAGCACCATGTGGGATCTCCAGTGACTAACCATTGTATTTTATTTATTTTTTATTGTATTGGTAAATTGGGCTTTTTATCCTACTGGCACATTTGGGACATTGGTCTTTATTCCCACCATCAATGGCAAATAGAAAGAGAAAAGTGACATTTTAGTTTTAGATAGAGTAATAGCATGGGTTCATTTTCATTTTTTTTAGTCAGTGGAGACTTGAAAGCAAATAGAAATTCTTTAGTTTGTGTTGTCAGAACCAAACTGAGTTGGTATGATGTTGTTTCGTAATACAGAAAGGGACTCAATATGAAGCTTAACATTCCTAATGTATTTTACATAGATAAGCAGTAGTAGACACTATTTTTCATTTACCTGGATGGTTTGTACACATTAGCTTACAGGTCATTACATTGGGCAACCAACATTTATGTTATACTAAGTTCAAAAATCACCATTACTGTTTCATTTAATAAAAAAGATGTCTAGAGTTAGTTTGACTTTGCCTGAACTTATCCTTTTATGAAAGCTTTGCAGCACTGAACTGTTAAATCTCTGAGGGATATTAGTAAATCCTTTAAGTGGGAGGTGGAAAAAAAAAGATTCCTCTGTGTACTTGATGCATTATTTAACCACTTTCAATGATTCTAAGAGTCTGAAAATTGAATAAAGATCAAGCATGCACCAACTAATTTAAGCAACCTTTTCATTTATGCCATGTGTACTGTTAGTGGTGGAGGTAGGTATACTGCAGCCTGGGGGATGGCTGCCATGCTCCCTGATGGACAGGCTGCCACTGGTCTCCGTTGTCTTCCCTTGACACCAGATGACCTGATTGATTACAGGTACTGCCAGTCTCCCTCAGAACTGCCAATATTCAAAGCCTGGCCAACATAAAGGCATCAAGTGTGTCTCTGCAGTTACAAAGTTAAGATGTCCTGCAAGTCAGCTGCAGAGTCAAACCCACCTGGTGCCTGAAATTTCATAGGCTCCAGGCACCATTATTCTGGTAAAATTGGGTCTCTTTTTTTTTGGAAGATTAAAGTCATCAGTTGCTTGCTGCCGTGTCAGGTGAAGTTAAAAGAGTGCCAGATGGATGGAGACATAATGATAGGAACCTATCCATAGCATACAAGAAGGAAACAAAATCCATTCAGCTTCACAAGATATAGCGTAATTACTCCATTGCAGAGTTAGATGTTGCCTTTGTCAGAAAAAGAAAGATAGGTGTATCCCTCAGAACTTTCTGAATGTTGTACAAAGCCATGTATCAAGATAACGCCTTTCTTTCTTTCATTCATTTATTCAAACACCTCTTACTAAAACATCTCAAATTACAAAAAAACAAATTGGTCTGTAATTGCGTGCTAAAATTTGGACTATTACAGCTCTACTCTTTGCAGTAAAAGCTGTATAATCATATGTAAAATAGTTTTGTGGGCTGTTATCACTTATCTGTGTACATGGCACACTGAAATCACTGAGGGGCAATTTAACTTTCAAATGACTCTGCCAATAACAAAGACTTGTGCACAGGGAGTGATGAAAGATTGATTCTTTATGCACAAAACACTTTGTAAAGTTTGAAAAAATTATGTCTTTGGTGTGATTACACCAATGATGCAACTCAGGTCTTAAACTAATTAGAACTTAATATTAACAGTCGTTTACTTATTTGCTACATTTAATCCCCTGAACATTGTAGTGTTAAAATATGAAGCAAGGCATAGGTGGGAAATCATCTTTACAGTATTATTTAAAGGAAATAGGAGGCAAAGAGCTTTTTTTGGCCAATGCAGGGAAGACTTCTTTTTAGTTTCTTCACTGCACCTCCTAGCGATCACTTATCAGCAGGCAAATCAGCTTAGTCATTGACCTCATGCCCTCTGGCTCTCATTAGTGCAGCATGTGACAGTGATGGAAGGGTGGGCTTGTCCTGGAGTACGCAGCTCACACAGGGAATACACTGTTCACAACTAGTGGGTGGCCAGATTAGTGTGTACCAGAGAGAGCTCTCTGCCGCGCTCTGCCCCAGGCAAGCTTTTTCTTTCTTTGCCTCCCTCCTGCCAAAACCCCCTATTCCACCTTTTTCTCTTCCAGTTATTCTATTCTTGTTACCCTGGATATCGGAAAAGAAACTAGAATTTGAGAGTGGCTGCGCTGAGTGATGTCATGTAGCTCAGGCAAGCACTCAAGGCATTATGGGCCCAACGTGCTGAGTGCACTGAAATGAGAGAGGATCAGCCGTGGCTTTCTAACTCTTTCTTTAGCATCACGGGCCGTGCACAGTGTGCCATATTTGGAAAACCCCCTAGGGCTCCTGTGGCAGTGCATCCGCGGTGCGCCTGTTATTGGCTAAAGCCTGGCAAACACCACAATGTACTTTTAAGTACATATTGAACTCAGCATAGGTGTAAATAAATGATGCCTCACACTTGACATAACATTGCATGTCACACTTCCATGTCTAATGGGACATTCTAGAGGTTCATGCTGTAAAAATTATAGCAGAACAGAAAGATGCTTTCTGTTACATAAACTTGTAATAATCAAGTCTCATTCTCATAATAATATAGACAGATCTATTTTTTAACACAGATTCAAAGAGCAATAAAATCCATGTGGAAGATACACCCAGACAATATACCAGGCCTTCGGGTCACGGGAGAGAACAAAGTAGGCTGTTTGTGAGGAAGCGGAAGTAAGGCAAAAAGAGCAACGGTGAGTGCTACAGCTAAAAACAAAGATAGCCGGCTTAAATGTCCCTATTGCAAGTAGCTGGGGGGATGTTCATTAATAATAATGAGAATAGTGTTACCTGATTGGTATTCATTTAATTCAATTAGGCATTAGAAGTGAGATTAAGCATTGCTTCCAGGAGCTTCATTCATCACTGCTTTTAATGTTTCATCCTTTAACAAGACTGGGGTTGATGAGCACCGGTCAAAGCAGGATTTATTCACGTATTCATATAGATTGAAAACATAATCTCTCATCATAGCTGTTGTTTCTACACAGTGTTGATTACTATAATAATTATTTTCATAGTGTAATGAACAGTTTTACATCATGCACCTTCAAACCGATTATTGCACTAAAGTATTGTGTTATTAGCACTTGTCGTCCCTCATATTATAATCCGAATTAGGATTTTTTTTTTAAGGGAACCAGGACAACTCCTCTTAAAGTTGTTTTTATGTTTATTTTTACATTAATATCAGAAATTTCCATTTGTAAAAAATCATTCATAATTTACCTCGCATCACATGAAAGTCAGAATCTTCATTCTTTAAAATGAGTTGTACATCTTCAAAGTCAAAATGGGACACCTTCCTTGCCCTTTTTGCCATGTTTGAACAGTGAAACAGATCAGACAAATGGGTTTCACAGTTTCTGCAAACGTTATGAACCCCTCCGTGTAAAAATGGGATTGTGGTTCTATACATAGGCCAACTACCTCGTGAGTCATATGTGCCAAAGCTTCACATGAATGGGCTTGCAATCAATCTACAGTCCATAGCAGAGGTGTGGGTAATGGCAAGTCTCTTCAAAATGTCTCCTCAAAACCTCAAATCTATGTTGCCCCTCTACTTTTGGTCTTCTTTATCTGGTAAATTGTTTTGCTAAATAGAGATTCATCCAGAAAGATATGTAAATGGTAAATTCAGTCCATATAGTTACAAATATATTAGGCTTAGTGGACCCATGCGAACTAGTGATAAACTGAGGTGACTGAGGAAACCATAAGGATTGAAGGACAAACATTAGCAGACTTCTCCATTTTTTTTAATGCAGTGTAGGGTTTCATTAGAGATATTTCATTAGCTGGAATTTTCAATTTGATCACCAGGAGGCCACTTGATCCTGGAGATTGGCCCTTCAAAAGCATAAGAGTCTCATGCCAAATATAATAAACATTTTATTGTAAAATAAAGAACATGTAAAAGCAAACAAAAATGTTTCTTGAGCTACTTTGCAAAAATCATTATGAACAAAAAAAGGTTTTTGATGCTTTTTTGTTTCTAAAAGCTTATACCAAGACACATGCTCAGTGATTCATTCAAATTTGCTCAGTATTAGTTTTTTTCCACTGCTCTGTAAGAGATATATTTTAAGATCCACACATCCCCACCCACTTCTACCGGGTCCACCCGTGTACTGTATTTTCAATGCCAATACTACTGTGGGTGTAGCCACAGACACATTCATATAAGTCTTCCTTTAGTTTTAGGCATCTGTTGGCTGTGCTTCTCTAAATAACACAAATTTGTGTTAATAGAAAAGTCATTCTGCAACTGATTGAATTACTCTTTGTGACAGAAGTACATATAGAAAATGTTGAGAAAGAAAAGACTTGAGACTGTGGGATGTGTGGCTAATTTCATTGTTTAGTATAAGCGTGTGTGAACACTATGGGATTCTATGCCTCCACTTACTATATTTCTTGATTAAACTGGTTGGACAGAAGCTCCCATGATATTTAATCAGCTTCCCTAGACCATAACCCCAGTATGGGGGAGTGCAAACATCCCGTTTTGTCTTCCCCCCCGATTCTGTACCATCTCTTATTCAACCAGTATGACAAGAGCAGACATAGACGCAGTAGTGCTGGTGTGAGTGTGTGCACATATGTGTGTGTCTGCAAAGTGGTTGGTGTACTCATGCAAGGGTGTAAGAAATTACAAGAGCAAGAAAGTCCACAGAGAGAGGGTAAATAAAAAAATATCTCAACCTCTAACAAGGATTTTAATTGGCTATTCAACAATATAATTACACTGACTGAGCAACAATTACTCCAAATATATGACCTTCAATGCTGTTAACAGTTACCAAATTGGCATTGCAACTCTGTAGTTGTGGCGCCCTTATCATTCATAAATTAAATTATACTCTGCTAAAAATAGTAAAGGACATGATGTAAAGATGAGGAGAAGGGGACCTATGTTTTTGGATCACTTTGACTTTGCTTAATCAAGCTGGTTGAATACAAAAATGCATATGTCATTCAACTGCGTCTGGATAAAAGTCACATTTTTACGTTGTTTTTCAAAGTTAGAAATTAAAAGATGAAAAAAAGAGAAATCAGAGAATCAGTTTTAGAAGTTTTAGTACAATGGGTGATACCCTTACTGAAATGGAGATTAATGATCAAATCCTATAATAAAAGCCATCATTATGTATCACAATGGAAACAGAGACAAATTTCAATGAGCAACTGTACTGAAAAGTGTCAAAATGTGAAATCTGAAAATGGCACCAAAGCAAGGATAAAGCGATGAACAACCGAAGAATTAGCATTTTGCCTACAGCAGCAGTCAAACCTTTGAGCTCTTCTTTGGTTCTTTATAAAACAAGCACACATCTGAGCAGCAGAGCATAATCAGGAGGGAAGTCAGAGACAGTTAAGACATTCTGGCAGAGCCCACTGAACAGATCAAAGTGCGAGGCTTTGTCCGGTGTGAGATCAGTCAGTAAAAACGGGACCGGGGACTAGCAGACTCAGCTCTTTTCCTCGGTGATGAGTTAATGCAGTTGTGTCACTAAACCTGTCAGAGCCTGTAACAGTGGGGTAGATGTACAGCCGGCAGCTTGCAACAGCCACACAAAGATGGTAACAAATAAAGATTGATTCATAAACCTAATGGGTGAAATGTAACCACTCAGAGCAGCACAATGGAAGATTTGTTGACTCCACAGCATACAAAAGGTTTGGAGCGCAACTTTGCTACTGCAGTTACTGCACTTTTTCAAAAAAGTTGATTTGGAAGAGCTTTTACAGATGAGAGGACAAAGGGATGTGCTGACCTACACATTAATGAGAAATATGATGTTTTACACAAATTTGCTCTTACTGTTCTTTTTTTCTTTATTCCTCATAACATTCAAGATAAGGAGAAATATACAAAAAATAATAATGTCAATTTTCCTGAGATGCAGCTTACATTTATATTTATATAGGATATTTTGTGCTGATGTATCGGACACATCACACTTACAAATCTTAGAAAATGTGCATTCTTTGAAAGGTTTAGCAAAGCTGGCACTTGTGATCCACATCACAATGGAAATAAAAACAACTAAAAAAAACAAAGGTCACACATCTGTGACCTTGCTAAGTGCAGCTAAATGCCTATTCAAAGTGCCTAAGATGACTTATTGTTAAACTTTCAGAAACTTTTTTGACAGGAACATCCCACATGAGCAACAACACAACACTAGTAAGCCAGCTAACTGACTTTACCATTATTTACTGGTCCTACAGCAGGAGGGACATCTCAACATCTGCTTCCCAAGCTTTTATACTGTCAGAAAAAGGACACTTTTCTGTTCCTCAGGGTACAAGCTGGACTTATTTACCCACTAATGCTCACAATTGGACCTAAAGGTAACTATTTGTACCCATCACATGGCCTGAAAAGGGCATTAATGTTCTCAAGAAGTATCTGGTGTTTGTTCTAAATGTTTGGGTACAAAATCAGGAGATAGTCTGTGCTGGGAAAAAACAAAACAAAAGAAATAACTAAACAGTAAAACAATCTTTATCCGAGATGTAGGCTCTACAGTTCCCTTTTACATTCAAGGCAGATTTTGATAAATGGCTATATAATTGCAGTGTTGAGGAAAGAACAAAAAATGTTTCTGTAAATTCAGATTTGTGCATTTTGATTTTATTTTACTCTGATTTAACACACAACCCATTTTTTAAGCTTGTTTTACATTATCCTTACTTTTAGGGTCACCCTAGTTGTAGCTTAGGAGGAAGTGCAGCCGTCTTCCAGTCAGAAGCAGTTCAAAGTTTCCTTGGCAAGACCCTAAACACCTCCATTGCCTCTGATGTGTTCATTGGTGTCTGATGTCACACCAAAAGTATCATCTTCCTTTTGGGGTGTGATGGGAGAGATTTTCTACTTTTAAATTAGGGTACTTTATCACACACATACACACATCTCTATGACAGACTATACTGATTGCTGCCATAGCTTATCTTATTTTTATCTTATTTTATCTTTCCTTTTAACTTGTGTGAATCTTTATAGTTATCTATCTATCTATCTATCTATCTATCTATCTATCTATCTATCTATCTATCTATCTATCTATCTATCTATC
>JAOXYM010000022.1:16799248-16820010 GCA_028567055.1 Leptatherina wallacei | reverse complement strand
GGTGCCAAGATTTAAATGATATATCAGAGAATTGTTTAAGATTGGGAATAAAGTGCATAATATGTCTCCTTTAACATGTAGGGTTGGTTACAAAATTAATCTGATATGAGATATAAGTTTAGTTTTTGGTTCTTTTCAATAACCCTGTAGTAAATAAGCACTTCCTTTGGTTCTACTCTGATAGGTGTTGGTAGACTTCTCTTGAGTAATCCTTCATGCCATTTATCATAAGCTATTGTTGCTAACTCACCAACACACCGAAAATCTTTTTGTGGTTGTTTTTCTCTGATTGATTATATTTCTCCCAATCATTGTTCTTCCCTGGTGTTTGTGCCACAAATCAGAGTCATGAATAGAAAGCTGTAGTGTAGTGCATCAAAACAGTTTTTCCCCATGTTTCCTTTAGCTTAACCTAAGATTGACTGCTCTGAAACTGACACTAAAACAGCTTTAAGTGTTTTTGTCACCAAGTTTGCTAACATGCAAGCTGCTCTTTAATGCCTCATCCTTCTATAGAAAGCCAGGCATTTTAGGAATGAGCTTGTTGTTACTTTGCCTAAGCATTCTATAAGATATAACAAATATGACTAAGGCAAAGTGTTAAATTTCCACATTGGACAGTACTAACAGGCTAATGTGTTTTGTTTTTTTTTGTTTTTTTTTTTCTTTTTCTTACTGGACAGGACTTTGTTTGTTTTTAGTTAGTAAGTTCTAGATCACATGGCATGGAAGTAGGCTATTCAGTAAAGCGTGGTGCTTGCTGTATTTTACAACACGGACTTTGCAGAAATACATGCTGACATTCTGACACCCAAATAGCTCAAAAGAAGTTTCTGCAGCAGCTGGGAGAGGAACTTGGAGCAGAGTTTATGGAGGAGAAATGGACAGCAAGGCAGGTGGAACGAGGTGGACCACAGCAGGTGGAAGAAGGTGGACCACAGCAGGTGGAGCATAATTCAAAGTTGCAGCAGACTCCAAAAAAAGGAGGTAGTGCCAGGTACTGAGAAGCTGCAATAAAAATAAAACCTCTGACACAGGCAGCATATGCAGATTACACCAGGAGCAGAGACATGATCCGTGCTGGCTGGGAGTTGTGAATGGTTGCATGAGCATCATTGTAAATAAGTACACAATACCTCATGGTAAATAGTGTAAATAGTTGTGGTGACATAAATATTTTTTGCGTCTGTATGTAGCTCTTTTTTAACACCAGTCTTTTTTGGAGTTGTTTGGTTTTCTAAAATAATATTTAGCTCTCTCTCTTCAGCCAGCTTTACTAGAAGAATATGGGACAGTTTCACAGTAAGCTAGACGCTCAACAAGCTTCGACACAGGACAAAAAAAAAAGGAAGAAAGCACCACTGACAAGAATTTTTGCCTGAGAAATGTATGAAATGTCTAAATAATTTATACTTTGATGGTAACATATACTTCTTAATACCTATTTAGTTATTCAACTATTACAAGTGGTAAGAGGTGACAATACAATCGCATCTATTTCTCTAAATTTAAGTGATTGCAGCCTCTGTTTTTCAGTGCCCTTGTAGTTGAAATGCTGCTTGACAAACCTTAAAGATATTCCCCAAATGAAATGCTGTTTGTGTTGCACTGTGGATAGTAGAGACACCAGGTGACCCATTTATAAGGCTGTATATAGAATTCATGCAAACAAATGTGCATATGAACAAGAGATACAATCTAATCCCATGTTTAATGTCTATCACAAGAAAAAAGTTAAAAGAACCAAAAAGGTTTAAGAAATGCACAGCAAAATCAATGCAGTGCTGTAATAAACCACACAGTAGCTTTTAAAAAGCAAAAAATGCTTTTTATATTACAAAAAGACCATCTTAGTGGTTAAACTAAGTTTGTCACCTAGAATTTCACTGAGTCGTATACATCTAAATGACTTTCCCAGGTACACCGTGTTGGCATTCTAGTTACCATATGGATTATGTTCACAAGCCATGATTTGTTTTGCATGAATTAAATGGCACATTTCTGGCATGTGTGTAATTGTAAGATGTGGTTTAGGTAGATAACGGGCATAAAAAAGCTGTCATAGCATAAACCTGGGACACAGTCAAACCTCTTCATGTTGTTAGTTTTATGGAACAATGAATCTATAGCAACTGGCATTTTTTTAGTGTCTACTGTTCCTGTAATTAACATTTACAGCTAGAAGATAAACATTGACAAATAATCTGAATTTGAATATAATGTAGTTTCTAAACAGATTTCTAAACAGTCTTAAATTGATCATTTGAATAAAGTTGGTTTAGCTGAAAGTAAAACACTGTTGTGTCTGTTATTACTCATTAGATTCAGGATTTTGGTTTCTGAAAACTGAATTTTCTGGGTGCAAAGGTTAAAGAAGGCCCATATTATCTCACACAGAGCTCTTATTTCATATAAAAACAACTATAAATGCAATATCAGGATTCTAAATTTCTGAATTTATTATTTAAGACTTTCTGTGGTAAACATAGATGAGTGACTATACAGCAGCAGGATGGCAAGAAGCAATGAAAGTCAAAATGATTTCTTCAAAGTAACCCTTGGGCATCACTAATGCTGTTGGATGAGCACAGCTTTAGCTTCTAATCTCATCTACGATTCACGACCGATCTTATTGTGTATGATTTTGTTGTCAACTATACATAGCACACAGACAATATATCACACGGATCGAATGCCCCACAAAGAAAAGCCCCGGCTTCTTGGTTGAGAGCAGGTAACAACCCTATTAGAGAGGCAGAACACGTCAACTTTCTTCTAAATCACTAATGCCAATAATCCAAATTACTCAAGCAAAACAATCACCTTCTGATACAGCAATTAGCAATTAGCATAATCCCTAAAAGAACCTTTTGCATTTCATTGGCTTAATCCAAGTCACAGGGGAGTTTGGTAAATGCCACAGCTTGTGTTAATGACTTCCAATTTACCAGTCGCACTGAGAGTGTTGGTGGCAGAGACGTCAGCAATGTTGCACTGCAGGATTGTGAAATCAGAAATGTATTCAGAAGATTTCCTTTTCAAAACCAACCCAGAGCTTCTGCATCTCCATCGTATGTAATACGTGTGTTGAGAGCATTTTACACATCTAATACTCACCTCTTACAAGGTTTCACACTGTGCTAAAATTATACAGAACACCCCGTGGTGATTTAGGAAAAAGAGCATGAGTGAGTAAACAACATAAAGAGATGAAGAACTTCAAAGACGGAGGGACAATCCAGGCACCCGAGATCCTGGAAGCCAAATAATGTGTTTGCCTTTGTTTGTGACAGTGACTCACGATTGTAAATAGAGGAATTAACTCACACTACCGGAGTCTCAACACACTGCACATCCATAATTGAATTAGGTTTGTCAGATTTTTGCTGAACTATAGATGTTATGAGGAAAATTAGACACATTCAGGTCCAAAGACCACCTCTATTAATCTTTCTGACTTTTCATTTTCATTAAAATTATCGACAAAAGAATGACTGCTGAAAAATTAGAGGCCTGAAAAATGTCAGAAATGGACACAATGTTTAGGAGCCCAGGATGGAAATTCAATCAAACAAAATGGCTAAGCCTTTTTCTTGATAAGGGAAAAAAAGCTCTATGCAGCATATTGTTGCATACATCTACTGCATAATGATCATACTCAGATGATAATGCTTCCTGCACCAGAGGGAGACACCAACATTTTCATTCTCCCCATCCTTCAGCATAACATTCTACAGAAGCACCTATCAAGTCTAGGAAACACATTTGAAACATACTCCCAGAGGTCCCTGCGTCTTGGCTCTGTGACCATTCCTGTCAGGGTTTTCCCTTTGACTGAACAAATGCATCAGCTTGTGTCATGAGACCACATCCCTCCCAGCCAATAAGGAGCACAAGCAGCACTAGTGCTGCAGGAGATGTGGAAGGGAAATTGGAATCCTGACAAGTATGATTGACATGCGTATTTGTCCCAAGGTAGTCTTATTTGCAGAGATTTAAAGACGTCTGTAAACCATCCTTCTGCTGAACCGAGTCATTGTTCCTCCAGACTAGAAGCACATCACTCCAATTCTGTTGCATACAAGTAATCTTTTGGGAGGAATGAATCCCAGTGAGCATAAAATGACTTCAGCTTATTCTTTATTTTGGGTCCAAAATAAATAATTTAACAGATGAAGCTATGTCTTTCATTTTCAGACAATCTGTCCATGTTGTGGAACAAAAACAGAAGCCTGAGTCCTTCCTGCTATCCCAGCAGCAGCCGAGGAGGAGGCTGCTCTGAATCCTATCTACCTCTTTTGATGGACACAAAAAAAAGTGGATATGAGACTTGATGTTGAACCATAACCCATGGCTACTTCATTGCAATAGAAGAGAAGGCTTGGGGGGATAGTGAATTAAATTCCAACCATAAGTAAAATAGTTCTCCACTTGAAAGCTTTGGACTGTTCCAGCGGGGTAAAAGAAAAAGGACAAACGTGTGTGAGAGAGGGGGAGGAGAACGTACATGGAATCCAAAGGCAGGGTGAAATTGGCTATACCCATTAACTGCTCAGGAGGATTTTTTTTTTCCACATGCAAAAACGAGGGAGCATTATTACTTCTTCCAAAGATCGCTAGAATAAGATCTAACCTATCTGTAATCCTGGCATGAAAGGAGCCTCTATTCAGCCAAAACAAGTCAGTAGTGAAAGGGAAACCCTCCTGAAAGGAGGTTTGGCGCTGTATTCAGCAGTCTGAGTCGATCCACCATTCTGGGATATTCCCTGCAGAAAGCAGTTTAGTTTGAATAGTTGTTCTAATTAGCAAAACTGAAATAGTTGCAGCTTTGTTGCTGTACTTGTTGAAATGTAGAGGTTTCACCTGAGGTTTAAAGAATGCAGAATGTGATGTTTGTACATGCTGCAGAAATTAGCAACTTACTTAACAGCAAATGTTTAACAGGAGTGAGTTTGCCACTTAAATAATGTATTTTGCTTTATAATGAGGTGATGCTATGAATATATGAATGAGGGGGGAGATGATCATACAAATACAACAACTCCTTTTAATATCTTTTATACTATGATACAGACATCACATTTTGTAATTGAAGTCTAAGTTGCGCTGGCCTTGTAGAAATACATGAAATTAGTAAAACCTGTAGACACTGCGTAGTTAAAATGATGTGTCTGTACAAAAGAAAGTGACAATTCTCCCCTTTAACAGTGTTATGAAGTCATTGTCATCTCATATGATGGTCAGATGTCCCTGCTTAGTAACACATAGGTAATAGACAATGAGCGTTTGATTCTTTATACCTCTTCTACCTCAACTGTAAGTATGCCTGTGTCAAAAATAGGTGATGGCTTGCCCACTTTCAGCATGATAGTAGTTTGTTTTTTTGTTTTTTCCAGTTGACTTATTATGTTACAGACCAAGCTTATTTCATTCACAAGCAATTTAGCTAACACCAAATTAGCACCATGTCAAGTGATGAATTGTACAGTGTTATAATTCTTAACTGTATGCAACCTGTACAGTTTATTTATTTTTGTATTATTTTATTTACAAACAAGATGACTGGAAAATGGAAAATGTCAATTTCCAAACATTATTTAGGTGTATTAGTTTAACTTAAAATATATCAATATATTAACTTTATTAGTGCCAGTGTTCACATGTGTTTTAGATGTCTGTTCTTCATCAGACTAATGTGGTTGGTGCATTTTTATAAAGACAAATAAATTAACTTAATGAGTCAAACATTGCAGGGACATTTGTGTGTACTACATTTCCAGAATATGTGCATGTCCATCATGACAAAGTTACTATCTGCCTTTTCATTGTTTTCATGGTGCCAACACAAACATTTCAACTTCTCACACACCATCACAATATAATATGATGTCGGAAAAGCTTTTCTTCCTCTGAGATCTGGCTGTTTAAGTTGACTTTGCTATTTGAAAATTTAACAAATATCACATGGTGTTAAAAAACAAGTGCTGTGGATGTGTAAACATGAATACACAAACACTAGTAATGAAAAAGCAGGACTATTATAAACACATTAATATTCAAACTCAAATTGTAAAATATTTGAATGATCTTTTTCATTTTAAGATCGCTTGAATACTGAGTGTGATCTTATCATTACACTTGGCAATCACCTGCATCTCTGATCATTTATTACTCAACATGAGCTCATGATAATGATAACCAAACACAAATAGCATTAGGGACCACTGTGGCAAACCTACAGTTCAACCTATTAGTATATACTATTGCGTATGTCCTACGGAACATAAAGTGTTTGAGTGCTATGCTAAATTTCAGGAGATTCTCGAGCAAGAAATAGGCATGATTGCTTCTGTGGTGACTGAAATCTCTCTGCTCTGTGATGTTTGGTAGGTAAATCAAGTGGAAAGCGGGTAAGCAATGAGAAAGACCTGAGTGATGTGGTCCATTCTCCTGACAACACAGAGCTTTGCTGCTAATTAAAAAGTTTAATTCCACAACTGCAGTACTGGCATCAGAGTACTCAGAGGTGCGTCCTTGTGAGTCTTGGCGCTGTCTTATCAGGCCTAGGCAGATTCTGCCATGTTGGGAAGATGCAGGACAGGGAGGTGCTGCAGCAGCACATTGGCCCAGCTGGAAGGGATGGCATCCTTCCTGCTCAGGGAACTGGCCCACCTTGCTCTTTCGCATCTCACCACTTAGTGGAGTCGTGGGCTTCCAGTCAGTTACGGGAGTCAGCGGCTAAGCTGCCCCCATGGAGCGGCTGAGAGAAGGAAAGACGGGCTAAACAAGGGATAAACACTGGATTTAGTTTTTTTGCTGCTGTGCTTGACCATGGATCCACATCTCTATTTAACACCTCCTGTCACCAAGTCCTGTCTTATGACCAAAGGTCACAGGTACGTTCAACCCTGTGCTGAATCACACACTCCTCCTACAAAGTCCCACATTGGCTAAATTAGTCACGATACACTGACATCACCTCCACGAACACACTTTAATATTTCAAAAAGAGAAATGATTTTTTCTTTCACACCGAAACACAAAGAAAGGATGTGTTTCTTTGATAAGGTAAGGCAAAGAATGAATGCCCCCTGTTCTATAACCTTGGTGGAGTTAGAAGTTTGTACCGGTGAAAGATCTATTGATTAGAGAACATAACAACTCACACAAAGCTAAAAAGTCCTTGGTAATGGAAAGACTCATTATTTGACTTCCTTGTAGGAAGGCCTTTATTGCTCAGAAAGAAAAGATCATTGAAACAATGAGCAAGAAAAACAACCAAAGTATAGTTGTTTGCCGGAAGAAAAACCAATGTTTGCTGTAACTAATCATCATGAGGATGAGCGCTATTGCAGACAGTGCTGAAAGGGTAAGAGCATCGCTTCCAAAAGATTTATGGGCACATTATCTTGCCTTTTATTGGAAAGGGGTTAAAGTGTCATTTTAATAACACAGAGATATTAAAGCTTAGAAACCTCCGTAAAACGTTGGCACTGCTCAGCAGGTAGACAATTTATCTAACGTTCAAATATTTTTTACACGGGATTAAACTGAGACACAAAAGCGACCACATACAGACTTTGTGTTCATTCATATATTCATCCAAGAATATTCAGATATTATGCCTGATACAAATATTTCTGTGCATTCGTTTTAATAAATCCAAAATTTATAAAAACTGGTAAATTATTTTTTTTTTGTGCAACTTTCTATGCTGTCAAATCCTGACCAGAGTGGTGGTTTTATAAGTTATTCTGTAGTTTCATATGCAGTACCTATACTACCATCACATAGTGTTGTATTTCCCTCTGCCTGCCGATGCCTCTGAGTATTGAGGCCTTCATAGTACCAGCTCTTTGATGAAGTTCAGTACATAAATCGATTTTTATAACCTGTTAAGTCTTATACTGCAGAACTTTATGAGTGAAGGATGATTTACAGCTTTTGGGCAGCTATTGTAGGAACGGGTGTGAGTTTAGAACTGTGAACTGGATT
Organism: Leptatherina wallacei; assembly: GCA_028567055.1. Taxonomy (NCBI): domain Eukaryota; kingdom Metazoa; phylum Chordata; class Actinopteri; order Atheriniformes; family Atherinidae; genus Leptatherina; species Leptatherina wallacei. Next base: position 16,812,015 of record JAOXYM010000022.1, on the reverse strand, counting down.
TTTCATACACTCAGATTAAAAGGAGGGACTCAAATGAAAAGGTAAAGAAAGCTATATCCGATGCAGTACATGTGTTTTTGTGTGATTTATATGAAGTTGATTTTAGGAGTTTGTACTTCTCAGAGGCTTCAGTGTATTCACATTACTGATTTAATTATGATTAAGAACAAATCTGAGTCCGGCAAAGTTTCAGTGACCTCTCTACTGTGTCTCCTTCTTGAAAGTAGCTGAAGAGTCCTCTGTACCTTCTCATGGTCTTACTGTTAGATGTTTTACAGTCACAACCCACTGACAGCATGTCTGCTCAGTGGCAGTACACCTTCATGAGGAGAGGCAGATTTGACATGAATGTTCTTCTTCTTTCCAAAAACAAATAATTAAAGAAAATATTTCTAATAAAGTTTTCTTTATTACAAAGAGTCCAAGTTTGAAAAGGGAAGGTGGCAGACTCAGAGCAAAAGTACAAGGAAATCTTACCCAACAATGTAGCTAGATCCTTGACTAAGACTGAAATTATGACTGATCTCAGCACATAAAAAATACAGATGGTACCATTTTTGGAAATTGAAATATTGGCACGTAAATATGTACTTGGATTTGATTGAATTTGCTTACAAACTACACTCAGGCTTCCACATTTATATCATTACTATTAATTGCATAGTATATTTTTCAACACATCACTTCACAATTCTCTCAGTGTGCAGAAAGCCATTCATACACCCTTTGAAAAGTTTAATAAAACTGCTCACACTTTGCCGAGTGTCCAGTACAGACATCAATGCAGAGTAGAATTGAGCCTAGAGAGATGAAAAACCTAATGTCTCCTGGTGTATTATTTGATCATGGCTGCATGTGCTTTTCATTTGGAATTAATCTAAAATCTGACATCTCTCAGTAGGGTGTTATTTCTAACAATGTGAAAAGCTAATACAGCCACTGACTCAGTCACTTGAAAAAATACATTCACAATTTAAAATGTATATTTTCTTAATAGGAAACTAAACTGAACATTTTCTGTTTTGTTTATTAATAGATAATTATTTTTCCTGTCAGTAGCTTATAGTTTCCTTCTCCGGCAAGCACTCCCTAAATACACTATTAACATTTATGTAAACACCATTGTTTGACATTTTGCTAAAGCAACAGAAATACCAAACAGCCAACCTCACTAATAAGTCCCCATTTAGCCGGTCTAAGAAGTGCAAATTCCTTCTGAAAATCTTCCCCCACAGCAGGCGCATATCTTCATGTATGACTGATAATCAATGGCATTCTTTAGCACAATTTATGAGGCACATTATCTTTCCACTAAAGTGTAAACAGCATGGAGTTGAGAGCTGAAGTTTGCAATTGCATTATTGACTATCATGCATCTAATATTTCCCATATTAAGTCAAACTCGATAGAAAAATGAGTAAAATTCGGCAGTAACGAACCATCCTCTCTATTCAAAAATCACAGCAACTTTAGAAGAGCTGATTGGCTAATGGAAGCTCCCTGTGGGTGGAAGTGACACCCCTGCATTCAAAATGATTTGTTTGAGGAAGCTTGAAACACATTTAAGAAACTATCCAAGACGGATAAAAAACAAAACAAAACACAACACTAGCCATCAGTCTGGACCATCTGTGGCAGCCAGACATGGGGCCTCAAGTCTGAGTCAGGACTCAGTTGCACTTAAGTTGCAATTCCAGTGACTTGGACTCGTGATTTTACACTCCTGTACAATATTATATATTTAAGAGGTTTTTTTTTTAATGATTTATTCTCTGTCAGATCTCCTGACTGCTGTCTGTGTTGTTTGCTGTCACTTCTCCACTGACCTAACGTAATTAAATTCTTATTTAGGGATGACTAAATAATAGCTAAAGGATATACATACATACATACACACTTATATTTATATATATATATATATATATATATATATATATATATATATATATATATATTCAATAAAAGAGTAATAGAGTATGGCAAGTAGGCTCAAAGACATAGTATTAGACATATTCTGTTGATAAAAGGGAAATTTAAATATTTAGTTTCATTTTACATATTTATTATAACTGTTTTGGTTTACTGTCATTGTCATGTCACATGTAAGCTATTCAAGTATTGCAATAAATGTTTCAACCAATTACTGTGAAGCTCAATCATGTTCCCTTATTCATCATTTAGACAATAAACCTGCACTGACAAGTTGCTTCCTGCACTTCTCGCTGAAGTACTTCATCCCCTGAAATCGAACAAATGAATACAACCAAATCACAATAACAGTTCTCTAAAACTTCGCTGACCAAGGTTCATTAGCCAAAGACTGCATGAGCATTCAACCACATGTGCACGACGTCTTTGTGTTGTATTCCCACTTGGTTTTCTAAAATATCCATTAAGGTGTAGAGCAGGTGTTCCTGAGATGGGCCCAAATTTATGAATCATGTTTTATGAGATCACTGGTCTCATTCAAACATCTGTAAGCGATCATAATTTCACTTCCATTAAATGCACATTAGCCAGAGCATTACCAACAGAGGAGAACAATGTTATGCAATAGATTCTTTAGAAACAAACTTTACCTGAACTAATATGAGTATTATGGAAAAGTAGTTGGACTGATTTGAGGCATTTAATCTCTCGCTTCAACTGGTGTAAAGTGTTGCCCGTCTATTTATTCTCCCTCTGATGAATGCCATTCTGGGGCAAATACACCCAAAGTTACAATGTCAGACGTATAAGGAATTTTCTTTCAGAAAATACTTAGCTCAGGGGCCCTGAAACACACAAGCACATTTATTATTATTTATGTAAGCATGTCATCTTCTTGTCTAATGAGCCTTTAACCGCAAGCATAATGAAACAGCTTGCATTAGCACAGGCTAAATGAACAGCCGAGAGCTCCCATGTCTATGCAGCAAGATGAAAGCAGATGTTTCACAACCCAAACACCGGCATAACAGACTCAGTTCTAAAAACGAACAGAAGGGACTTTGAGTCAGTGTCATTCTCATCAGCTCATTGACTCCATTAGAAAACTCCCCTGGTCAAACATTATTATGTGAGAACAACACCTAACTGAGCCATGACCAACTGACCGTAAATGAGCCCTCAAATTGATTTTTTTTCCCTCCTATAAACACATTAGTAATGAGCAGGTTCTTCTCTGGCTAATAAAGCTGGAGTCAAAGTGAATGTCAACAACCACACACATGAAAGGTGGTTTAATGAATTCGCACAGATTTGAGAAGCAGCTACGAAGCAGAGACAAAACAACATTTAAAGAAATCCAGCACATATGTAACACTTTGGATAATGTGTTGCTCAAGTAAAGGGGATGCTTCAGTAAATCACAGGCTGAATGCTCTACAGGAAGGAGAAACTGGTTTTGAAAAACAAAACAAAGTTAACGCAGATATACTCTGACATACAGTTTTTTGTTCTGATCTGTATATCAAATTAAGTTTGACATATGTTTAAGTAATTACAGCACATTACACGTTACATGAAAAAGTGCATGTATAATAAGAAAAGTCTGTCCATCCTGTGCAACCATGACTGTGCATTTGTATGTGTGTGTGGCAGTGTGTGAGCACATAGGGAAAGTAGAAGTAAGAAATTATGAAGTAAATGATAAGCTGAAAATTTAAAATTGACACGCTAAGAATAAATATGAATAAATGTTTCATGATTGTAAAAAACATCTTGTGATTTATTCCCCTATATATATTTTTTTCTTTTCTATGTGGAAATTGGAACCAGTTTGAAGCAAAGCAAAAAAAGAGAATTTAACTAAAATGTGTTTGAGATAGAAAGGATGAATAACTTGGAAGCCTTATGAACCCCTAAACTGTACAGTTGCTACTCCTCTAGGGGCATTTAACCTGTTTAAAGAATTGTTAAAGCTCTTAGCTGGAGACTTTCCTTTTCTGTCTGAACAGAATTTGTAATTCTTACATGGTAAGATTATAAAAAGAAATGTTTAAAAACTTTATACTACTTCACTGTGTAGTAAGACTAAAGACTAAATCAAAACTGACATCATTCAGTCTTAAGTCAACTTTTTAAAGGACTAAACCAATATTGTTTCATGTTTTTGTAACATAAACAATGCCTGCATTTCTGTTACCCACACTCGTTAAAGTTTTCTAGCAGACAGCCTTATGTAGTATCAGGGAATAAGAATTATTATTGTTGTGGACTAAATATTTCTTTCTCTTCTTTATTATTTTGGTGTAAGAACTGATAGTGCACAATAAGGATGAACTGCACATAAGCTAGTTTTACTTCTAAATCACAAAAGTTACTTTATTCCCTCAAACGCGGTGACTCACGTACTGAAAATCTGCTTTTTGAACATGCTAAAAGCACACAAAGTTTACTCGTGATCTCTGGCCATAGCGATTACAATTTCAAAGCGTCTTTAAAATAAATGCTTGGACTGAAACTTACTTGTACCAGTCCAGCCCCTTCTCGTAGTTCCTATCAAAGAAATGTGGCTCATTTCCAACGGCTCTGACGTCCGGGTGCACTCTGAGAGCCTCCAGCAGGGCTCGAGTCCCCCCTTTCTTCACCCCTATGATAATGGCTTGCGGAAGTTTCTTCTCTCCATAATCCGAGGTGCAGTTCACTCTGAGTTCGCTGTCCGTGGTGCTGAATTCCTGGTGCTCCCTCTCCAGCGCGGTGGTGTGATACGCTGCCGCCGATTTAGTTGGAGACGCCTGAGTCTTAATCCACTCCAGTGTCCTTTGTTCGGCCTCAGCATGCTCCTTCACGGTGGAAACCGAGGTTGTTCTTTCGGCTTCAGTGAATTCGGTAAAACCCTGGGAAGTGGAATAAAGTTTCTCCCTCAATGTCACAAAAGTTGTCTCCTCTGTCACCAGCCTCCCTTGATACACATAGTTTTCTTGCAGAGGGAACTGCAGTGAGTTGTAGCAGCTCATCAAGCTATAGAACAAGTAGGTGACAGAGAGGGAGAGGGTGAACATGAATACGATTTTCCGGGGCACTTTAGAGGTGAAGACCGAAGTGCTGGACCAAAATGCCATCTCTGACAGCAGTGATCCTCTCAAAGAAGTGGCCAGACATGTTTCCACCCCGAGTCTTGCATGGACAAAATCAACAGCAATAATCAGTCACTATCAGCGCTGCTCCAGCTAAGAAAGCATCAAGCTGGACCAAACCACCCTTATCCAACCAAATCGCATATTTATAAGGACAGCGGGGAAATAGATCGTTAAAATTCCGGAAGAATATCGCGTCCCTTTTTTGGAGTAGCCTATCGATTTCTTATTCCAAGGCTGACAGACAATGTCACAATTTATTGGACAGAACTTGCAGATTTGAGAGGCTGGAGGACTGGCGTCCTTTCAAATGAGCAGCCCGGCTTGAAGTGGACAGTGTATGATAGACGGAACCCTGGCATTTTATGAAGAGGAGGAAGAAAACAGAAAACGAACGGTACAGTGTTTAAAGTAGGCTTCTTTTCATCAGTCGCTCAACCCGAAGTCCGGTCCCGTGTGCAATAAAGAGTGGATTTCCATTCCTCCAGTAAACCTACAAATCCATTTAGTCTTTCCAACGTGAGACAAATGGCAAACACAACCCCGTGTGCTTCTCTCTTTTCACTTTGTGTTGCAGAAAGTAGGCAGCCCTTGCACAAAAGCATCCACACTTCCCACTGAATACCAGGCTGCCGCTCGATGTCCTTGCGCCTTCTCACATTGGTAGGATCCCACAATGTGCGCATCGGCTGTGTGAGCTCATCTGAGCTCAAGCACTGTGGAGCCACACACCACAACTAGTGTGTACACCCACATTTCCTCATGTCCGTGCACAAATAGGGCTATAAACGTCAGATTTTCTCTTTCTGAAATAGTTGTGCAGAGAGAAGCTTCTCCTCCTTCCCGCAGACTGCTCGCGGAGATGCGATCGATTCAGGCTGCTCGGATGTGTGAGAGCTTATTACAGTTTGAAATAATTCGGGCTGTGTTAAGTTCACTATCAAAGTCAGTCTCAGAAAGATTATTTTGATACAGACTGTCTTTAGAGAAAGCTCATGTCTGCACCCTGCTGGTTTTTTGTGGAGAAATGCACTGGTTAACTTAAGATTTGGAGAAAAAAAAAAAAGAATAAAAAAAAAAAAACAGGAAAGTGTTTTATTTTTATTTTGTTGTTGCTGGGTTTTTTTAATGAGTGAAAACGGATAATAATGAATCTGTTGTAGGTTTCAATGAGTGATGTTGCAATGTCAGTTCTCTACTCATTTCTAAATGGAAGGAAGGAGATGAAGAATAAATCCTGCTTTCTGCACGATGTTGCTGCCAAGTCATTACACTCTCTGTATAAATATGGCTGCTGACTAATTAATGAAGAGAATATTTAGTGGCCCTTAACTTGCACACTTTGTTGCCACAATACCAGGAACTAAGATTGCATGCCACTATCATGTTTCATATGTATTACAGAAGCGCATACATCACACACCTCCAACACACCAAGAGCCATCGTCACTATAAGTAGTGGGTCACAAATAATTGGCAGTGTCGAGCTCTCAGAGCAGAGAGCCACTGCTATTTTTAAAGCACTATGTGTGCGACTAGGCAAAATATTTCTATGAATATGTTACTTGGCCAAATTTGTCATTTCTAAGTGCCTGTAGGTGGCTGGGCATGCAAACCAGGGGGAATATCAAGTCATTTTATTATAGAGTGTTGGTAAAGGACAGCAGTATACCAAAGTAGCTCTTTAGCATTCAGCAAGTGCGCTCCCATGCGAATCAGAAAATCTGTCATTGTGCAAGCTTCAGGTATACAGAGAAAATAGGCTACATCACAAATGCTGAGTTTCCTATCTACATGCAAGGCTTTTTCATATTTAATTTAATATATAAAGTTCCTTTTTAAAATTAATATATAAAGCTATTTGAGGGATCTGAAAACTACAGCTGTTTTAATTTCATTTCATTTAATGTGACATTAACAATAAATAGATACAAATAAAAAGTTCCTAGTAATGGTCCACATAGAATCGTCTTACAAATCCACAGTTTTCTGATGCGTTTATGTGTTTGAGCTCTAAAAACCCACCTGCCCAGTTTGGAAATACAGGCAGATTTAGGTACTAATTAACAACGTCTCTTTTTTATTTTCTCAGTAGCTTGTTGGGGATTCAAAATTGGATGAAAATAATGTGAATAATCAACTTAAATCAAGCCGGAGGATGATTATGATTCCATATCTGAAAATGATCACATTGCAGTTCCAGATATATTAATAAGCAGCTGTTTGCACATAAATTCACCCAAGCTACATTTTCCTAAAACATAATTTTTTGCAGCCAAAGCATACCATTTTATAAATGACCTCCAAATACTTAATAAAGTGTAACCAATAGATTCCATATAGCCTACAACATACATTTTTGGTATGAATGTGACCCAAAGCCTTCTGCAAGACTGCATTTTCTAACAAAAAAGATGTCAGTTCTGATCTTTGTTTCAACTTCATATCACAGTCAATTGTAAATACACCAGAGCTATATGTAATGATGCAGGTGATTGGGCGAGTGGGAGGAGAGCACAGGAAAGTGTGTGGGGCACAATAGTTACTGAGTGTTTGGCAGTCAAGAGAGCGTAGGAGAGCTCAATGGGTTTGTTGAAATTGTTGTATTCGTAAATTGCCACTCAGGGAAGCAGAGAGCTCTCTAGCACCAACTGCCCCGTTTGTAAAGTTCCACCGCTATCAGACTACCTGTCTAAGAGTGAGAGATTTCCGAGCATGCTCAGACGCCCTGCCCCTGAAACTGTTAAAGCACGATGTCTCAGTGTTAACATTGTAAGTGAAGTGGTATTAAGACGTCTGCTGCTGCTCAGCGCTGATGATAAATTACGATCCAAGCACAAGTGACAATATATTGAATCATTTTATCTTTCCTTTGTTGTGTCTGTTATCTCAACCATTCATAAATCATTCAGTCATTGTATGTCCCTGTGGATGCTCAGTGCTGGTATTGTGTATATTTGCATTGACAAAAAAGAAGTCGCTCAGGAAAAAAAACATGTTTATTGAAGTTAAGTATGAAGGCCTGACAACTGTCATGTTGTAAAGAGATTATTTTACTTGTGTTAAAATATCATTACTAAACTCCTTACCTTTGGGTATGAGGTCCTTACAGTAATATAAGATAAAAAAAAAGCTTTTAAAGAACACTATTTGACTCAAACACACATGCCATGTGAGCTTGACACATAAACGTCCATTACTGGTAAAAAGTTTCAACACAACTACTCATTCAACATGAATTATGTGTCAATACAATTTCTCTGATGGCATTTTAACAAGATTTGCAGTATTAAGTAGCACAAATATTTCTTTTTTTTTTGTAAATATAATCATAAAACAGAATTTAGAGCGGTCTTGAATTTTTCACACTTCCATCCATCCATCCATTTTCTGTACCGCTTATTCCACGCAGGGTCGCGGGTGGGCTGGAGCCTATCCCAGCAATGTAATTTTTCACACTTAAACCACTAAATATTTTATTTTAGGGTTGGAAATAAACTGTTGAAGTGAGATACATTTTTACTCAGATGAGGGTCAAATGATTTAAGTTGTTTCAGATGTACTCTAATTTTTATGTGCATGTATTAGATTAATTTCAAACATGTGCATGTAAGCCGTCTTTAATAAAACCATTTAGTTGGGATTTACAATGTTAATATGACACAAGTTAAAGAAGCACGACTGAGCTTTGGTAGATTTTCTCAGTGAGGCTCCCCCTATCGACGACTAATTTGTCATCTATCCTGTCAAACACGGCAGGTTGACCACGCCCACGTGAACATCAGCTGATAATTACGTCTCTATCCATCCAGTGACACCTCTGATGGAGAGGGAAGGGTTACTGTTGAAACATCAGGTATGTGTGACAGATTACGTGTCTAAGAAACTGGTAGCTATCTCAGAACTTGACACCATGAACATATTTGGTTAGTCATCAAAACAATTCAGAAATGCATATTTTCAAGGTCAGAAAGTTACATAATGGTACTTTAACTTCTCACACAATGAATCAGGGTGATCTGGCCGATAAGCCCCACGAATAATATAAATAATCGATAAAACGTTCTTTAAAAATTTGGAATTAAACATGTGTCTCAGTGTCCCAATGTATCTGTGGATCAGTCAGTAGTGTCAATAGAGGCAGAATGTGAGCAGCTGCGCAATACATGACACACCTGGGTCAACATATCCCAATAAAAGCTTTGTTGACCAGCCAACATATAAACAGTTTTTTCAGATATTCCTCACTTACTGAAATAATCTTGCTGTGGGGATGAAAACTGGTTAGCCTAGCTTCTTAGATATTACTGTCTCCTTTGGTATGTTGATGGTAAATTTATGTGGCTGTGCATAGTCCCTTCAGCATGTGACTGAACATCAAGATGTGCAATCGCGATTATTACATACATTCTATTCCTGTTTAAATGTGCTGTGTTCTTGTGTAAGTCCGTATAAAACACATAAGGCCTATGGCACTTCCTCAATATAGTTACAGCTCAGGAGCAGCTGCACCACCTTTGAGATTTGGGCTTTCTAATATAAAATGACCTGATTCTGAACTCTTTCTTAGTCTGAGCTTTTGTGGAGGAGTTGGCACAAACAGGTACTGTAGGGAGGTTTTGGCAAGTACAGACATACAGATTGTTACCTTGCACAGTATCCTTTTAGTCCAAACTAGAGTTGTCATACCAGAGAACCAGTTACAGGGGCTACCGATTGAAAAAAAAAAGCGGGGGGAGTTATCAGATTGCAAATGGAAAGGAAATGCCAGAGACCATTTCTGCATGAGTCAAAATGAATAGTTAATGGACTCTGTACGATGGCAAAGTGAATGTAGAAAATACCATTAGAGGAACAAACTTCTTTTAGCTGCAAAACACAATCATAAACACTCATAGATAGTGGATCAATATGACCTTGTTATTTATTTCATTTATTTCTCTCTTTTTCTTGCAATGTCTGAATTTCTTTTAGACCAAAAAAAAAAAAAGGTGACTGCATTATAGAGAACATTATACAGTAAGAAAGAAAACCTCATTTGGATACATGGGAACAGTCTAAACTTTATAGGGCTGTTTGGGGTTTGGCAGAGCCTATTCTCTTGTTGTCTGCATTTAATGACGAAAACAAAATTCATGAGGAAAATGCCTCTGAGTAATACTTGAAGGCATTTTCTCATGATTTTCTTTGTAGAATCTCTCTGCAGGAAGATTGGAAAACTAAAGTTTTCTTATACTGGCCCTGAGGAGAAAGAAATTAGACAAAATGTTTAATGATGTTTTTTAAAAATGTTAATGAAGAACAACAGTGTGGATCAAAGACTGCCAAACTACTGAGAAAAGTAGAGATTTCTATTGAAACACCAAACACGGATTTAAAAAAAAAAAAAACCTTTACATTCTGCCATATATAGGATACTTTGTATATTTGGCAAACACATAAGTAAGATCCCTGTGGAAAACATGAAGCTTTCATAAATAAACCAAACAATCAGAAAACTGGTTAATGGTTATGTAAATGCAAGCTAAGCAAAAATGTCTAAAGAAATGGGCCAAGTAGAGACATGAATTCCATCCATCCAGAGACGTGCAGCCTGGGGGCTTCAACATAAACATAGCCTGGGATGCATAAATAGAAACCCATTGTGCAAATATGTGTCTCACTCTGCAGCTGGACACTGTATACTGTACATTGGGATGGGAATTTAAATGTGCGGGTCAGCACCTCCCGGAACAAACTGTGACCTAATCTCAGTGTCTGAGTTGTAAAAGCAACTTTCTCTTTTATTCCAGCATATCCACTATAACGCTACAGAATTTCTATGGATTTTAGAAGTTGCAGGTGCACAAAATAAAACAATGAATTCATATTTTAATTCACAGTTGTATTTAAAAGAAACCTGGTTGTTAAGATATACTGTATTATTTTGCGTTAAAGAACTCTTAAATCTAAAAGCAAGGTTCTTTAAAACCTCCACTCATACTTTACCACACAAACAAGTATTTATTAAAACGTGCTTCATGCCTTTTGTGTCTTTGCTCTACAACTACACACAATAACATAGTAAATTGAATAGTTACAGTCCCTTTATTCATTGCAATACTGAAGAGATTTTTCATAGGTTTTGGTTATAAACGGTTGTAAATGAAACCCCCAAAAGTTGCCATTTTTTGAGACGATAATCCAATTCTACTGTGATTTCTACCATCATCCATTAAATTTGGACACAGTATTTATCTGGAAATACACACAGGACAGATATTCAGTACACTGATTTTTTTTTTTTAAGTATTTTAAAATTAGTTTTCATATAGTATAGTGGAAGTGCTTATTATTATTGTAGTTGAGTCCACAGAACAAGATGTCTATTACAGTTTTTCTCCCTAAGTTTGGCTCATTTCTTGAAACAGAAATTACATTCTCATAACTACATGGACAAACCTCCAAACTATTTGGCAATTGTGCACAACACAACTGTATTTCTCATTCATTTCATAAAATTCCAACTGTCTTCGTACATGTATCAATTTCTCTGTACAACTTTGCAAATGTTTAAGTACAGTTAGCCTACATTTAGCACAATTCCCAAGTGGAAGGATCTTATTTATATTAACTAATTGTCTAATGGTTGTTTGCTCCAAAACATGTCAGCAGCATTTCATTCTACTGGTCATCACATGCACAACAGTTTTCTTCAGTTTTACAAACAATTGTATTCTGTTCGCTAGACAAAAAAAGAGTACAGTAACTATTGTCAATGAAGGAATGGGCTAAGATTGTGAGGTGGACATGAGGGATATTTCAATGGTCCTCTGCCATTGTGACAAAACATCTAAACATTTGGACTTGCAGTGCTTACACAATGCCAAAGGGGCAATGAATTCTGGGGGCTTTGACTATTTGTATCAGAAAGAAATTTCATTTTGACACATGAATGAACAGTTTTGGGAGACAGATGAGCTCTTGCAAGCGAACCATGGTGTTGTGCTGAACGATCCAGGTCATTTTGGTTAAAGTGCCAAGAGGGTTGAGAACGTCCGGTCTGTTTCAAGAAATGAAACAAAGTAACTGAGAAGGATTTTTTCATTTTGGTGGCACTGACGATTTACATGGGAAGGGAACTTAGTTCTGAAGCATGAGTGAACAATTTTTGGGAGAGAGATGAGCTTTTGCAAGTGAGTCATGATGTTGTGCTGACCCATAAGACTGTTTTGCCAAATGATCTTAGAGTTTTGAGAATGTAATTTTTTTCAAGAAATGAGCCAAACCAATGGAGAAAAACTGTCAGTTCAACAAAATGTGTATTGTATCCATGATTCACATCTCTCGTTGCTACAGTGACATTGTCTTCCTTGTTTTCAAGTGGCTGGAGGGTCAATGCTGAGGTGAAATGATAGATACTCTCCTTTACTTGATCAATAATTCTGCCCCCTTCCAGTGTTGACCAGGCTGCCACACTGTAGACTAATTAGATGATAAAAAGTGATGGATGCGTCTTAAATTCAGCTGGCCCTTAAGAGAACTCCTGTGGGCTTTGTACCATTTCCACTTGACCTTTTGAATCCCAGCTTTATTGTACATGGACGTACTTACATCAGTGTGATGTGCTTTTGTGTTGCAGCAAATTAGCCAGGATAGATAGATAGATAGATAGATAGATAGATAGATAGATAGATAGATAGATAGATAGATAGATAGATAGATAGA
>JAOXYM010000022.1:16727251-16741764 GCA_028567055.1 Leptatherina wallacei | reverse complement strand
TGATGGATGCCAGTAAGATATTTTTGCTGTGTTGTTTATCCCTGTCCAAACTCAAATCTAAACTGATGAAACAGACATTTAACCCCTCCTTAATGTATCTTCAAAGGACAATTAAATTATGTGTGGATGGATTGAATATTTGCTGAACACCACCATGCTCTGCAGGCTGCAGACAGGTTCAAGGCTTGTTGCCCTCTTGTTCTCTGGGGTTGTCCCCCAAGGGGCATGGTGGGAGGGAGATATGTGGTGTGTGAGAATGAGTGTGTGTGAGATTCGAATGTGCAAATCTGTGTGTGAAAGGTAATATGACTGGAGGTGTGATGGTGGGGGGACTGGCCCCTGTCAGGTCTGGGGGGGTCTGGCTGGGGCCTCCCTCTGCCACCTCCTGGGTGGATGCAGGGTTGTCTTTGTGGTGCGATGGATGGGGTCTGGGTCTCGGGGATCGCCCTGGCCTGCCTCTGACCTTTGTGCAGGCGGGGTCACGTCTGCATGATTACTCCTCTCTGAACCCTCTTCACTCCGTATATTCTGCATGCTGACACTGTGTTGTCCTGCAGCTTAATTTACAAATAGATACTTTCAGTTAGTTTTCTTTGTGTGTGTTTCTGGTACTCTGAATTTAGTTGAGATACATGGTTTCTCTTCAACTTGTTCATCTCTCATTGGTGCTCCTGACGGTTGTCGGCTTTGTCCTCCTGCAGGGGCCGTGGGAGGTTCTTTGTTGTGTTTCTGTACAGGTATATCAGGTTGTCTAGGGTCTGGAGTTGGATTGCATTGTTGTCACTTGGTGTATCTTTGTCTCCTTTTTTCTGTCTGTTCTTCCTTTCTTTTCTGCTCTCTTTCTGTCCCCTCCGGTCAGGTCCAGCAATATTATGTACATGCAGTAATAAACCATTATTAAAAACAAATAGATAGCTTTTATAAAGCATAAAGCTCATAAAGCTCCTCTTGGCAAAGCAATTTTGCTCGGAACAACCCAGCAGTCAGACCATCATTCTGCTTGATATGATGCTGGACAAGACAAGTTAAAGAAATAAGAATATTATATTAGAAATTTATTCTTTTTCCTTTCAGCCGTGGGTCTGAATACGCATTCATCCATAGTTACTATAAATCTCAAGGATTTTAATCTTTGCCAATCCAAACAAAATTTGCCAAGTTGTTTTTATTCACACTGATGTTCATCAAGTCTTCTTTAAAACATGAAAAAAAAACCACCAAGCATTCAGTTTCAGTTCATCTTTTCTTAATTGCACTTCTAAGCGAGAATCAAACTAATCATATGACAACAGAAAAACAAATACTTGTTTGTTGGTAAAACTGAAGTTCATACATGAGCCCAATGACGTTCATGTGTAGCAAAAAAGATATTGCGTGCAAGCATGAAAATGAATTGATATATACATGAAAAAAATGGATAGGATAGTGTTTTGTTTTTTGTTTTTTTAGGAAAATGAATATGAATAAACTCTATCTCAAATTGCAGGAGTTTGTTGGTGTTTCATTTTTAGAAATCATCAACACGAATGAATCTTCTGTTGTTGCCAGCTCAAGGGTCTCACAGATGATTTGAATAGAATTGAATGGAAGTAGATAGAAGTGAAAAAAGCTTCTCACTTTCAGGAAATTCATTACACATTCCACCAAAGAGCCGACCATCTTCTGTCTAAGCAACTCTGAATCTCTGACATTATGCCTGGCAAAACTTCTGAAAAAACTTCTGAATATTTTCAATAGAATAACTGAAAGCTGCTAATCTTCGAAATATAAATGCTTAAGATTATTTCTTAATACAGCATAAAACACACAACTATGTGATGAAGATAGTTGAAGATACTAAAGCAGTATGTATACATTTTACTCTTTTGTGACTTTCTGTAAGCTCCTGCCCTTGAAGCGATGTGTTTGCTGCCACAAATCTTTCCTCTAAATTATTATTTTTTTATTTGCTTCACAAATAAAAAACATTGAAGCCACTTGCACAAATAGTGGCTCTAAATTAAATTCATACAATAACACAACCACTAAGAGTAGACTGCACTCTCATGAAAAAGACGAGGCAAAGAAGACTAAGTGCATACACAGTTCATGCTGCAATACTTAAACGAATCAGACCTTTTAAATAACATATTCCACTCACCGCCAGAGGCAGCGCAGCATCAAGAATTAGGCTACCGAAGGAGACGATGAGAGACACAATGAAAAGAAGAAAACTGGCTCATTTATTGGTTAATGCAGGACACCACAGCAGAGCAAAACAAAGAGCTGTATCAGATCCTCGCGGTTTCAGATTATCCATATTTCTATCAAAACGTTTTTCTTTTTTCTGCCATTTTCTCCTGGCCAGAGTCGCCTTTCATCCCACACATGGTTATGTTTCGGTTGTGTTTACCTCTAATGCCCTGCACTCAACCCACAATGCTCCAAGATTCGTATTTGTAGTCGGACCGAATCTGTTTCTTAGATCCAAATCACAGCACATTCGCAATTCCCCAAGCGAAGCAGATTTTCCAAGCAGACAGAGGATTTGAATCAAAAAGGCTGGTTTAAAGGTATTTAAAGAGTAAAGCAATACATACAGATACATGGCAAAATACATGTAGGCTATAATACTGATATTTTGTAAAATATACGTACATTGCAGCTGATTCATATAGGTATATGTTGTATATCCCTCTTTACATGCTTCCTTTTTTGTTGTTTTCTCTAAAATGATTGTTATTACACCAGGTTTTATGTTAAGTAATTTACCAGATTTGTTCCCTAATATTGACGAAGTGTTCGTTTTATCTTATCTTTGACATGTATTTTAGTTGTTATTGTTAATGAGCTCTGTTATTTTGTTCATTTTACTTAGAAAGCTAAAAAAAATTACCAGCACCATAATTAAAATAGACGGGACATTAGCTGGATTTTCTAAAAGAACTTTGTGAAAAAGTACAAAACATGAATATGAGTCAGAAATTATTTGATTGACTGATTTGAAGCAAATAAATTAGACTTAGTGCCACCAGAGGGTGATGGTATAGATAATGTTGCTAGTAGCCATGATTCAACAAAATAAGTAGATGACCTAACAAACCTTGAAAAGTAAAACAATAACTGCTATGGACATCCAAAAAAATATGTAAAGACTTCTTCGGAAATAGCTTATCTTTGGAAATATTTAGTTGATCTTATTGGAGTAAGTGCAGTCTGAAGTGATTTACAAATTAGTTTTGAACTGTCCCATTTTGCCTCAAGTTGTCTTCAAAACATACAAAATACTGCCCCTGCTATATAAACTTTAATTTTTACAGATTAGTGAAAGTTTGATCATAATTGAGTTGACTTTTTCTTTTTCTTTTTTTTTTGTTCCAATTCACATTTTCTTACTCTTGTAAATACGTCTGAAACAGCAATGGATACACATAGATAAAGAACAACAACAGTATATGGGTTTGTTTGTTTTGTTTTGTTTTTTCAGCTTCACCAACTTGTAGTTTAAAAGTTGAATCAGAGATTTTCCTGCATGTTTAATAAAAGTACAGAAAATATTTTTTCTATGAAGTAGCTACACAATATGCAAAGACATAAAACTGAATAAAGGAAAGTTCAGCGTGTATATCTACAATGCTCTACAACATATGTATTGCACAAGCCTCAGACTTCTAGAAACATAAACTGACAATGTTTGTTTTTCTTTTGTTGTTGTTTTTTTTCTTTTAAATAGCAGGTAAGCTGAATATGTTTGCTGATTTTGAACTGGGTCCAATTGTAGATTTAACAACGCTGAGGCAAATGAGAATAGGGAACGCCAGCATTAACAGACTGGATTGGTTGTGATCTAATATTCCTTTTATTGTAATTTTATTTATTTATTTTAAACTTAAAGCAGAAAGACAATACTTCTTCTTGCTGTACACTCCTGCAAGCTGTAGGAGTGCACAAGAATGTTTAATTTCTAAACACCACCACAGGGTCTTGACAGATGAATTTTTGATTTAAAAAGAAGAAAACTTTATTTTCAGGAAATGCATCATCTTCCCAGAGGAGCTGACTCTCCTCTGTCTAAGCGATTCTAAATCTCTGCCATTGCATGAGTAAAACTTGCATATTTCCTTTCAATAATTGCATGACTGAAAGCAGTCAGTCATTTAAACACAAACATCGGATGTTCTTCTTAATATTTAGCATACACAGAACCTAAGGATGCCTCAATCATTCAATCAGTTGAATGTATTTCAGTATTGATATGAAGATACTGCTTGTGTTTTAAGGCCACGAGGGTTTTAATAAAAGTAATTGCATCTGAACTTCAACCTCATCTCTAAACCTGTATAGATACCTCTATCAATATAATCCCTTAGAAAAGAAAATACCTTTTTTCTCTTTTCTTTGTGCTTTTCTCTTTTGTACAAACTCTTTACGTCAAGGCAAAGAGAATTTATTGTCACAGAAATCTGCTCCGAATTCCTCACTTTTATTTGCTTCACTTCATTGTTGTTTCCTATACACATCATACCTTTAGATTATATTCATACAAAACACAACTACTTCAAAAGGATGCTAAATTAGATTTCAAAGAAAAGAATATGAGACAGAGAAGAAGGGTGACTAAATCATGCAGGGCTGGAGACATAAACAGCACAAAATAATATTACTTTTTTGCAATTTTTTGCATTCAAAGTGCAGACATGTAAACAATGGCAGCTACTGTTTAAATTAAAATGTGATCATTCCATCCTCAGTTAAAATATTAACCATGACTATGAGCTTTGTATTCCAATCTGCAGCCGTACTTGCATAGCAACACAGGATCACGTTAACTTCTGAGACTGCTAATGCCCATGTGTGTAAAGAAAATACTCAGCATGTAGAGAATACCACCGAGCCTTGATGAATCATTCTGTTTCAAGTGGAAGGCAAACACGTAATGAGCTACATAGCTGAAAATTGATGACAAAACTGTTCAAAGATGCTCTTAGAAATGAAGTGTTTTGGTTTCTTCTTAGCTATCTGAACTAATTATAGGAATCTTGGGTGCTTGACATATTCAATGTAAGAAAACAGATGAAAATAAACTGATTTGGCAGCAGGAAATTCAACCTACAGTAAAAATAATGGGGGGGAGCCAATGAACATCTGATTGGCACTATCAAATTGATCAGAATAATAAATAGTTAAATTGAGCATATTTTCTATCTTCCTTGTTGAATGGGATTTCAGTAACTTTCTGAGTGACCATGATGGCAACACGTGTTTCAGCCAGCCTAACCACACAATCTGTTTTTTGTTTTGTTTTGTTTTGTTTCTCATTTTTATCGTCAGAATTGAGCTCTTCTTAAAAATGGTGCGTTTAAGTTCATGAGCTCGCAGGCTCACTTAGGTAATTATGAAACATGGTTCAACAGGGTTTGCAAAAGTTACCAAGGTATTCACAGATTAATGTCATTAAAAGCTGAAATGATCTAACATTACAGGGGAGGCAAGCGACTGTGTTTTAAAATCACCAAATGAAATAGTCGAGATGTCCCTTTAAAAGATCATCCACATAGAATTATGATCACGTCCCTGACGTCAGACGAGTGATTAAATATTTATACCTGTTCGTCTAAGTGCACATATCTTTATAACTTGATTATGAGAGGAAGAGGTGGGCTGGACACTGAAATCCCACCCTGGGGAATGCAGAATGATCTGGTGAGAGTTGGAGGGACACTGTGGACGCGTTAGATGTTTCTCTTTTTTTCCTGCAATCCCAACTGAACAAAGCAGAGGAAGATAAGGATGAGCGTCAAATTCCTCTTGCCTGCGTCTCAGGACATAACCAGATATGAAGCCAGATGAGTTACCTCAAACTATTTAGAAATATCTCATATTCAAAGGGCGACTGTTCTAAATTTTTCCGCTGTTATCGTTTCCACCTCTAAGTTTTCTCGCAGTTCAGCAGCTGACCTGCCTCACTTTGGAACCTGTATAATTTCTTACCAGGCACCGAGCGCAGACCAACAGGGGAGGAAGACTCCGATGGAAAATCATGCAGCACTTTGAACCCATGGAGACATGGCACATAGGCTCCTCTCCTCTGCGAACAGAGTCAGCGCCAGATTCGCCTTCATATTCACCCTGTCATTGTCTTGCATGTACTTATGTTATAATATCATTTTCTATCGCGGCACAATCATGACAAACCAGGGTTACGAGGGAAAACGATGTCCGCCGAGCAAGAACGCAGGAGGGAAGAAACTTCTTGGAAAATTGGACCATTGCGCTTCGCTGGAAGTCAAGTCCGCTGTGGATGCGTCTGCTGCCCTGCGAGGTCCGAGTGATTTCCGAGACCAAAGTAAATCTACCGCCTCGTCTGGTGGCCACTTGTCTGATATAAATATGAGAAACATGACTGTGGCCCAAAAATATGGGAACAAGAAGCTCCCCAATGCGTTAATAGTCGGTGTAAAGAAAGGGGGAACCAGGGCGGTGCTGGAGTTCATCCGGATACATCCAGATGTGCGCGCACTCGGGACAGAGCCACACTTTTTCGACAGAAACTATGACAGAGGGCTGGACTGGTACAGGTGAGGATAATGAGAAACAAACACTGAAATATTAATTTGTACTGTGAATATATCCGAAGGATTTGATCTGCCTGCTCAGTTTGTATCCGACAGGTGTTTAAAAGTGCAAAATGCTGATTGAAGGTGACCTCTAAGCAACTAAAATTCAAGGTTTAAGGCGCTTTTAAGACAAATGAATAGTTTTCCATTTCCTAAAACTCTTTTAGAGCACATGTATGCACATTGCTTATCTGGTACAAACACACACATAGCCTCCCTGTTGTTAAATTCCAACTCAAACTTCATGCCGAATATTATAATGTCACTAGTGAGTTCACAGTTTTGATCTAGTTTTCACAATGTTTTCTCTCAGAGCTTCACATACCAGCAGAGCTCCATGGGGCTGAGAAGACAGCGTCATGAGGGTGATGCAGGCTGCTGCAGTTCACACAAAAAAATCACAGCCAGCACAGATGACACAGGAAGCACCCAGCTGCCTAAAAACATGCTACACACAGGGACAAATGTTACTGCGTTTGTGCGGGAAATAGAACCTCACAAGATACAACCAGTTCATGGTCTCAGCTGCATGCATGTCATTGCTTGCTTTCTGCGTAGATGGCTCCTGCTGAAACGTGTCAAATGCTTTCTGTTTGCTTCTAAAACTTATTCACTGTTCAGATAACCGTGTAATCATGAAGTAAAAGGCTCCTCTTTGCAAAAGGGAAAACAATTAATGATAAACTGAGGGTACAGCCACTAACGTGTTCACTGAAATCTGCTAATGTTCTCCTAACAGCCTTAATGTTGGTGCCTTCCACACAAATACCCATAATGGGGGGCCATAATGTATGATATGTGGCACTGCCTAATAGAATAAGTAAGGAAGTCTGTTCTGTCTGCTTTGTGGGAATAAACAATAGAGGCTGTAGATATGTATATGAGTAACTGTCCATCATGGCTCAGCTGATGCTTGCTCACATCTCATCAGACAGAAAAGGTTTTATTTACCTTGGAATAAACATGCTAAATTTGTGCACTTCACATAAGACTTTTTGAAATATTTTTCATGATATTTAAGCTCTTTTTCTGAAAGCATCTTTGAATTACACTGACTTATAAGCTCACACTTACATTGTTTTTGTTTTTGAGCAATTTGTTTTAGGTCATATTTGGTAACTAATTCTTAAGGTGAAAGCTTTACACTGAACTAATGAGAATAAACAGTCCAAAAAGCAGTGTGAGTTTCTTCTTTTTCATTTTAATTCGACATAGAAATCTAAATAAATAGGGTCAAAATAAATGTTGAAATTCAAATGAATACAGATTGGAACTGTAGCCATACAAATGCATAAAAAAATGATCACATATACTGGTTACATGAAGAGTTTTCAGAAGAGCAGCTCTGATGTGAGAAGAATTTCTCCTTTTCATTCTAAAACTAATAAACCACAGTTGATAAACCATGAATGATAAAATGCATTCACTTGCTTGGTGATGTTTTGTTTAGGTGTTTTCCATGCACTTTGTCATTGCATAAATTTTTCAGTAATTATGGTTGGTTATTAAACATACACTGAGTTCTTTTTGTTTGTTTGTTCATGCAAAAACATTTTGCTTTTCATATAGTAAATTCCCAATGAATCCTCTTTTTGGGTCTTTATTTTTGTTTAATTGCAATATTGAATTCTTTTTCTCAAATCCCTTTGTGCACTTTTTGATATGGGATGAAAGGTTTGGTTTAAACACGTGGACACGAGGGATGAATGTAGACACTGTAACTGGGTCAGTTATATACAGTGTTCTTTCAGGCCTTTCTTTATAAAACGCTGTCAATACAATAGCATTGAAAAGATCTGTCAAATGTTTTTTTTTATTTTTTTTTATTTATTTCTTTTACAAATGGGAGATTTAAATAATTACCAGTCACAACAGACTTGGCCAAACATCAGCATTGATATTCAAATCAAAACCGATGTCCATCTTGACTGGTGTTTCAACACAGATATGTGAATCAATTTGACATGGTCCTTTATGTACACTGACCAGTAGATTGTCATATAAACACTGAGCCAAGGGTTAGTTGATCAGTTGTAGGTGAAAAGAAAAATGTAAAAAGAATAACAATTGAGAAATCTTAGATATTTTTTTCCCATTTTTTTATACTGATGGTGGGATGAAACTGTGCAGAGAATATTTTGTAGGTTAGGAATCACTGCAAAGCAGCATTTTTCAGCAGTAAAGAAAACATTATAAAAGGCATATATCAGCTGGGCATAATATTTGTGTTTCATCCTAAAGCCTACTAAAAAAGTTATAGGTGTGTCTCACATTGCTTGACCAAATCAACACATTTTCTCCTTTTTAACTGAAACTTGGTGAGCAACTTCTCCATATAGATCCCATATGGGCGCTAACCAATATAGAGAAGGTTCAAGCATTTTCATTTCAAAGTCAAAGTCAAAGTCAGCTTTATTGTCAATTACTTTACATGTTCAGGACATACAAAGGACTCGACATTTCCTTTCCCACTGTTCCACAGTGCAGACAAAAGCAACAGACAAGACATCCTGTTACAATAACTATAATCTAACACTAAGGTAAAGTAACAATAAATAAAGTAATAAAGTAAATAATAAAGTGCAAGGATTTCTGGTATGTTCTGGTCCAAAATATATAAATATAATATTACAATGAATTGTAGTGTGATAGCAGCAGACATATGCAAAGTGGCAAAAGTGCAAAGACAGCCATTATGTGGGTTAGAGGGATCTGAGTTCCTTTCAGCTTTCTGTCAGTCTGGTGGATAAAGCTGTTTCTGAGTCTGGTGGTACGGGAACGGACGCTCTTATACCTCCTTCCAGAGAGCAGGAGGCTGAACAGATTGTGTGCGGGATGGCTTGCATCGCCCACAATCGTGGTCGCTTTCCGGGTGAGATGGGTGGTGTATATGTCTTTCAAGGAGGGGAGTGGTGCACCAATGATCCTTCCAGCTGTGTTCACTATGCGTTGCAGGGCTCTCCTCTAGTAGTCAGTGCAGCTCCTGCCCCACACAGTGTTGCAGCTGGAGAGGATGTTTTCAAAGGTTCTTTGGTAGAATGTGGTCAAGATGGGATGGATTTAAATTCAAATTGTCTTTATTTGTCGCAGACACATCATGCAGGAGTGAAATGCTTTGTGCATATGCTCTAGATGCATACACACTACGGAACAAGCCAACAAAAAACAAACAAAAACTAGACCAGCTGTGCAAATGAAATACAAATATGAATCTAAATCTAAATATCTATATATAAAGTTGTCACTGTCCGTTGAGGATGCGGATGGACTGAGGAAAGAAGTTTTTCATCATCCTCTCTGTATGAGCCGCCAGACAGCAGTAACGTCCCCCTGAAGGCAGAAGGGTGAACAGTCTATGGCAGGGGTGAGTGGGTTCTTTGAGGATTCTGGTGACCCTAGTTCTGCAAATGTCCTGTAGGTGAGGTAGCGTGGTTCTGATGATTCACTCAGCTGAGCGGCCCACCCTCCTGACGGCCAGAAGGTCTTGTTTAGAGCTACTCCCCATCCACGTGATGATGTATGATGATGTAAATCATAAGGGATGTGCCCAAAGTATGCCGGAAGAAACATTTGTGTTGCATTGTTCTGCCTCTGTACCAGACCAGATCAAACTAGAACGCGTCTGCTTTTCCTGATTAATAGCCATCCTATGCTTCAGAAGATTTCCAAAACTTAAATTTACTGCTTTAATACAGATTAGTGACAAAAAAGCGAACATGTCATCAGTAAGCAAGTTGTTGTTTTGATTTAGCCATTTTCCCATCACTCACTGACGCCCCACGTCGGTAAGATATAACATGGTCAATAATAAAGCCGGAAATGTGTGTCCTTATAATAAGTTCACTGTTAATATTTTCAAAGCATGCATAATCAATTTTGTGCTGAAAAACATTGAATGAAGAATGGTTGTTAAGTACATAACACATTTGGGTATTTTACATTTAACTGGCCGGGTGCACAGTGTATTAGTGCAACAAAGTAGAAACGCACACAAGGAGAGTATCAATTTACCGTGAGCTGGTTTCAGTAACCAGGTCATTATTCAGCATATTTCTCTGTCTTTCCGAGTTTTTTAGTTACCAACTGTTTCTGCCATCATAGTCCAACATTTATCTATCCTGTTTTTAAACATATCATGTGAGAGATATTGGAAAAAACTCCTGACCTAGAAAGCATTGCCAAGTTAGAAGTGACCTTTGATTTTGAAGCAATAAAAAAAAAAAATCATTTTTTTTCTGTTTTGTAGAAAAGCTGCAGCAACAGCAGCTTTTTTAC
Source organism: Leptatherina wallacei (assembly GCA_028567055.1). NCBI lineage: Eukaryota > Metazoa > Chordata > Actinopteri > Atheriniformes > Atherinidae > Leptatherina > Leptatherina wallacei. Next base: position 16,730,893 of record JAOXYM010000022.1, on the reverse strand, counting down.
AACCACTGGAAAAAAGAAAAACAACCAACGTCAGAACCAATAAAAACATATCCACCGACTACAACACAACCCTAAATAAGGTAGTATATTTACAATAAAACCTCAACTCAGGAGAGACAGCAACCTTTAAAGTTCCATATTAAAAACAGACACAAAGTCAAAGTGTTAAATATTTATGTAGTTTTGACGGTTAAAACTTGAATTATGTAACCACTGCAGCTGAGCTCAGTGTAGTTAGTTCATGCCACAGTTTGCTCTTCTCCCAGATTATACCATAGCTCTATTGTAAAAACTATCTGTCCTCATTTCTTCCTTAAAATATTTTTATAGACAGAACTCGGTCTTAGGTGTATTCTAAGAGCTCTACTTCTACTGAGCGATAATGTATAAAAATACTACAGACATAGGTGTGTGTCTACAACCCTCCTGCTCATCTGGGCATGCTCAGTGCTGCCTGTAGCATTAATCAAGCTTATCACACTACTCCATAGAGTATATAGGTTGAAATATACTACAGAGTTTTTATAGTATATACTGTTTTCAAGACAAAACTTAAAGAAATGGTGCGACTGCAAGAAAAGCTATTTGTTCTCCCTCTTCAGCACCACGGACAGTGCCATTAATTTATCAGTATACGGCACAGTCAGGCTACTAATATTTCACAGCCACGGTCACAGCCGTAGACTGTTCACAAATCTCAGTCAGATGAAAGAACATTGAGGCGGGCACAATGAAACATATTCTACAAAACAAACCACTCGGCCCTTGTGATTTGCTAAGAGATGGACAGAGGAGAAGGTAGATAAAGTAATGCAGGACAGTTTCTTGTCATGACAGCATGTTAGCTTAAATCAACTATTATCATGTGAAAATGACATAATATTGATTGTTCTTTTTAACTATGATGATGATTATTTGTTCTGATAATCCATTAATTAGATTCCATAAAATATTGAATAGATATTCATGTTGGCAAGACTTTTTACTAGGCACCACTAAGATCATGGAAAACATTTGATTTTATGACAATATCAGTAAAAGTATGAACTTTAAACAATCTTCCTGATGGTATACTTTGAGATCAAAAAAGTGAAATGGGCATTGATTGTGTTAGTTTACTGATATACAGGATCAGATAAAGTGATTGTCGACAAGCTGAAAATCGAAAAAAGTACTTTTTTTATAGTTAATGTTTTATTTTAGTTTTCAGCCACATCTCAGCCTCACACAACAACAAAGTATTCTCTGTTATCACAACATTACAGATGTAAGCATACAACATAATAAATGAACATAGCTATTTATAGCATTGTTAGCATACACAGCATACACATCATTAACCCATTTTTTTTAGCATATTTTGCTGCTGAACTCAACAGTTTCTCTTCCAAAGAGAATAAAAAAGATTACTTGGAGATACATAAAAAAAAACTTAAAGTATTTTTTATAAACGATTCTAAGTAGTTTCTATCTGTTGAACATTTAGATACATACAATATGTGACAACAAATTAAGTCAAGTTTCAGTGAGCTGGTCAGTTGTTCCGCAGTCTGTCTTGTTAGATTAAGCGTGTGACAGACCATTTAGGCTCAGAAGAAAAATGGTGCAGTGTTCATTACTGTGCCCCCTGAAGAGAATACACGCATGGCCTCATTTATTTTGTATGCGGGTATTCACATAACCATGCAGGACCTGATGAAACAGACGTTCTTCTGCCACCAATTTCCTTCTCCTTTCTTTCCACTTTTTCCCATTCTCTGGAAAATAATAAAGATCAAACAAAAACACATTGCTATACACCATCAAGACTTAAAAGGGCATTTCGGTTCTATTGATTGCACAGGAATCAAAAGCACTTGCTTCTCTGAAAAGTATTGAAATTGTAAGGAGGCTGCAGCTACAAATATTCTCCAAGTCCACATTAATTGGCTGGTGGGGCCAGGGAGCTCTGCAACTGTAGCATGGGAAAGGGTGATGAGGACTGAAAGTCATTCAACACAGAAAACTTCAGAATGAGGGATGGTGAGTCACAACTTTGCATTATTAATGAGCTGTCTTCATTCCAGTGCAGCTCTGAGACATGTAGTGGTTAACATTAATTACAAAACAACTTTTTTTTTAGACATTTCCCAAATGATACCAGTCTGAAATGGAGAGATTGTGCTGTAATAGAATAGTTCAGGAAATGCTTGTACTGTATAGGCAATTAAACAGTCTGCACTGCCAATTCAAGCTTGTAACTTGGAGGGTAATTCGATATGTGACTTAATGAGCATTCAGATTTTGAACCCATTGCCTGTATGCCAGTCAGTCAGGTAGTCAATTAGCCACTTTTGTTCTGTAATTCAGCCTCGTTTCGATAGAGAATGCTATCTAAATGATTTATCATATTATTCCGATCCTTTAATTTATCCGGTTATAAAATCAAAAGCTTTAAAAAAAAGTTTCAAATAATACCTCAGTCCCAAATATATTAATGGAAAATGTTATTTAGCCTCAACGAAAGCTAACATGAAATATATTTTTGTGGACATGATGAAAAGTACATCTATACAGCATGCTGCGATTACCATTTTCTATGTGTGCATTGTTCACGCACACATTATGGGATACAAATGAGTATATTTTAAATCAACCTGAGGACCTAACCTTCACATTAGATTTTATTTTTCAAATGCTTTTAAAATCATAGTAACTGCCTTTTAACTGTATCCAAAAATGAGTAATTATCTACAGTGTATATTTTGCAACATAGAAATGTGTTTGCGATGATTGCAATATAGGGTCAAAAAAAGTTTTGAGCTTGAAAAAAGGCATCGGCATTAACTCAAGGCAAGAAAGGCTTATTTTACTTTTTCACTATTCAAAACAACCTTTCACAATGTATCTGAACAACACGCGGGACTCATGAGGTGAAGGCTTGTCTGAAATGTCAGTGAAAATGATGTCGGCATATTCTATTCTATGTGGGTCCACTTGAAATGATACACATTAACCTGTTTTCTCTTTGCTCACAAGTTGATCTATAGGATAGTTAGCATATAACTTCCATTTATGTAAATGATCACTGCCACTGTAGGCATTGTTATTGTGTCAGTGTGCAGTGGATGGCTGTCCTCAGCTCACTTTTAGGTATCACCAGCTTATTAACTGTCTCCTGTTGGTGAAGCCAGTGTGTCTGTACTGACCAGGGATCAAATCCTGTCTCAGCTGTCTCTCCTTTTTGTCTGCTTTTGTGCTTCCCTGCCTTCAAAAAGTAGAAACTTCTAAAGTTGTGCCCTTCATCTTCTCTTCATTTATAAATATCCTTGACTGTCACATTGCCGCAGGCTATACCTTAAACATAGAAAGAACTGCAAAGGACTCCAGTAGTGATGGAGATCTCAACATTCATGTCAGTCAAGATTTTTCTTTTTACGCTGAAAAAAACAAAATTGGAAAATGAGGACAAAAATCCCCTCCATCATAATTGTTGAGTAAAATAGTATCACATTGGCATGCATATAACATGAATCAATGATTTCGTTGTTGTTATTGCCAGATACGTAATGTTTAGGCTTAAAAGCCTTTTAAAGGAGACATATTATGCAAAAATCACTTTTATAAGTCCTTGGAATAGTCTCTTACAATGTTCTAAGTCAC
>JAOXYM010000022.1:16699754-16711278 GCA_028567055.1 Leptatherina wallacei | reverse complement strand
TATACATCCCGAGTTGTGCCTAAAATGATGCGCCGCACATTTTTTGTGCGTACGTACGCTTTATACATGAGGCCCCTAGAGTTGTCTGCAGGGATGATGGCCAGGGTACTCGCTGTCCCGGACCCTGTACAGTTGGCATTGATGTACATGAGGGTGTGGTCAGTCCTGTTGTTCCTGAAATCCATGATTTCTTTGGTTTTTGAAGTGTTAAGTAACAGATTGTTCATCGCACACCAATCTGCCACCTGAGATCAGCCCCACTGTAGCAGTGTCGTCTGCACATTTAATGATATTAAAACAACATGATCTAAGCTGCTGTTTGTTGAACAGAATTAGTTTATTTAAGCCATGACTGGATTTATACACTGAACTTAATCGAGGCCTTAGCTTAAGCAAAAAAAATGTTTTAGTTCTTTTGTTGCTTTGTTTTTTCTCTTAACTTCATCAAACTTGAAGTGTTCTCACACTATAAAGCAGATTTATTCTGTATTTCCTGAGTCATAGACTTATATTTACAGGACTTGTTGGACAAAGGCTTTGCAATGGACTGGCAACCAGTCCAGGGTGTACCCTCTCTCTCACATGATAGCAACTGGGATATTCTCCAGCCCCCCTGCAACCCTGCATTATAATATGTGGGTATAAAGATAGATGAATGTTGGGTAAATACAATGATTACTTATCCTGTAAGGATGCAAACAAACAGTACCAGTGTGAAAGCTTTCTAGTCTTCCTGTCCAAGCTCTGTCTCCTCTGTAAGTCACTTGATGCTCAAGAGTCGTTGGAGTTATTTTGGACTAAAGATTTAACTCCATTCGTTGCTGTTCTAGTTGTTAAAAAGCTGCTTGCTGACTGAGGTCATGTCATCTCCCTGCACACATGAATGGGATAAAACTACTAAATCTGAAAATGTTGGTCAACCAAAATGTTCTTCCTCTAAAGAAATTGCAGCAACTGAGTTTCACACCTTCCTGTAACATTGAGTCAGAACACCTTCAGATAAATTCCAAATACATTTTAAATCCAAATGTGTTTTGCATATATCAACACTTTTCAAAAATGTGTTTTACTAGATCACATTTCCAACACAAGTGGGATTTTATGTGGGACTAGCTGTGGCAACTAATGTGTTTTCTGCAAGTTTCTCAGTCTTAAATCTAATTTAAACAATTAGGTTTTGGCAATTGTAAACTCAAAGGCAGCATGTTTGTTTACGGGAAGACATATCAAAATGTTTCACGATTACTTTAACACCATCCTGGCTTTTCAACTTTAGGTGTATTATTCTTTTCTTTTATACATTTTTACACATACCAAGACTCCCTGGAAGTTAACATAATGCTGTACAAATCAACAACTCAAGACAATTGAACAGATGCTGTAACTTTATCTAATGGAAAGACTTGATTTGATAGTCTGTAAACAAAAGCTCCAACCTGAATGAAGAATTCCAGCTTCTTATCATCTTCTTAATTCAACATTTTCTTCCTAAATGTCCCAGCATCCTCCTGCTGTGCTGCATGTGTGTTAACACATCTACAAACAAGTGCTGTAAACAGTTTTGCAGTCGACACCAGGTGGCTATACTATTTTGAGCAGTACCATCTGTGACCTTTCACTGGAAGTGTTAGTGTTGTCACTTCAGTTTTGTAATTTGAGAAGTTGCAGTTTTGAAACAGCACATGCAGGACCTTCGTCTCTAAGGATAGTAGAAATGTATGGAACTGACATGTCAGGTATCAAAGACACTTCCTCCAGCAGAAACAAGATCTCTTTTAGATTCTGCTGGCTGCAAGTTGTTGTTGTTTTTCTTTTTGTGTGTGTGTGAGTGTCTGTGTGTGTCTGTAGCAAAGCTGTTTGGTTGAAAAGGTGCCGTTCTCATAAAAGATTAATGGTCTCCTGGTGGCCCTGAGGCACCCAAGCCAACAACTCAGGAATCATAAATAAAACTAAATGGATCAATATTTCCAAGACTTTAGCAGTAACCTATGGCTACCCCTACCTTGAGAAAGAAAGCTTTAAGAAAGGTTAGGTTTTAATCGAAGACTTCCTCCTGTAATAATATAAAAAGTGCACAATTTATCAACAAAACTGTGTGGGATAACGTAGCTGTAATCCAGAAACTGCTTTACATGCTGTGATCAAATACAGAAAATTTGACACTTCATCTTCCATAATCATACACGTAAAAGAAAACATTTTAAAAAAACTTAGAAGAACTGCAAAGAAATTTCTCCTCCAAAACTGCTGAGTTACAGAGTTGACGCCACAGCTGAGTAACTTTTCTGTCTAAAGGAAACAGAGAGCTGTGGATGTATGGCTGATATCTGAATTGTAAATTAGGCATTTATTCTCTAAACTGCCATCCTCGCATGGTTGTTAATCAGCTTTTATTGAACCAAAGTGCCAAAGCAGAATGACATATTACACTTGGATGGAAACCTCACATGACAAACATGACAAATACTGTAATTTGCCTGTTGTTTGCAAGCCCATTATCTTGGCAGCATGATGATGATAATTATGATATACTGTATATTTTGGTTGTACAACCTGTTCCGTCACCAACGATTATCTATCAAAATATACTGACATTGTGTATGTTTGGGTGTTTGTCTCAATGCATTGATGCATTACAAATAAAATGATATGACACACCTGTTATGCCAATGCTAAGACCCATGATACTGACTTCTACATCAAAGACTCCTCTCCCTTGTTTTACTCTGATGTTGGTTTTTGCATAATGAGTACTTTAAATATGTTTGAAGTACTGAATCTAAAAGTACTCAGTCACAAAATAAAAATTTCATCAAAATATTACCATGTAAATATATCTGAAGTACCACATGGTAATATTTTAATTACATCTTTTATTTTGTGACTTTCACTTGTAGTTTCAACACCATATTGCTTCCCTTACAGCTAAACATATATCTTCAGCTGCTGTTTCTTCTTGTTTGTTTGTTTGTTTGTTTTTTTTTTTGTTTGTTTTTTTAAGTCTTTGTAATACAAGTGATAAGTAGTGATGTTCACATTTCTATTGAAACTTCCCTCTGAGATAGATGTTCAGAAAAAGATGTGAAAGTGTTCCTGGACAGGAAAATAACAGTTCTGGCTGATTCATTGATGTGTGTTTTCTTCTTTTCTTTTTTTCACAAGGGGATTAATGCCACGAACACTAGACAGCCAGATCACATTAGAGAAGACGCCCAGCTACTTTGTCACCAGAGAGGCACCGCGACGCATCTCCAGCATGTCCCATGAGACCAAGCTGATTGTTGTGGTGAGAAACCCTGTCACAAGAGCCATCTCCGACTACACGCAGACTCTTTCCAAAAAGCCTGACATCCCGACGTTTGAAGAACTAGCCTTTAAGAATAGAAGCTTAGGCCTTGTTGACACATCCTGGAATGCCATTCGGATTGGGATGTATATTCTGCACCTGGAGAACTGGCTGCAGTACTTTCGCCTCTCGCAGATGCACTTTGTGAGCGGTGAGCGGTTGATAACAGATCCAGCAGGCGAAATGGGCCGCGTTCAAGATTTTTTAGGGCTCAAACGAATAATCACCGACAAACACTTCTACTTCAATCGAACCAAAGGATTCCCCTGTCTGAAGAAACCAGAAAGCAGCAGCCAGCCACGATGCCTTGGCAAATCTAAGGGCAGGACTCATGTACAGATTGACCAGGAGGTCATAGAGCAGCTGCAGGAGTTTTATAGGCCGTTCAACATCAAATTCTATGAAACTGTGGGACATGACTTTAAGTGGGATTGAATGTACCATAAAAAGAGAGTGGTGTTTTTAAAATAGCTACCTCTGGAATTATATATAGTTATAAGGGTGTTTGGGTTTAATTAAGCTATGTAAAGATTTAGGATTGATGCAAGAGAATATACAATTCATTCAAAATTCTATAAATATTTTCACATCATGGGGTCATTCTGATAAGAAATATAATTCATTTAATAGTACAAAACATACAAATCCAATATCCTTGCCATTGACATGTCATATGAATTCATCATCAGGCGACCAATTTTAATCCATCAACAAATTCATTAAGCAGTCGCAAAGCCTTCCTGTCATTTTGTCACAGCAGACATTCAATGATGACATTGCTTGAATATTCATTATCTAGATTGTTTATTTACTCACTAGTCTCCTCTGAAAATTAACTGTAATCTTTACTATTAAAGTGAGCGCTCATCGTGAAGTCGCCTTAAAATGAATGATAGAATCAGCATGTTGGTTATTCTGCATTCGAATTTACCCCATCGTTGCTGATAAACACAATAGGCAACAGTGTCAAATTTATTAAAGAAATGTACTGTAATTGAGAATAAGAAAATATTTACTTTATTAAGAAAGATGCTATAACACTGATAAAGATTTGACGTTTTATTGAACTTCAGCTTCAGCTCTGTGTTGGTATTTTTGCTGTGATCATCAGAATAAAAACAAAAGTTTTAAATGCAAGTATTTATTGGAAATACTTTCTTTCTTTCTTTCTTTCTTTCGTTCTTTCTTTCTTTCTTTCTTTCTTTCTTTACTTACTGACTTACTACTGAAATGACTATTATTGTGTTCATTAATATGCAAGTAATGCACAATCTTGTTTAAGATGCAGCACACACTCACTCTGCGCTGTGCTGGATTTTCTTTAGGACCCTGTGGGTATTAAATCAACACAAAGAAAACCCTTTAACATGAGTTCAACATGGTGGGTAACGATAGTGGAAAAAAAGTTTTCCCTTTAAATCTCAACACAATCTTTTTATCAAGTTGTTTAAATACACAAACCTAATATAGAGTTTTGTTACTTGAACCTAACCAAAGATTTTGACATCTGAACACAGTGAAAGAGTGAGTAAAACAAAAAATGAACACGTGAAAGTAAAAAAGAAAGTGAAACAAATAGCTATGCCAAGTCGGTCTTGAAGTAATATGACTTTATTTCACGTAGCTGCCTTCTGAGTTCTTTTGTTTGTTTATATGGTACTAATTAAGAATAATGTTTGCTGTCCCGTTAGCATGGTTGGTGGATTGAGGCACCAGAACCAAAGGACACCTTGTGTGAACCATTAGAACATGAAAATGTTTCCCATAAAGCAGTGTTTTATACCGTGGAAATGAGCTCAAGCTTGTATATATTGTCTGTAAAATACTGACGTAAAAGGTCGGGATCCTAAAAATACATATTTTTGTATGCTACTTAGAAATGCATGTATACATCTTTATTTTAAATATTCCACCTGCTGTGAAGCATTAATGAGCACAATGGGATCTAGTAATTCACCACAAGCTGTAGATGCAACCAAATTATTCATCTCCATCTACTGATGACATTCTATGGAAAATACAAGATAAGAAAGCTGAACAGTTTGCACTGTTGTAAGATAAGATGTTCCTTTCCAAAGTCTGCTATGCGTGTCACTGATCTCATTAACTTTCACAATCCCTTCTTTGTTTGATTTTATGGTGTCTCTGTTCTGAATAGCTCTTCATGCAAAGCAGCTACATTAACCTCCTGAATTCTCACCCCAAAGCCAATCAGAGATGTCATAAATGATTTCCACAGATACCTCCAAAATCTTTGACAGCAAATAGATGAAAAATGTATGAAGACTAAAAAAAAAAAATTTCAGTCTTTGGAAATGGTTATGTTGATACAATAATGATAAAACCCAAACTATATGTATGAACATTTATGCTATGATAAAACGGTTATATGAAACAGTGCAGTGAAATTACAAAATGATACAACAAAAGAGGTGCAGTCTTCTTAGGATTTCAGCATTAAACGTCAAATAACCATGCCCTGGGGGCCACAACCTGATGCTCCTCTGGAAGTTAAATTTGTCTATATGACAAGTCTGAATCTGAGCATCTACAGAAATGTCAATATGAGACAAAAACCTATAAAATTACAAGAACTGGAAACCATCTTTTCAGACCAAATCAAATCGAAGGAATGTTTTAGAGTGTTACAGTAAAGCAAAAGTTTCATCCTGAGTACATACCAAAAGAAACTGCTGTTTAAAATATTATTTATTATTATTACATTATAATATATGTAATTTGAGATGACAAACTACTTTATGCATTCTTGAAGTATGAAATATTTCTATTAAAAAAAGTAAGTTCATTGTTCAATCACCTGCTGCTAGACTGAATTTACTCGCCTTATCCAGCCACACTTAGACTAATGTGCAAATGTGACAATGTGACTTTCCATAATAAGGAAATTAGAGATTCACTTGCAATGCGATTTTACTCTTTGCAGTATGTCCGTTGGCCAACATTTAAACTGTCATTTGTGATATTCCCTATTAATATTTGATTAACTTGCCAATGCTGTCTGAGGCTACCTGCTACTTAGTGAGCCATCAGCAGACATGTCAGTTTAATAAAAAGTTCAACTTTATCTTAGGAGAGTTAATTGTAACTTTTCCACAAGAATATTTAGCTCTTGATGACATTGCATTGAGGAAAATTCCACCACTGCAGCAATATAAAACCTAATGAAATCTTAGATGTGTTATTATATAATTATAGGTTTTGGTTGTTTTTTTTGGCAAGGTATGAAGTATGTGTGTTGTTACATACTTTTTCTGGTCATTGGATGAAATTCCTTATAAAGAATGACAAGTATGATTTAGGCAAAGTGTGAAATGTGCACATTCAACACGTCTTTAGAAGACCAAAGTTGAGTGACTTTCATCCATGCAGAAATCCCACAACAGGTGAAAAATGTGTTTTGTTTTTGTAATATTTTGATGATCCATCCAAAGAATATCATGAAATGAACATGCTGGATTAAGTTAAAGAAGTCATCTTTATATCATTTTTGGTTGCGCAATTTTCTTCACTTAATATTTGAATAAGCAAAAAAAAACAACACATTGCACACCATTCCTGCTTGTAGTGGTTCTATCTGTGTTTGGTTTGATAGCTAACCACCCTACATTAGGGCTCTGGGGTTACTAACACAATGTCTAAAAATACTAATACTGTCTTTGAAAATACAAGATATCCCAACTTGAATAATTGGATAATCTGAATTGTCATGTTGACTTACTTGTTGCATAATATGGGACAGCTTTCATTTCACATGACAGTAAGACAACTTGGAAACCTACACCTGCAATGTCCCCATTGCATTTGTCAAAATCAAAACAAATGGTTCATTGATGTGTATATATAGCACTAACTCCTCATTATGAAGAAACAAAGGTTCACTGGCTAACTAATAGCTCTCTGACTGACCGTTCTAACCTTCAAAGTAAATACCAAAGAAGATGTTGAAAATGTCATGAACTTTGAAAGAGTCTGAGGTAAAATAAACCTCTGCCACTCATCAGAAATATCTAAAAGTTCATACTAAAATCCATTACCTCAGAGTCCATTTATTATCCACATAATCAAATAAAAAGAAATAATGTCTCTAAAGGGCTTTTAAAGTTACTGCGATTAAAAGCGATTGAAGTTCTACTGAAACTAATTGCCGCAGTGTGGAAGAGGATGTCTAAAGATATACTGCAAATATTAAGTGTCCTACAATAAATAAAGGCTGCTACAAAATACAAACGCACACAAAGAGGAAAAATATATAAGAACCTTTGAAGGTAATTTCCTTGCAATGATTGAAAATTTCAGAAGTAACAGATAGCAACCTTGTTTCTTGCCAGGACGCACTTTCTTCAATGTGATTTTCTGTGTTTGGGAAACAGATTTGAAGTATTTATATCGAGACATCTCCTTGTCCCTCTTAATGAGCCAAAGCCATGGAAGATAATGAGGATGTTGCCTTTCTCCAACGGACAATGAGAAGAAACAGACTTTCAGATGATTTGAAACTTGGCAGCCAGAAACCTCTCCAGAAGAAATCTCATTAAACACTAAAATGGCATGCAAGCTAACCTCTATCTGCATCAAGGCACCTTTTGAATATGTCATTGGTCCCTAGGGTTTTTCCCAGTATTGTCAATGTATCTTCAGGTACTTCAAACTGTCCCTCTAAATTAAAATATGTAAAAAATAAATAAATAAATAAAATAAAAAAAGGAGAAGAAAAAGAAAAAGGAAATGATTTATTCCCACTGCAGATGCATTTCGATGTGTTTTCTGGACAAAATGTCTCTGCAATTTCCTCATGCTTGATGTAATACAAATGGCAAGCTCTGTGCCACACTAATGAAAAGTTTCCCATTAAAAAGGCATGCATACTTAGATAAAAACATCCACTATGTATGTAGACACACACACACCACTAACCCATGTAAAAACCTTTCCCCTCACCTCATTTCTTCTGGTCTGTTGAACATGCCTCTTCAGAAAGGTCAGATGCAGAAGGGTCTCCAGGCACACAGCCTGCTAATTAAGCAGTTGTGGTGGAAGATGCATACCAGCTCCTGGGATACCGTCAAGGTTGGTTGTAACCCTCTGGGGTAACAAATATATTGTTTCACATGGAAGCAAAGTGGGGGTTAGTATTACAATGTTGTATTGTAAAACAGAAAATAATTACGTATTCTATATTGGGAGGGGCAACTATAGGTAAAAAAAAGAATTCACAATCCAATCGAAAGCCATTTGAAAAAAATAATTTAAACAAGCATTTTTGTGCCATGTTTGAAAAGTGTAACATTTTGAACATGTAGGGATTTACATGACTTCAGGTCAGTTTATGTAAAGTTCAGATTTAGAGATTTTTTATCAGCTGTTGTGCCATAATAAGACAAAATAAATCTTTATTTAACCTTTTACAAATAAGTAAATCTCTATGCAATCTCTATGAAAAATCCAAGCTTAAAAGAACATTAATCTGAGTTGTATTTTAGGATAACATAATGACAAAACACTACATGAATATGTGCTGAACGCATGCTGAATGCAAGTAAATATGTTCTCACAACTTTTTGTTTTTGCTTATACATTCAATTTTCATGTTGTGTTGTAAGTGCACTTAAACATAATTGGGGAAAAGAATGTAATTGCAGAGAAAAATCATTTCTTGGAGACGGGGTTACTCCGATGCTCCTCACATGTCTCAGTTAAACTGCAGAACTGCTGTATTTTTTTATCCAGTACCAGTTGCCAAGCAACTACAGGAGACTCCAAGATGTTGTTGGTCCAGATCATGAGACATTTGGGCATTCACCCCATCTGTAAAATGGGAAATTAGATTTATGTATTTTAGATTTGGATTATTATGATTGAACATATTCATTTCACAAGCTTTAGTGATGCTTGTTTTGGATGAAGCAACATTTGGGTTAACCCTTGTCAGCTGCCTATAACTTTAATCTAAGCAGATATGTAAGAATGCAGTCTATATCTCAGCTAGCTCCTGGTTAGATGACAAATAAAGGTGTTTCCCAAAATCTTCAACCAGTCTTTTAAACACAACTGGAAAAAGTTATCTTGGTATTGAATTTTAATTTATGTCAGTAGATGATATTTTGTTCAGCCTCCCACTGCTTCATTACTTATTTACATAAATCATATTTTGTTTAGTAAAAAATCTATTTGGAAGCCACAACATAACACAAACTGTTATGGAGGCTGCTGTTTTGCAAGTCAAACAATTGTTAGGTGTGGGCAGAGAACTGTGCTCTGGCCACTGCCTTCTCTTTAAATGTGAGATCACAGACAAAGTCAACTCACTGTGCAAGACTGCTCCCCAAGGGACCCCCGGAGGAAGAGTAGGGTATGCAATGATAACAGACACGCTTGCCGAGATGCCTGATAAATGCAGCCAGTCTGAGTTTGTAACCCAGATAATTAAGTGCTTACTCGACTGAGGAAATGTGCCTGGCAGCATGTTCAGGAGTGCAGAGCACAATAAGGAGCTTTGCTGAATGACCAACACTCGCCCAAACTTTCACCAGTGATGCCTGTCTTTTCTAAATCCCATAAGCCTCTGTTTTAAATAGCTAAAGCTCCCAGACAAGTTAAGTCTCAGCAGGTGTTGAAAAGGAATTGTACTAACCACATTTCCTTCACTCCTAATGGGTGAAATGAAAGAAATGGCTAAACTAGCAATGTCAATGCTAATATTGTACAAAGTAAGGCAGGAACCCTTTATCCAAGTTCCTCGTATTTCCTGTTTATTTCATACATTCGAAATAATAAATCAACAATAAATTGCCTCTAACTGTCCGGTGTGTATTTGCTGTTTTGTGCCTTAAGATACCTGTTTTTATTCTCAGACTGTAAAAATAAATAAATAAATAGATAACAGTCCAGTTCTAGTCCCACTGGACATGAAATAAAAATGTGAAAATAAGCTTTTGCCTGGTGTGTTGATCAGTTCTGCATATATTTGGGTTCTTGATTAGATGTCATCATTACTCTAAAGTTTAGATCTATGAAGGCGCCTCTAATGAAATGGAACTATAAAGCTATCATGGTAGGCTGCAGACTGTGAGTAAACGCTGTCAGAGCCATACACATCGATGCAGGACATATTCTGTTGATTTATTGCCTCATTGGCCCTTAATGTGTGGAAATTTTTGAGAAAAAAAAGAAGATATTCTGTAATCATATAACTAATGACCGTACTCTGAAGTACAGTAGACAATAATCAGAGCAAATGCAAAGCCGCTGAGATTGCTTCTGCTTGCCTGGGGGATATTCTCGGAGGGAAATTATCATAGATTGTGGGCAAAGCTCTTTGTAATTACACTTGCTCAGTTCTAGTGTAATGTGACTTATTAAAGCATTTCCATTGTGTCATTACTTTTAAGCTTTCAGTAAAAATGGACTCATTCAGTCAGTATCATCCCATCTCACTCTCTTATCTTTTACCATCTCCCCTTTCAGCGACCCTCAACCCACGCCCCACATATTAAATATTTTAAGAAATTTGCTGCTCTTCTCCAGCAGCTCTCTGCTCTGATTACTCTTCCTTATGGAGTTTCACAGTCTGAGTCTCCGGCACAACTCTTTTTTATCTAAAGAGAGGGAATATGCATGCATGGTTCTATTTCCCACTGGTTTAAGAAGAAAAAGAAAAAGAAAAGTTCCCAACACATATAAATCAGCATCTGTTGCAAATTTTAATCCAGCTCTGCCTCTGTTGTGGCTGTAAATGAACAGTGGACAGTTTGACAGTGGAAATAATTTGAGAAGATTTAATTCTGGGAGAGATTTAGCTGCATGACGCAACATTTTTCTTATGTCAGTATTGAAGTAAATGCTAAATAACTTTATGCACCAAAATAAAGCCCCACAAAACATTTTCCACAATTTGGGGCGGATTCAAAAATGAATCAGGTGATGTTTCACTCTCTATTTATCCCACGTGTCCATTGGGACTGGTGTAAAGTATATAAGATGAATAAGAAAATTATAAAGCAGGGGTCACCAACTGGCAGGGTTTTTTATTTTTAGATGTTTCCCTGCTGCAGCACAACTTACTCACATCAATGTGTCACTGACAGTCTGTGTGTGTGTGTGTGTGTGTGTGTGTGTGTGTGTGTGTGTGTGTGTGTGTGTGTGTGTGTGTGTGTGTGT
>JAOXYM010000022.1:16685941-16699654 GCA_028567055.1 Leptatherina wallacei | reverse complement strand
GTGTGTGTGTGTGTGTGTGTGTGTGTGTGTGTGTGTGTGTGTGTGTGTGTGTGTGTGTGTGTGTGTGTGTGTTTATTCCCAGGGTCGATCTTCTCAACAGCAAGAAGTGAAAAATCGAAAGTCTTAAAATATTTATCAAAAACTCCAAATAAGAAAATTTAATATTTGCATAAACTCTGCAAAATACACAACATGCAAATCAGTTTCCATAGCAAATAGAGATGTTTTCATTTTGATTCTAAAGATGCTGAAGTTGGAGAACTACGATAAATCTAAAAACAATAAGTAAACTTGTCTTAAAATTCCTAGTGTTCAAAAGACAACTCAACGAGGGGAATGAAAAAGAATATGTATCTGGATCAGTCCACATATTAAAGGTGGAATGTGATTAATTCAGATTTTGCTTTTAACGGTTTTTGAGTGAATTCATGCATCTAATGTCCGGGTGGAATTTTTCACTGCACTGCAATTCTCATCACAACAATAGTTATTGGTTTTCTCGCACACACTTAAACTTTCATGACTGCAATGGATTCTGCTTCAAGTAAATTATAACCGACTCAAGAAAAAAGAAAGGTGATCGATAATTATGGGCATATGCCTCATTTTGCCACCTTTTATACGTATCTGCTAAGAGCTGAAAGTGGTGTTTTAATGCATCTTCAATGATGTATGAAATCTTCTTTGTGTGGACTTCTTTTTTTTTAAATAGCAGTTTGCTCTGTCTGGAAGTACAGTAACTTCTGCCTGACTGGCTTCATCCAAAAAAAGGTGGCAAGGCTCATCTGTTCCCTCAGCATGTGAAATGGGTACGGCTTAATGGTTTATGGTTGGCAGAGACATTTCATAGATATATGCAGGCAACAAAGAATCAATCTGAAATGCATGACAAGTTGCACTACAAGGGTACAAAATGTAAGAGGATTAGTAATGTTTGCTGACATAACTGGGACTTCCAGTGAGCTCCACTGCAATAGTCAGCCTTTGTGTGCCACAACTTCAAAGATGTTTGAGAATTGAATTATTAAAAGTGCACTATCAACAATACTCACTCTGAAGCATTTCAGTTAAAAACATTGCTTTTATAGAAAAACAAGAAAACCAAAAGAAGTGTTATTCCCTGTTTGGATAGCCAAATATTTATATCTTAATCTTGTGAGACAGTGATGAAATATGTCAGAGATTAGAGTTCAGTCCTTAATAATTCATTTGAGAATGTTGCTTAGTGAATAGTGAGGCCTTTACAGAGACATTTCTGAACTTCTCAGTAAATAATACTGTCCATAAAAGGAAACTGAGTTTTGAGCTGGGTTTTTTCTATAGACTAAAACTGATTTTTTGTTTGTTTGTTTTTAGATTTTACCATTTCAGTTGTGTGGATTTTGAATAACCAACATCTGTGATGTCTGCAAAAGTCAGGTGATGACTTTCCACAAAGTGTCAAGACCAAGTATGAGCTGTTAACTGCTGTTGTTTCAGGAAGTTTTTGCTGATGCTTTGACACAACCTACAATCACAGCTTGACTTTAAAGTGAATGTCTTCATCTTGTAAGCGCGCCAACACTTTCACACTTCCTCAAGAAGCCGAAGCAGAAGGTTTCTCTCTGACTGAGAATAAATGGCTTGTGTGGTGAATACAGCAGCAGAAATCTGAACAAAAGAATTCTCTGAAGGCATTTCAGAATTCAAGGACTGCGTAGTGCCTTTTCTTTTTGAGGTCACAAATAACATGATGATCACCGCTGTCATCTACATCTGTTCTAAAGATTTTATTGATGTGTAACGTATTCAAACCACGACTTGTTAGTTTGGTGTGAAAATGAAATGCAAGACACAAATCTGGATGGTAAAGGTTTTTGTTGTTGTCTATTTTTGGAGTATGTACTTATTATCGAACATGTTTGCATTTATGATTTAGTAAAAAAAGAAAAAAAAAAAAAGAAAAACACAATCAGGAGAGCAGACAGCACCTGCAGCATGACAGCTCATGAAGACTCGATGCAGATACCACATCACTTTAATACAGACCAGACTGCACCCATTTGAAATCATTAAAATATTCTATTGGTTACTTTTAAATCTACCTTCCAACACCTAACCCTGTATTTTGCATTAAGATCCCTTGGATCAGAGCTATTGGAGGTTTCTCGTTCCTGATTTAAACCAAAGTGGGACCACTGGGCTCCATCATCTTGTTTGCACCCATGCGCAGCTCCGACAGAAATGATGTTGTTTATAAAGTTATTAATCAGGCTTCAGCCTGCTCTGACACCTACAAACCACATTTACTATAGGGCAACACGATATCAGGAAAACATGCAAAATGCAAAACATTGGTAAAAGTTGTGATGACGATCTGCAATAAATAAAGTTTGATGGCGCTTTGATGTATTTTGATACAGAGCTCCACACTCCACAAACTCTAGCACACAGATGTCTGTTGAACTTTATAGCTTGTGCTACTATAACGCTGGTAGGGTTGTTTTAGTTAATGCCAGATTCTAGAAACTCTTTTTTTCTTCTCAATAAAAATCATTCGGCCAGCAACACAGACAGATCACATACAGGGGTCACCTTCAGCCTTTAGACTAAAGATAAAATAGAAATTTGACAGCCTTTACGAAAGTTTGGAGCTATTTCTTCACCAACTTTTAATAGGTTATACCTTTAAAAACGGAGTGGCCGCGGGCGGTCGCTGGAAGTTCGCGATTAGCATAATAATTCAAACTGCCATAAAACAAAAACTATAATAGCTAGAGGGATTTTTTTTTTTTTTAGCTGAAAGCTAATGGTGCATTCAGACCAAACGTGATTTTGGCATCAGGTTTACATGTTACGTCTATGTGAACACATGTTAAGGGGCGTCAAGTCTTCTAGCGGTGAGTTTTGAGATTTTGAGCTGCGCACGGCAGAGTTGGAAAATCGGAACTTTTGCCACTCGACGCAGGGCGTCAACCAATCAGAGCGACTCAGCATCATGAGATAGAGATGCAGTTTCTGACGGGACAGAAATAGGAAGAACCCGGGGAAATCTTTTCACTTTACAAGGACAATGGAGGACAGACACGTCCTCCTTTGAACAATCTGGGGAATCCAGACACGGCACAGAGACACCCGACAACGTCGTTCTCTGGCATTGTGGAGCAAATAAAGCCAAGCTACTTTCTCAATTTCATCTGCCATTCTAGAAAGACAAGCAAAAGAAAACATCCGGGTCCTGCAGACTTGCGTCTCGGGCATCAAGAACATTTTTGATGCTGGATGTCAAGCGTCTGATTACCAGTGACAAGCATCCAACTTTGAGCTTCATGAGCATTTTAGATGCCGAAATCGTGTTTGGTCTGAACGCACCATAAGACTCACGCCGTTCAAGACATTCCATCATTATGACTCGATGACGTCATCGCGTTACGCTATGTGCGGTACAAAAGGCTGATACAAACAGCAGGTAGCGCCAAGAAGTCGCGGGAGAGTGGGAGCACTGGGTGGAGAAGCAACAGTCAGAGAGAGAGAGAGAGAGAGAGAGAGAGAGAGAGAGAGAGAGAGAGAGAATATATAGGACAGTTTTACCTGGTTTTCAGGAGGCTAGTTTTCATCAGTCAGTCAGTAGTTTTAGCAAAAGTTGCTTGTTTTTACCAGTCTTTCACCAGGATGAGCAGAGTTTCTTGTTTGTTTTTTTGCACAACATTATTAGTTTTTAGCTTGGTTTACAATAGTATGGGTTAGATAAGCTTGGGCATTGTTCCCTCTTTTGTTTCCCCCTTTATACATCAGGAATCAATGGTGCAGAGGAAATACTGGACAGAGCAGGTGAGGGAGCTATTGAGTACTTACAGTACATACAGGCTACTTGCACAAATGAACAATACTGCGTTGCCCATTACATGAAAAATAGCTTCAAAAACCGAAAATGGACAGAATTCAAATAACTTATTAACTATTCAATATTTTTCTGCAGTTGAAAGTGTTTTGGTTCAGTGTTTTTGTCTGTTCATTGAGTAACACTAACCTCAACCCAGTTTCATGATAAAGAAAAATGCTTGAATTTGAATTAATCTCTTTTTTTTAGACTTTCAATGCTCTATAATCTTTTTTGTTTCTATAGTAAATGTTCTAGGGCTATGAAACAATTAAAATACTCCATCAAATTATACCACAGTGGAAAAAAATGCCCATGTACAGTATAAATTTCAGTTGCTTATATAATTCAGATGAAATCAATCAAAACGCCTTTGTACTCTGCTCCTAAAAAGGAGTATATCTCAAAAACTAGAAGAGATAGATCATTGCAATAACTTGTATGGTGTAAGGAATTATTTTATTTATATTTGTACATTTAGAAATGTTTTTGATCGCCAAGTTTTGTGTATTTATAATGTGCTAAAGAAAAATTCAGATTTTGTCTATTCTAAATTTCAGAAGGACTTCGAGATTGAGCTTTTAAAGACGCATCAAAAAAGATTCTGAGTAAAGGATGAGGAAGAGATTGTTTTGCTACCCTCAAGAGCTCATAAATTCTCACTCCCAACTCTGTATAAACTTGATCAGCTGCCCCTAGTGTGATTTTTCACTGAGTAGATATGTAGTGTCATTTCTCACTGTGCAGAATGATGATATGAAATAGAAACCTGCTGTCTGGGAATGTAAAAAAAAACAAAAAAAAACACAGCAGGTGCTTAGAAGAGTACTGTATGAAAGCAACAGAACATCTTGGTTCAATTTAGGAAATAGTTCAAATACAAATCCAAGTTCAAGTTCAAATACAACTATTAACAAAGTTAGCATGAAAGATAGAACAGTTTTACAGTGACGGGCATCACACCAATCTCAACATCTACAGAGAACGTCCAGCACTTTGTGTTTCTCAATGTCTGTATTCAGACTTTGGAAAAATAATTCTTTGGAGTTTATCGAAATACCCTGCACGTTGAAAATGATTGAAATGCTACTCCAAGGGCTCCTGACCAAGCATCGATATGTGTGAGTTGGGAGTGAGAACATGTTGCTAGAACTGATAAAGCTGCAGAGATGCCTCTTGAATAGGTTACCTTGTAAAAGCAGGATGGGCTCACTGGGAAAGGGGCACAGTCTATAAAGCTCCTGTTTCAGAACTTCTTTTCTATTCTTTTTTTTGGACAGTAAATCAGACACAGTACCACAATAAAGCCTCAGACCTGGAAATATGTATCATCTCCATTTAATTGATCCAACATCATAGTTCTTGTCTGGTAACATGAGTCGAGATTTTCCCATTCCTCTTTTTCATTTTGCTCAGTTACACAATGCTCTCATCAACAGCCTCCAGTAGCCTATACAGTCCTGCAATGTCCAGTGACAGTCATGTTATAAAGAAACATACATTCATGGTCCCCTAACAAAACTTGGAGCAGTCATGCAGGAAAAAGATAACAAACAAAATAAATTAGAGGCCAACACAGAGACAACTCTGTATTGTGACTGAGACAACTCTGTGTTTCCTCCCTTCCCTCGAGCTAAGAACACATTAGAGCAAATAAAGGGGAATGATGTGGGTGAGCAGATTTGATTCATGAGGCCAAGCAAAGTGTGTTCTATAGTTGCTTGTTAAATGTTCTGAAAATGGATAGTGGCCTTTCGAAACTCCCAGAACTCTGTCATGCATTGTTGCACTGCAGAGAGTTGAGCCTCTTTGCCAAAGATTCCCAAGACAAAACGATATGTCAGAACTGTAGCCCCACATGGTTCATCATGTAAAGGTCACACGTATCCCTGCACAGAGGACCTGATGAGCACCCAAAGAGAAAGACAATCTTAAGTCGGCAGGAGCTGCATTTTAAGTCAGAGCTGCAGTTTGGTAAAGATTATTCAAAAATAGCTTAGTTTTGAATTCCTAGCAGGCGATATTTCACACCATTAAACAGTGTCTAGTTCCACTTTTAAAATGACTGCCAGACTAAATTCTCTATTTGGTGACCTTCGGCTGGCCTACCACCCCAGTTATAGATGACACACCAGGCTCAAACTCAGCATGGTGTGTCATCTGGAGGTGTGATACACTGAAATGCTGACATGGTTGTTCTGAAGCCAGAATCTCACAAGGCAAAACAAAGCTTTTAGTATTCACACTAAAAATATATAAAGCATCATTTGTATTGCTCCATGCAGTTCTATGGTTATGCTCCAAAAGTATAAAGTATAAAACGACTTGTTTGCAAATCATTTCCATCAGATGTCTGTTGATGAAAGATGTTATATTGAATTCAAGACTTTTTGTTTGTTTTAATGTTTGTTTAATTCCAAACTTCACATCAATAGTAGCTCACAGGGAAAGCTGCAGTAAGTAAAGAATATGATAAATTCTTGTTGTCAATTTTCAAACTCATACAACTCTTTCTAAAATGACTCTTAGTTTATCCACACATATCATCATCATTCATCATTTTCAGTTTTGGAAAAGACAGGCTCATAAAACTGAAAACAAAGCCCAAATATAGATTTCTTTTTGAACCATCATGTGCCTGGTGTGTATAAAAACGGACAAGGCGGTGTTTGTAGGATGCCAAACTTGTTTTATTCAAAAAAGATTAGAGCGTGATAATGCTCTGCAAAGGTTATGAAATGTCACTGAATCAGCAATGTTTGAAATCAGAAGCCTTCAGCAGCTCTGCCTTTAACTTCAAAGGGAATCATTGCAGCCTGTAGTTTTTGATCATTGGAGACAATTGATCTTATGTGTTCAAAGAATTTTTACGCTTCAGGCTTCCCTGAGAAATTTTTCAAACGACTTGTCATAAAATGTGTGATGCTAATATAATGCTAATGCCAAGAAAAATTCTAATTACTCCCTGATTGTACAGTATGCTACAAACTGCTGGGATTTGTCTGTTTTTTTCTACAGTTAATAAGCCATTTCTCTTTTTACAACTGTCAGCTCCTGACAGTTTGAGGAATATATCTTTGGTTAGTTGTGGCTACAGTTAGTCATCAAAGATACCAGCTTTGTTAATAACTTTATACATCTCAGACACAATTCATGCATTCAGTGGATAAACATTTGCACTTGAAAAAGGATAAGCACTCTGGTGTCAGGGAACTGTTAATAACCCCAAATCATAAATGGTGTAGAAAAAAACTTGAACTAAAGATATTGTGTGTGTTTGTTTTCTTTTCAATGTCATTTAATTTCTTGTTGTCATTTCTTTTTCAAACACCTAAAAGGCATTTTAGCTCTGAGGATGCCAGTTAACGCAGCATGTCATATCTTACCTCACCCCCCTGCAAACACATCTTAAGGTGTGAAAAAGTATGAGGTACTCATCCTGTTTGTGTTTGAAAAATTCTCCAACATTCTCTGTAGGGGACATATCAGGACTGCAGTACCCTCTTCTTCCTCAGCATCATCTTCCCAACATGTGAAGAATCTATTTTTTCTTTGTCATATTGTAGTACAGTATTCACACGCACTTCACTATAGGGAATCAGCAATAACAACAACTTAAGTCTATAATAACTAAATAATACATCCTCAACCAACTACATTTTCAACTTCCTATCAAGGTAGCAGAATTTGTAAATATCTGTAGCCAGAAATTCTTTTTATTATTATTATTATTATTATTATTATTATTAGCATCATCATCATCATCATCATCATTATTATTATTATTATTATTATTATTATTATTATTATTCAAGGGTGCCTGATCCTGGCAGGGCCAGTGGGCTGGTGTCCCCGATCCCCTGGTACCAGTAGGGTGTCGGTGGGGGCTCTGACTACAGCCATCCTCTACCTCCTTCTGGGTGGGATTCAGTGCTGCCTGGTTGTGTGCTCTATGGTGGCTGCTGGTTGCTTGGTGCTTGGGAAACTCTCTGTCTGCTTCTCATCCTCAGAAGAGGCACCGTTCCATTTGCACGAGCACTTATCACAATACATTCCTCATATCTTGCACTCATATGTGAACACATACACACTTACACACTTTGCATACACACTTGTTGTTGTTGTTGTTGTTGTTGTTGTCTTTATGTTGTTCATGATTTTCACAGCTTGTCTTCCTGCAGGTGCTTGTGATGGTTGTCGTCTGTGTTTTCTTACAGAAGCCATCAGATGTTTTCCTGTTTCTTTACAGGTCTAGTAACAGTTGTTCTTCTTATTTTTTCTGTTTGTGGTTGTTTTCTGTCTTTTGCATCCGAGTCTCCTTTTCCCTCTCTGCACTCACCTTTTCTGTTCTATTCATTCTCTCCCTTCTTCTCTCTAGAATCAATATGTAAATTCAGCAGCTTATATGAAAATAAAGAATTGTACTTTATTATCAAGAGGAGCCTTATATCCATGAAGCTCCTCTTGCCAAAGCAAAATCGTTTGGCAACAAATATCAGTCAGACCAACATTCTGTGTGCAATGATGCTGGACAGGAAGTACAGTATGCATAAATATCCCTGGAAAAGATATCATCTTGAAGATAGCATTTGTTGCACTAAATGCTAATGAACTTTTCTGCATTATTGCTGCTATCACAGAAGTGTAAACAAGCTTTGCCAAGGGCACGGACACAAGCCCATACCAGCCCGTCTTTTTGACTTGTTGCTGGTAAAAGTCTGGATGCTCCATTTGGTCTCAAGCTCATGACATTTGTTTCCCCCTGTGTGGCGGTCCATCCCAGATACCTCCAACACCACCAGAGGCTTTTCTTTTTCACCTCAAAATTTTAAGTAGCATCTGTGTGGTTATATCTACTTTTGATTAATGATGACTGTTTATGCAACAGTCTGACTGATTTTGGTGTGAAAGCACCCTTGCCTTCAACCATTGAATTTTGCTTAAATCTTTTAATGGTATGCACCACAGAGGGAGAAATATGCTAATTTCTTCTAATCTTTCTATGAGAATATTCCCTTTCAAACAGTTTGATTTCCCTTACACATTTGTTGACAAACAGGAAATCTTTCTCTGCTCCTCAGAGATTCTGCTTTTTGTGGGAACAGCTTCCGTAGGATGTGACAATTACAATTCAAATCACCTGCATACCTGAAAAGCAGTAATTAACAAAAAGAAATGAAGATGTCAAAACTAAATGTGACATATCTTGAGTTCATACTGTTTTGTTGTTGTTGTCGATAGTTTCTTTGTTTTGATACAATCTCAACTTCCTCTGGTTTGCGGATGTAAAATGCACATAGCTGGCCGTAGTGGGACTTTGTTAATGTGCTAAAAATTCCGATGCAACTTTATTTATTGATCAGCACGATCAAGAGAGGGGAGAAAAAACCATTCTGCAGGGTAATGCATGTATTTGATCTACCTTGCTCAAAGGATAATGTTAGCTTTCATCAAAAGAAAGCTGGAAAAGAAACCCTTCCTTTAGCAGCTGATTAAATTTGGTTCTGGATGATCCAATCATAATAGGACTGGGCTAAATATAGATGCTAATACACTTATTAAAACCATTTGAGGAGTTATATTTCCCCCTCCTGAACAGAAGTTCCATTTTACACAGCGTTTCACAGCAATTACATCCTCTGTTAGAAAAGAAGGAAGAGGAGGTTTAGGTGGATCACACCAAATATTGTGACAGTGATCTGATTTGAGGTGGGCTTGTAAGTTATTTCACTATTCTGTCTGTGTTCTATATAGAGACTATTTCACTACTGCATGTTGTCAAATGTAGTTTAAGTTGAATGTTTTATCAGAAATGAGATCAATGAAGTGATTAAACATTCATTTAATCCCAATATAAACGTCAATCACTGACAATATGGCCAAAACAAGATAGGATCCCCAGAGCTGCTAAAGCAAATTGAATGTAATGTAGAGCAGTAATAATAATGTCTGATAATACAGTGTGGGTGCAAGTGGTGTTAAATTTTATGCAAGATCATTTCTATCTTTCCTTGTAACACAACCTACGTCTTACTATCCATTAGGCTTCGGTATTTACGAGCAATGTGCAACAATCATGAACAATGCATTCATGTATGTTTTTGTATGGAAGTGTGAGCGTACGTGGTTATGGTTTTGGAGCACGTGCAAGGTTTTCCTGAAATTCAAAATAATGACACACTTTGTAAAAATAAGCAAAACACAAAAAAATTAAATAAATGGAACTCCACAACAAACTTTTGTAAGACATTTTAGAAACAAATATAAGGAAACAATACTATTAACGCAACAAACATAACATTTAAGAAAACATTGTAGAACACACTAACATTTCAGTCAACACTTCATTAGTTTGTTGAGATTTTTCTTTTTTAAAAAAATACATATTTGACGTTTGTATTCTAAGTATAGTAAATAAGGAGACTCAAAGAAATGTTTCATTATTGTTTCTCCTGAGGTAATACTATCTAGTAGCTGCTGTAGTGACCTAAACTGGACTGAATGAGTGAATGAGCTGTAACTTCTTTACAGACAGCTCTCTCACTACAGGGATAAACTCTTGCGGCTCCACATTCATTGACATCAATTCCTCATGGCATGAACTCCTCACCCCCAACGTGTTTTCGGCTGGGTAGTGAGTTGGATTTCTTCTGCAGGCTCAAGAATCCCGGCTGTCTCTGTCTGTGCATCCTCTTAATTCCAGAAACAAAAAGGCTCTGGCAACCTCTGACAGTTGCATCATCACTACCGAACATGTTGAGAAAGGAGCACAGCCAGGAGTTGTAAAGCCACTTCACAGTCTGTCCACCAAATGTCAGTGTGGTTGCTGTGAATGAAAATTCCCCGAAACAACTGAGTTTAAGTCAAACCATGACAAAAGAAACTTGCCTTACCATTTAAATCAATTTTGATTACAATTTCCAACTGGCCTTGGTTTAATGTGAATATCTGCAAGATGCAGAAACATTGAAAGAAACACTGAATATTTATTTGTCACAGCACAAATTGGCTTGGTAAGACAGTCAGAAGCTTCTGCTGTAGGAATCAGATAGCAGCTCTTTGAACACCAGCCACACACAGGCTGCTCATTTGCACTGGCTTCACACTGATTGCACAAGTGGTGTGTCTTACACAATCATTTATTTATGTGTTATTTTATTTTTCTTCTTTAAAGAAAATAAAAAGTGCGTCTTCACTTAGCTCGGTGACACCCTTACAGCTGAGCTGCACATGGAGAGGAATTCAGAGGACTGAGTGTGCTGCAGGGGTTTGAATGAAGTGCACGAACCACTTTGTCATGCACCGTGTAGCCCCTCTCGGGTCGGAGAGCGTGAAAAGTGGCCTTGATCCTGACTGAAAATTCCTAATACTTAGCCTTCAGTTCCTACATTGATCTCCATACTGGGAATGGTGGGCAGGCATTTTAACAAGCTTGTAAGCTTTTCTGCAACCAGACAGGATTGTGTTTGTTTGTTTTTTAAGAAGTCCACATCAAACATCTATACAAGTAGACTGTTAGTGTCAGGAACTCAGCAACAAAGGTCAGTGTCAGTGCACAGAAGTTCAGTGTAAGCTTGTTTTTCCACCCACAGGAAAAAAATATGTTTGTGAAAAAATTAATAATTAATGATGCATCCCTTTAAACAAAATCCATCCTTATTTCAGTTTCTGGAAACAAATGGACATTATTCAGCTTAATTAACCAGGGAAACAAGCACGTGTGAAGCGCTTCTGTTTTCATACCGTTGCATGTTATTGAAGTATTATTTTAGATTACGCAATTAACCTCCCATTTGTTTAGTCTTTTGCAATTTACTACACCACAAATGAGCTATGACACTCTTTTATGATCATTAGTACAAGTAAAATGGATTGAAATGCTATATGTCCAAGCTTGTGAACAGCCACTATAACATAGCTTTATGCAGGATGGAAAATCTGAAATGGATTTATTTCATTTGGAATTGATAGATTGTTGTTGTTCTTTCAACTATATGGATATAGATGTATTATAAACATTTTTTTTTTACATTTGAGTCACTTAATTGCCTGAACTTCACCACTTTGAAAAGCATTTACAGTCTCGATTTAGTTGAAAACATTCTAGTCAACATATCAAATCTTGCAATTATAAGATTTTAATGTTTCTTACAAGCGTGGTGAAATCCTCTCCATTTTATAACTTCTAAATCATCAAGCCTGCAGCACAACATGTTGATGTAATAAAATCTAAAATACGTCCATATTCCTTTCTCTCTTTTTTTATTCAATTTCTCAGTTGCAATATTTGATACATGGAATTTTTTCTATACTCAATTTATGAAATGTGTTAATGATGTATGGTTTATTGCATTATTTACACTTTAGGTAATGGGTTGTGGTAAAAAACCCAACATATACCATTGCTGTCTCCATTACAGATACTAGTAGAGATAAATCTGCATAACTGCAGACGGTACCAACATGTGATTCTACTGTATATAAAACCTTAGTAATAGTATCACACTGTGCAACAGGAACAGGACATGAGGTGTTTATTCTCTGTTTGCAAATGCTTGACAGGTTAGCCCTCACAGTTACATCTCTTTTAGGGCACTGGATGATGAGAAAATACTTCTTTCATCTGTGAGATGTCTTCCCCTTATGTTGAAAAAAAAAGAAAGAAAATAAAACTGTTACAGTCTGGTAAATAATATGTCCGAGTGAGAAGTTTTCTCTGGCAGGATGTGGAGTGAGGGCAGACAGGTAAATGCCCTCAGAAACATTCAAGCATGTCCTTGTCTCAGCTTTGTTAGACTGAAACTGAAAACAAAGAAACTCCAAAGTGGGGCAAAGAAGAAGTTTTATATAAAAATGTTTGGTAGATTTTTTTCTGCCTGATCATTGATGTCTCATTCAGAGTGTGTCTTTTTTACAGAGAAATGACTGCAGAGTATAGTACGGAGAATTCTTTTGGACTGATGAGTCCAAGCAGCATCATGTCAAATTTGATTCATTACAAGTACAAAGAGACTTCTTTAATGTTTAGAACAGCCTCAGAGGGACATCACATGTCCCTATAAAACACTACAGGACTGATTAATCATTGAGTATTTTCAGGACTGAAAATGTCTTAATTATCATTGATTGTGATCGATGAATCAATGATTATTATCTTTTTTCTTTTTTCTTTTTTTTTACTTGTCTTGTGCAACATCCTAGCAAGCAGAATGATAGTCTGGCCCAGCAAGTTTGCTTTGCCACGAAAAACTTCACGGGTATAAAAGCTCCTCTTGAATTCTGAGTTCTGTTTTTATTTTATTTTTTTTGAATAATGGTTTATTTACATAATATCGCTGGACCTGACCAGAGGGGACAGAAAGAGAACAGAAAAGAAAGGAAGAATAGACAGAAAAAAAGGAGACAAAGATACACCAAATAGACAAGAATGCAATCCAACCACAGACCCTAGACAACCTACACCTGTACAAAAACACAGCAAAGAACCTCCCACGGCCCCCGCAGTAGGACAAAGCCGACAACCATCAGGAGCGTTCTGTGGTCATGGGTGGGCGGATCCCCAAAATATAATTTCCTCACAACAGCATCAAGCCAGATGTTTATTTCTTTTGATATTTTTACATCTACATTCAGTCAAGACACAGAAACTAGGGATTGATTGATTCATGTTCGTGTAGATGAGGAGGGAAGAGAGAGGGGTGGGGTGGCATCATGTGTCAGGGAATTGAGGTGTGGACACAGGCGCACACAGGAGGCAATATTTAGTTTCAAAGCAAGAATAATTTATTCGTAAGAACAAACTACGCTGGGGCTGGACAGAGGAGTGGTCGTACAAGCAGGAGTCGGAAACCAGG
>JAOXYM010000022.1:16669662-16685841 GCA_028567055.1 Leptatherina wallacei | reverse complement strand
CAAAATAAAACAGGAAATAAACACAACACAACAAACTACAAAAATAAAAGCCCTGGCTCGGAACTGAAATCCTGACATCATGTTTTTTTTCTTTTTTTTTATATGTGTGCGTGGCCGTGGGCTCATGTGTGATTGTGTGTGTGAAGGAAAATTATTGTGTGTGTTTTTAAATTGTTGTTATATACTTTGGTGTGTGAAGGGTTGTTTTATTCTGAAATGCAGAAATAGTTTTTTTTATGTAAAGCACTGTTTCTGGTTACATAAAAAGAGCTTTATAGATGAAGTTAGATTTGATTTGATTAATGAAGTACAAGTGTTTGTGCAGCAGTGAGTAAAAAATAAGTACAAAATTGCTGATAAAAAAAATATATAGATACTGTAATTGACTGTTTGCTTTTGAATTTGTTTCTGTACTTAAAATCTACGGGGAGGAAGGTGTTATTCATCGTTTTCCCGGTCTGTGCACCTGTCTGGCCCCTCCCACAAAAAATATCTTGACCCACCCCTGCATAAAACCTATGCCACGCATCAGCAGCTAGCTCATGTGTGCCCTTACCGGAATGTTGACACAAAGAGATATCGCAAACTTTGAGTTAATTCATCAAATGGACTGATTTAAAGCAGCTTTTAAATCATATTTGTCTCATGAAAACTGTCTGCTTGCTCTCCGTTTTCATTAAGGACTTTGATGATGTTCCTTCTTTTGATAAACAAGCAGCAATATAAACTGTCGTCTATAAAGACGTTAAGATCAGGTGAAACATTTTCAGGCCTACACCAAAGTTTACGTGCTTCTCCCTTTCAAGCCTAAAGCAGTTTTATCTGATTCTATTATTTTAGAGACACATCATTAGCCTCAAAGCAAAATACATATTTTAAGGTTTTTAGAAATGATGATGGAATGTGAATCAGCAGGGTTAGGAGAGTAGAATTTAGCAGATATCACAAAATGGCCAAAATATGGCCTCATGCTACGAGGCTAATGATAGGATAAATTATTTTTCTAACATTGATAAACAGCACACGGCCAATAATTTGCAATGAAAGTTGAATTCAAACAAAAGGTTTTTTTTCTTTTCATGCCTCTTTTTGTTTTACAGAGGGAGAAATTAAGATTTCAGAGAACATTAACAATGTTATGTATTTAGGTAAATCCTCAGATTAAGGAGGTCGTTGTCAAATACTTAGGATTTAGTATGATTTTTAGGTCTTAGGCTTTTAGGTCTTAAGGGATTAAGCCAATCAGAGAGCAAATTGATTCCACAAACAATAGTCAAATCTCTTTAGCTGAGCCAGAACTTTCAGAGGACAGAAGATGCTTTCCTTTGAAACAATAAAAATACAGCTAAACCTCTGCTTGCAAAATTGATAGTAAATCAATAACAAATTAAACAAAAGGGTTTATCTTCACTGGATCGCCATACATCAGATCTTTATTGGTATTCAGCTTTGTGTGCTACCAATGTGTGGACAAGATAAGGCACTTTAAATGTAACTTATCTGCAAAGAAAATGACATCTTTCTGCTTTTCTGCCTCACAGAAAAAAAAGCTCCCTTATCCAAAACTGTACATTCATAAGGGAAATGACTGTTTTCATATGTCCATGTACATATGCCTTTTACTCGTTGAAGTGTCCTTCATTGATAGCATGTTGGTAAAACTGAAGGTAGGTCACATGCTCAGCTGTCATCTTGCAGCAAAGAGTGAGGATCAGTTCATCCATAGGTGCTGAGTGAGGAATACTCTCAGTGATCCAGAGGGGCTTTAAAGATGGCTGCAGATCAGCCAAGAACCACAGATGACAGATAAAAGGAGGGAGAGTTAGATAGGGAGGACCGGAAGGGAGACAGAACGAGATAGACTGAGGTGAGAAGTTAATATCTCCTCTATGATATATCCTGCATATCATTCGAATGAAATAACAGCAAGTCCATCATTGCAAAGATGTGTGATTACTGCGAATTTTGAGCTACTTGATATTCTAAACACATCCCAGGGATTTTCAGCTTGAACCTAAGACTGTGCTGGAAATCCAAGTAAATTCAACTACTGTCTTGTGAGAGGATTAGACTTAATAATCACTAAAGTATCAGAAACACATTCATGGGTTATCCAAACACCTGATGGTAATCTGATAGCACTTCTTTTTTTTCTTTACTGGGTTTAAATGAATAAATTACTGTAATTAAACATAAACATGTTAGACTTCCGTCTCAAAACAAGTCATATGTCTTACTACATTCATCTATTCGGCTCCTGTGTGAACAGAAAATAGACAATATATTAACACGTGCAGCCATAACAAGCAATTACATATTTGCAGTAAATTACCGATAATAAGAAGACATCTGATAAATTGATGATGGCATAAGCATCTGTTTCACTAATAAAGAAAATTCTAAATATGATTGTAGAAGGAAAACATCACTGTCACACTCAAGTCATCTCAGGATGAATTTGTCCTATAATTACATGTCTATTTTTTTCCTTTGTTGTTGTGATGATGATAAATTAAAAAAAATTATTTGGGGAAACATTAAAACATGTTGATCTATGAAACGGTAAACTCTACAGAAAAAGATCAAATAGGGCTTATCTATCTTTGTCTGTGGAGTGAGAGTACTGGAACTCTGAGCAAGCATGTCTGAAACTAACTTATTGTCACTTCTCCATCCACCCAGATCCAGACAGAGACTGTAAGTCATTCCTTGTCTTCAGTCTTCCTTGTTGGCAATCAGTTGTGTTTCATTCCTCCATTTCTCCTTTATTAAAAGAGCACAGTAATGTCCAACATGACAGCAGACCAATCTCCAAAGCTGTTATAACACCCTTCCCTGCTGCTTCATGCCCCTAAATTAAGATTAATTACACAAGAGGCCAATATGTTGAAATGGGAAATTATATACCCCCAGGAACAAGGCTACGTAGATGCTTTGTCTCAGTTAGAGGAACTGCTTTTAGATTGCACTCACATATCCTTATGCTGAGCGCAGCAGGTAGGGGATTGACTGTCTTGCTTCTGTGGGCTTGATAATACCTGGCATAGGAAGCTCGGGATATAATGACACTGATTAAAGCCACTGTTATTACATGTCGGGGGGTGGCGTTTAAGTCCTCTTAGCTTTCAAATGAGATATTATTCACTGTGAAACAATGCACCACACAACTGTGTGTAATGTGTTTCACATCTGGTGTTCCAGGACTCATCATGCAATATATAAAGGGGAGATATGACTGATATTGTGGACGTGTAAGCAGGTTGTTGCATAACATGGATATAGTGTCAGCTCTCATAAACTTAATACGAAACTGCAGCTCACACATTCTGCATTTAAGGGACTACATCATTATTCAAATGTCGGTCCAATCAATAGTAAACTTTGTTTAGCTTTGTCTTGGTCTCTGCCAACTGCTGTAGGAAACATCTCCTTGTTTTGCTGCTGAACATTTCACCTTCTAGATGCTGTCTGTTCAGATTTCAGTGTTCAGTGAGTCTCTTTGGCCAAACAGGTACGTATACTATAAGATATGCGAGTAGTGAGAGTGAAACTACATAGTGCAGTATTTGATTAAATGTATTTGGTTACCTTGAATTAATTATCTAAAGCAATCAGTTTTTCTGAGCTTGTAAACTAGAAGCATCTCTTTGGCAAAACAAAAATTCTTGTGTAAGCAAAATGTTACTTCATACTGTTGTGCTTTGCTGCTTTTCACAGTCTAATCTAGCATTCTGAAATCTTGCATTAATCAATTTGATGCCCTTTTTTCTTTTTATTTAAGTTTCCCTTTTTTATTGCTTTTCGTTGTTTTCCTAACACTGATAAAAGAGGACAATGATTTTCTTTCTACCACACTTCCTTTCTTTAACAACCCTGCCCCACTCCTCCAACAGAATTCTAAATCTACATCCCTAAATAGGAGAAAAATCTAATATCTGTGTTTGTTTTTTTTTGTCCAATATGATAGCACACAATGTGTGTGCAACATAAGCAACCATTCCTTGTGGCAGACTTTTCTTTGCAACCATTCCAGTACTGTCATCAAAGGTTCTAGGTCTATAAGAGAAAGTATTTGAACAACTTGAACCAATTCAGCAAGCAAATTCTCCACAGTGAACACAACCGGAGAAAAAAAATCCTACTGAGAGCTGTAGGGGAGCAGCTGGGATGTTATGTAATGCAAGTGCCTCATTGTTCAACATGCAGCTCTGTGTGTTGTGAATTGCAATCTGTGATACGTTATGTCCTGGACTGTTCGATCCTCTCACCAAGGATGCAAGAAGAGATGGGCAGCTGGTGGCTGCAACATGCTGCTAAGCTATTTCATACACGTCGGAATCACAAAAAATTCAAACCCATTCAGTTCAAGCGGGCACTGTGCACTTCTAAACAGGGAAAAAGAAGTAAAGGCTCTTTTCAATTTTTTTCAAGGTGAAATGATAAAAATCATAAAAATGGGACCAAAAGTTCCCCTGCACAGCTTTTCTAGTGCACATTACAACTTTTTTCAAAGAACATTTGTGGTAAGAAGAATTTTCCATGCAGACCATAATATAGTAGTATTGAGTTCAATTTAATACTATGAAATATGCTGACTGTAATTTTAAACTTCGGAATTTAAGGTTTCCAATTTCAATCAATTTTCTTTTTTTTCACCCTTTTGCCTCTAGAATAATGCAATCTCGGTTCACTTGATCTATAACTGTGGCTATTTGTAGTTTCTGTGACAGACTGTGCTTGCTATTGATGTTTGTGAGGTGTTCAGTAAACCTTTTATGATGTCTCGAGTAGGCTGAACGACTTTTCCATTTATTGAACCCATCCTTATTTAGCTGAGTACTCTAGTAGTACAGAGGTTTTTTTTTTCTACAGCAGAAAAGCTTGTCTCTGTTCTTTCTTTTCCCCATTGTTCATTAGCATATGAGAGTGAGTGCTTGTTAATCTGTGCCCCTCTTGATTTTAATTTTTCCTCTTAAATTTATTGACTTGAACAAGGTCCTCTTTAGAATACTGAGCAGTGCTCTTCGAGTTATCTTTGAGGCTTCATTATCGTCTTTTATCCATTAATTAAGCGTTGTTATGTCGTTTTTATTTAGTTATCTTCAAAAACTTTAGACTGCCTCTATAAGCCTGTGCAGCCACTACAATAGAGAGCACTTCAGTCGAACAGTCAAATTTCCCGCAGTTTACTGGGAGTAATGCACGTTCCGGTGAGTCAGGTAACCTTCTGTTTCTTTCCGACATTTGAGGATGGAGTCTGCAGAGACCAAGAAGAGACCAGCATCGAGCACAGCCCAAACTTTTTCCTTTTTTTGTTGTTTCGGACCAGAAAAGTCCTGCAGACGACGACAGAGTCCCACAATTGTTTTTTCAGCCCTGATGTGTTCATGATTCTATAAGATATCTGCCAATATCCGCGCTTTATTTTGTGCAATAAGTCATATGAACCATTTGTGAGAACAGCCTGACTACAGTTTATTTAGTAAAATTAAATAAAGTTATCAAAAACATCTTTTTCTGCATTCGAAAATGTAAAATGTAGCCTTTTTTGGAACCAGTAAAGTTTTGTAGATGTCATGAAAAAGTTCTTCATTGATTTTACATAGCCCTCATTTTTGTGGGCCCAGTGGCTGGCAGACGGGGGGCAAGTCCTTCCAAGCTCCTTCCCTGGGATAGTGGAAAGGGACAACATAATGCAAGTGCTTCCCCAGCCTCGTCCCCATCCGTCCAAAAACAGTACTCCAGATGTGAGGTTATAAATGCACTGCAAACCAAGATAAAAAAAAGTCTATAAATAAACCAAAGCAAAAAGAAAATAACCCAAATAAGATCCAACCAGGAGCTGGAGAAAATGGTTGTTCGACTATGAACTGGATGATAATTTAAAAGAGGTTAGTTATCTCCATGGAGGGGTGAAGTACGCTTCACCCCTCCATGTGTCCAACAAGGTGTCCTGTCTTATCCCTCCTAGCAGGGCTTCCTCTGCTGCCGTCCCTCTGCTCCGTGTCTCCCTGTTTGTGCTCCGTTACTGCACTTCCATCTCTGCAGCCAAATCCCTTCTTTCCTGCCACGTCACTCCCGAGCTGTGCCATCTCCCTAGCAACTAGACTTTCTACGAGAATGGGGCGAACGGGAGCCGCACACAAACACTACTGCTTTCTTATTGGGACCTTAGCTAAACCCCACAGTTGGAATTTTACAAATAATGTGCAACATTTTGCAATGTCATCAAACTTTATTCAGATGATAACATTCTCAAGTTAATGCAGCGCTAACCCAGCAGGGCCTCTTAAAACATACAATAGAAGATTGCGGCTTTCCTGGTAATATTGTTATCAGTGTACTTCATTTATTACTACAATTAGGCTTACATTTATAGGACTTAATTAACTTTTAATTAACTCATTTGTGCACATACACGGATGCTTGTGTCATGCACAAGCTTACCATGGATGCTGCAGTTCCACTTAAGACCCATAGATGGCAGTGGCTAGGTCAAAAACTATGCAACTCCATAGGGCCCCTTTAATGTGAGAAAATGATAGATAGATTTTTGTACAATGTTTCATATCTCAATGGGAAAATCGTACTTCTTATTTGTGTCCTTTTTATTTTTTTCTCCAGTCAGAGGTGTTAGCCCTAAGGCCTTTTACTGATTGCTCTATGCTCTGCCATACAATAAAAATGTGCTTCAAGGATTATTGAGTACTACCAATATTTCTACAAGCGGCAGGACCTGCATCTCAAGCTCGGGTCCTCTATCAGAAGCCTGGGAGCTTGAGGGTCCTGCACACCAATGACCATGGGCACTACTATTGAATTCAAATCAAAACAAATCAAATATAATTTTAGTGCTTTTCATGCCACAAAGCAACACAAAGTGCTTTACATCCTAAAAACTATTTATGCATATTAGATAAAACAACCCTTCACACAACAAAGTATGTAACAGAACAATTTAAAAATAATCTTGTTTCTCTGTCACACATGCATACACGCACACACACACGCACAGACACAATCACACACACACAAACAAAATGCCCCCCCCCCCTTTAATTTCCCCCATATAATCCTCCCCTCCTATTCTACCCAAACAAGAACTCTGACCCCCTCTCTTAACTGAATAAATACAACTAATAGTAATACATAATAAAAACCTTCCAGACTTTCTCCAGCTCTTCCCTGAACCCTTTGTATTTCTCCAGTTTCCTGTGTTCCTTTTTCCTGATATTGTAATTGGGATGGCTAAGCCCGTCACAGAGACTTTCCTCTGCTGCTCATCTATAATCACAATGGCCAGTTAGTCTAAATTTGCAGAATTATGGCCTTATGAAAATGGAAAGACCTTCAAAAAACATCTGATGTGGTTGTGGACAGGATGTCACTTAGTATTTTCTAGATGAGAATGAGCTCTTGCCCAAGGATGACCTTGCTCAACGTATAAAAATCAGAAGACATTTTAAAACACAAAGACATTGACTTGTTAGCAGTCAGATCAGCTGTAGGAGAGAACATGAAGGTCATGGTCTTATATGTTTTTTCTACATCCATTTTTCAAGCCTAGGAGTATTTAGAAGGAACAAATTGCTTTAAAGTCATAATCAATGGCTAATTTAAAGACATATCCTATATTTGCCAACATACATTTGCACAGGAGAGGCCAAGGTAGTTCAAGAATATGTTACAGTGAACAAGATATGGTTATTTGTACATTTGAAACTAATTATGTACAACTGTTTATTCTATTTGCAAGTTTTAGTCACGGGGCTGTTTGGTGGTGTGGTGGTTAGCACCACTGCCCCGCAGCAAGAAGGCCACTGGTAGCTTCGAACAGGGGTCTTTCTGTTTTCTGTGTGCAGTTTGAATGTTCTCTCCATGCATGCATGGGTTCTCTCTGAGTACTCCAGCTTCCGCCCACAGTCCAAAGACATGCATGTTAGGTTAATTGAGCACTCTAAATTCTCATAGTGAGTGTGAACATGAGTGGTTGTTCCTCTCTCTGTGTCATCCCTGCGATAGACTGGCGACCTGTCCAGGTGTACCCTCGCTCTCGCCTGCTAGTTGCTGGGAAAGGCTCCAGTTTCCCCGCAACCTAGAATAAAGCCGCTTTCAGACTTGCATTGTGGAATATGTGCGGTAAAGTCCATCCGCTCTTTTACCAAAGTTGTGTTTTCAAACATATCGCTTCCTCGCTGACTTTTTACGTCATGGCTACTTTCAGATATGGGGAAATGTTCCGGATAAGTCGGTTGTCGAAACAGGGTAGGACGTCTTTGTGCTGCGACTTGTCCGGAACATTTCTTCTGCATTCAAGTAAAACAACGTGCAGCAACATTTCCGCTCTTATGACATGGAGGATAGCCAGTAAATGTCCGCTAAAGCTCTGAGATAAAAGAGCAGAACGTTTGTCTGAATGCAAATGGGATAAAAGACAAAGTCCGCAACATTACCGCTTTTCAGAGCAAGTCTGAAAGCGGCTATAGTTGTGTGCTCAGCTTCTTGTACAGCAACACCCAGTTTTACAACTCATAGCAAAAAAAATTTTTAGATTAGAAAATAAAAACTGAAAAGTAGGCATGAATTAGATGCTCCTGACGGTTCCTGGTGGTGTGGAGCTGCACATTCACATTTTCTGGTTTTCTAAAAGTAAGAAGTCAATATCTTTGTCCTTCAGTGTCAATACCACAGGACCTGGTGGGCACTGCCAACATTGCAAGCAATCCCTGATACTGGTGTTGTATCCAAATCAACAAAGCTACTCCATTCTGACTAATTTCTCTGGTAATAATGATAGATGTTCAAAAGAATTCGGAAGAATGGAGTCATGCCAGCACCAGATATAAACATCAACATCTGATAATAAATGATACGCCAGCAGAGAGTAAAAGTGTTCTGGTTCTGCATAAATCCTGATAACTGCCCAAACACATCTCGTCCTTCACCAGAATGTCAGAGTGAACCTGTTTCAAAAAACAAAGGAAGGCAATGATTAAATTCTTCCCTTTAGCCACAGAGAACTTCAACACTCAAGAGGGTAACACAAGACAAGGTCAACACATTCACATTCTAAAGCATGACTCGTTTTTTTTTTTTTTTGGTTTTTTTCCCCCTCTGAGCTCACTGTGAAGAAATATGAAGTGTGAATCGTGGATGGGAGGGAATGCCAGAGTAGGATCGCTCTGAGAACTATCAACATGGTGGACTGTAATCTATTACAATGACGTTCCCAAGGATCAAAAGCAATGAGCTGCTGACTGTTTAATAAACTGCAAGCTTACACTGCAGTATGGTCTTAACTATGATTCATTACTGTCACTGAATCTTCTATGAAAATAAAAGAGGCGCCTGAGGAGGCTGCTGGATTCCAGCCACACTAAATTGCTGTAAATTGCTTCTGCATTACATGCAAAGACTTTTTGTGGAGTTCATTTCGGTCTGTTTTCTTTCCCTCTCCCTTTATTTTACTACCAATTAAAAATGCATGAAAGTGAGAGTTTTTAAATCCTCATGAGTCGCCATGGGGTTTTTCAAGTTTACATACTCAAGGCACAGTTTGATATTTTATTCATTAATGGGTTTTCTCACATCATAATTATAGAGGTAGACTTAAGGAGCGTGCCTCAAAGTCAAGGCTGACATTTCTTACTTCATGAGGTGCTGGCTGCAGTGAATGTTCTCCAGCTCTTCAGGGCTTCATCTCATCCCTCACAGCAACAGCTAAATGAACTCTTGAGGACACTTTGGACACTTTTAAGGTGATAAAAGCTGTCATATTGAGGTCAGGAATAGACAAAATGAGAGAGAGTACATCTTCCATACTCTCAATAAACGGAGATAAATGTCTAGAATGAAATTCCATTTCATGCCATCCACTGAGAATCTAAAAGAATTTGTTTTTAAGCAGAGCCATAGATTGCTTGATATTGTAATATTCAACTTGGGATGTGAATCTTAAGGATTTGAAGATATGAAAAACATGTTGTAAGTGTTGTTTATTTGCATTTTAAGTATTAGCATTAACAAATAAAAATAAAAAAGTAGTGCTATCAGTCACAAAAGGCTGTTTGGACGCTTTTAATGCAGCACATGAAGCAGAGCTCTGTTTTAGGGTGCCGTTATGAGGTTGACTCATTACAACACTGGGAATGCACTCATTAGTCAGTTTCTTGGGGCACTCAAAACAGCCCAAAAGTGCCTTAAATGGTCACCAGAAATTTACTGTGTACTGAAGCAGTGGGGTAATTTCTCAGAGTAGGACGGTCTATAATTCATTCTGTGAGGTTCATTGTTATTTTCATTGGTGAAAAGGACACTCTGGTGAATGTGATAGGGTCTTTTCTTACAGTTAATTAGGAGAGCAGAGAGGCTGGCTTTTTTTTTTCAACTTGTCATAAATGTGACAATGTGACACAAGACCATTAGGTGATTGAGAAATTCACTCATTGCAATTTTGTAGAAATGCAATCCAGTTCTTGTCTCTTTTTTAAAAGACATTTCTCACCAGTAAAATGCTAACTAGGGGGGTGGCAGTACAGCAGTGAATGCTTCAAAGGTCCCTCTGGATTTGTCCACTTCCTCAGTGTGTGTTCATGATTGTGTTTAATTGTCAGGTTTCAGGGACTCATGGAAACCTAAATATGACTTGAATAAGCACATATCAGTGCGACAGGCACTTTGTTTCTATTCTTTGGCATTAAACCAACTAACAAAATTCACCAGAGATTTTTATGTGAAGCCATTATAAATGTATATCTCTGTCAACCACTCTGCTCCTTTATCGAATGTGCAAAATGGAGCCACAAAAATGCAATGACAAGTCCCTGTCAAACTCTATTTAAGCAGCAATTCATTTATCTTCAGTACACAACGTTCTGTTTTTGATGTAAATATATGAATTCAGAGAGCGCTTTTACACCAACTCATTAGAGATGCAGGTTTTTTTTCCTGTTTTAGAACTGGAACGTGAAGAAGCTTTAGTTCTTTACCTGATATACAGACATGTGCTATGATTTGCATTTATGTGTGTCACGTGTATCCTCAAATGTTTATTTCAATTTGTATAATGCAACTCTTTGTGCTCAGCTATCATCCACTGTCAGATTGCACAGATACTCAGTATTGTAGATGGTGAAGAGAAACAGAAATAAAACCACATAACAAATAGCTACTTTTAGAGATTTGACAGGCAATAAAGAATCCTAGACCAAGCTTAACAAATATATTAGACCATTTCCCAAAGCTCAGGGACATATTAGTGCAGTTGGAGAATATTCATTCATAAATAAATAATGGTGAAGCAGCTTATGGGGGAATGTGGCTTTATATTCGCATTAGCTGCCATGCTCAAGAAACCGTGTATCATGATAAAGAGGATTCATGAGCGCTTTGCCTTTTGAATGTGCTTCCATAAAGCCTTTTGTTCCAGTGAAAAAGCATAACATAAGAGTCATGTTACATTTATCTTTCAGATCTAGTAATCTGTACTTTTCAGAGCGAAACAGAAAATACACTTTTACAAATCTTAGATCAGATTAAAAGAAAGAAAAAAAAAGCATGTTTGTGTTTCTGCTTCACCATCTTTTAACCCAACAGGAGAACACACTGACCTTATTGTAGTGACTAGCAACTATTCAGGACAGTATACTAGGTGCAGGATCATGATTCTCACCAGGTTTTTTTCCCCACTGCCCTCTCAATCCTTCTGTGGCACTTGTTGATTACAAATAGCTACTCTGATCTCTATTCAATTTAGTAGAGAACTGATTGTTTCTTTTTTATTTCATTCCACACTGCTTTAAAAATCTTCTTTTTCCAACACACGGGGAATTTGCCATCTTCTAAAATGCTGCAAAAATCTACAATGTTGTAAATTATCATGGTATCTCACATGTCACTTTGTCCGAAAGCAATAAACCCGCTGCTGTTAAGAAATCAGAATGGCTTTAAGTTCTTTATGTTATAGTATTGCAGGAATTTATGTGAATGCAGCTCTACAAATGCAAAAGAGGCACTCGGGTATTAGCTTGCACATTTGTAGGTTCAGCCATGTTTTATCCCACAATGTGGAAAAAAACAAAGAAATTTACCATCGGAGTAATTGTGAACACATTAAAAGTGCTGTCAATGGAGGGATTATTACTCCTGCGTGGGCGTGAAACCATAAAAACAGAAAACTTGGCCATTTTTTTTGCAGGCTGCTGCTGTAAACCCCTGGAGTTAATGTCCAAACTGAGATGTGAATAATTAACTTGTATTCTGCTATATCTTATGTAGCATTAATTATACTGATACATATTGAAACTGGATATTTAGCCCCTCTATTTTGTTTTTGAATACATAAAAATTAATACAATAAATATAAAATATCTATTGCACAGGATGCAGGGTTTTCTGTTTGGCCATGAGCATTGAAAGACTGTAGCAGTATTCATACACTGACCTCCCAACAACCAACATACACACACCCTGAAGTGGAGCTTGATCCTACCTGTAGATGTCAACTTTTAAAATCTCTATTGTGATACTGAACAAATCATTTCTTTAACTGTGCTATTTTCATAAGAGAAGAAAAATAAGCAAGGGCAACGCCACAATATTGTGATTGGACGTTCGGGCGTGCTCACATCTATATTAAAATCAACTCACCGCTTGGGTGGCTCTGATCAAAATCTGGAAGAGTGACAATTTATCTCAGTGCTATCTTAGGGTGTTTGCTTTGTCTGGAAATGCTAGATAAAGAAGGAGAGGAAATGACAGCAGGGAATGATAAAAAAAAGAAGAAAAAATTCAATAAAAAAATCAAGGAACAAAAACAGGAGGGGGGGGGGCTTCCCATTTTCGTTGGATTTGACTCATCTTAAACCTGAGATTGGTCCCTAGGTGGTGCT
Source organism: Leptatherina wallacei (assembly GCA_028567055.1). NCBI lineage: Eukaryota > Metazoa > Chordata > Actinopteri > Atheriniformes > Atherinidae > Leptatherina > Leptatherina wallacei. The sequence continues at coordinate 16,672,951 of JAOXYM010000022.1, read as the reverse complement.
TAGATCTAAGTCTTGAAGTGCTGAGTACCATTCAGCAGGCTTGATGATGGAGGGGAGACATGGCCTTCAGCAAAAAGACCACACACACAAACATACACATCATTGCAGGATATACCACATCTGCAGCTGCCCCACCTCTGCCCCCCTCTGCCGTTGCCTTGGATCACTGGTCATGCCGTGCAACACTGTTCCGCCTGGGAAAGATCTCAACTATCAATCTCCAAACTGTCAGCCATGCTGACCCACCAGACCTCAGACGAATCCTGCAATAGAAATCAAACAACTCTCCCTCTCTGTTCTCAAAAGTCTGTTGCTGTCTTGTTCTGCTTTGAACATTTTCCTGGGGAGGTTGACTGAGTGGTCTTTGAGGAAAAAGGGAATAACAAACTCACAAAAGGGAAAATAGAGGTAAAAAAAGAAGATAAGTGGCTGTTGTACGGAGAACAGCACATATTAAAGTTCATCATGCGGCAGCAGATTTTATATCAAATTTTATACACTATTTTCCACTGGAAGAGAACATAATAAGCCTTTCTTTTCAATTGTTATTTGAAATGACTTTAAATGAATAATATTCTTGATGAGAACTGGAGCCACAGTTCACAGAGACTATTATTCTTCATGTAAGACCTTAGTAACTGTAAGGCCAGGACAGCTTATAATGTGCTGTTACACAGAGGTCCATGTTGCTGACCTTTATATCCAGCACATGCGTATTATGCTTGAGGTCTTTCACCCCTTTGCTGGTTCCTCTCTGTCTCTGTCTTCCCCTGGTCCTTCCCATGAATTCTAACCTCCTTTTCCTGCCTTGTAAAATCAATTATTATTGATTTCTTTGCACTCTCTAGGGTGGAGTCAAAAGAGGGGACAAAGAAGATAAAACCACAGGCACTTTGCCAAAGTAAGTTCACTGTACCATGGGGGACTGAGCCGATCATGAGAGGGGAGTCAGGGGCTTGTTTGACTCAACTTAAAAACACTGGAGAACAAGAATAAATGGCATCTGTTGCTTACCAGGAAATGTAAAATGATGCATGAGGTGGATCTCAGCCAAGCTGACTGAGAGTCTTGTTTTATAGTATACACACACACACACACACGCACAAAACAAAACAGACTGACAGCTAAATATACACACAGACAGAGGACTAAGATACCAAATGACTGGCAACCATGATGAGCGATTTTCTCTTTGGCTTCTCTTTGGCCTTGACATTTCTCAGGTTATCTGGTTTAACCACCAACAACATCATTAACTTCTGTATCATACCAAACTATTAAAGCTATAGCTGACCACTCCAATTAAAAAATAAGCTGGTCTGAAAGTTAACAGAGAATTCTTTAACATTTCTAAATATTTAAACAAATTGCCCATCATAAGAAAACTATTGATTTTTTCTTGATGTAGCTGGTCGCGTCTGCGCAAGAGGGCAGCTTGTTAAGGTGAATGGAAAGCCTCACCTCGGTGACAGCGAGTGGTTGCAGGTGTTAATAATGGGTGGATCAGAACCAAAGATCTGCTTTTCTTGAGCCAAATGCAAAATGGCAGCATTCTGGTGCTGAGGTAGGTTTCTGCTTTTAAAACTCTTAGTAAAGTTTTATTCATGGGGTTGGTAATTGTGATGGTTCCAGCGGTGTGGTGAGTGTGTATTTGTGCTCTACTAACGCATTCAGGTGGTCTGCAATAGCTACTTTGCCAGCTTTCTCTCTTTATTTCATAACCGTGGCGGTGTTTCCCTTGTTTTTATTCGGTCCTTGACTTCTTTATCTGCTTCTAGAAAGGACGCTGCTCTCGTTGCCATGGTAGATCAGTGATTCTGTGATTGATCACGAAGGTCTATTTGCGGAAGCCACAAGCGCACAGTCATACAGGATAGGTTTCACCCGGCCTGATGAAGCCTGCAACCGATAAAGCCTGGATACCCTTGTTTTGGATTGGATGAGCCCAGCTTAGTTACTCATCCTAGATGTCTAAATCCTACTTTTGTGCGACAGGCCCCAGGCCTCAGGGGCCACAGGTAGGCTATTACAGACCACATGAATGTGTTAGTAGTACACAAATACAATCCACATAACATCTCCGAAAACTTTGTTGTGCTCTGATTATGAATCAGAGAAATCAATTACAGGACAAGTGTTAACAGTCGCCTCCTTGCTTCACATTGATACAATGTCAATGGTGCAGAGGACTGTACCCACATCAAAGTAAAACGTCCCCCAGGTGCCCATCAGGGGTGAATAGGAAATGCTTTCACAGCAGCAAAAGGTCAAAATGACTGTTTTGATATTATCCAATAATGCAATGGTTCTCAAACAGGTTGAGCCACGACCCCCTACTGATCGCGGAATGCCTGACTCTGCATGCATATTGGCGGACCCTGCTCAAGCAGTTTTCAGCTCATTATGCACAAAACTGTCTAATCGCTGGGCTGAATTTCTATGTTGTCCAATTCGCATTTGGTTTGAAGTGGGCTTGTCCAATCAGATGGCTGGATTTAAACTTGTATAAAATGCTAAATTACTCAAAAAATATAAAAGTTAGAAATGCCACTAGAGTGATTTACGTTAAGAAAACCATGAAAGATGGCTAGATATCAGCTCTTACATTAAACTCTTTAGTGCTATATTTATTGTTATCGTTATGTTGTCCAATCCAAGCAGCAACCCCTGGCTGAGAAATGTGAAGCCTATGCAAAGTATCAAAAATTGAAGTTCACCCTTCATCAGCTAGGGACTGGCTCCAAAAGGGAGTCAATCCCCATAGACTCCCATATTAAAAAGGCTTCACAGCAGAAATAAACATGTTTACAGCCTGGTACAAAAAACATTTTAGGTACAATAAATACATACATAATTATGGGTGTCCTTTCGATTGACAGGTGCCAGATATCTGGCAAAAGGAGGCAGAGGGTAGCACAACCATGGTTTTTAGCCCGCCTTAACTTTAGCCCGACTACCTCCGTTAGCTCATTAGCTCCCGTTAGCTCTGGGTTAGCTTTATTAGTTCATAGCTACAGGCAGCTCAGAGTTTGATGGGTGTCATTCACTGTCACTCTGTGAAATGGAAAACTCAGTTTCCTTTAATTCTGCGCAAGTTTAGACTAAACCCGCTTTCTGAAACAGCTTGTGCCCACTGTCGCCAGTCGCTGTGTCTGGGGAGGTGATCAGGCGGAGGATTTAATGTTTACCTGTTGCAAACCGTAAGTAGCATCCTTTTTAGGCCCGAGCACCGAAGGCGGTGCGAAGGCCTATTGTATTGCAAGTGTTTCTCGTTTTTTAGGCCCGAGCA
>JAOXYM010000022.1:16632174-16648047 GCA_028567055.1 Leptatherina wallacei | reverse complement strand
GGTTGATGAAAGTCAGATCTGAGTCTATCAACACTCCAAGGTTACGAACCTGGTCGGTGGTTTTAAGAGACCGAGTCCCCAGTATGATGGACCGAGTCTCTTTAAAGCAAATCTGAAGAACCAATATGAATAATAACCACACCTTCAACTAATAGTGTGCATTTATACAATTTCCAATTCATGGCAAAGACAGTAGACAACTTTTGAAATGTTTCACTCATGGTTACAATTTGCTGACCTGTCTTGCTCAAGTGCATGCTGGTTTAATGTCTTCACTGCTGATGTAAAGTCATCATAAATCTTATTAATTTTAACCACACTCCTGCTGGAACAGGTGAAAAATGTCTGCTATGAAAAAGATAATAAATAAAAGTTCCATAATATGAATGGGCCTTTTTTATTTTGCTTTCAATTAGCCTTAGTTTGGATTATCATTATAAAATAATTGAGTATTCTAATAAGGTTGCCTGTTAGACGCATTCTGTAGTTTGACTTAAGGTTAACTAAAAAAAAACAGGTGTTTATTTTTATTTTTTAAACCTGTACTAGATTTAGCAAATTCACCTCAAATTCCAAGTTCCTATTCCTGAAAGAAAAGTATATAATTTATTTTAAATCATATCATGTTTTAAGTGAGGCAATAAAGCGGCACCGAGAGAAGCTTAACAACTTATCAGAGTTCAAATCAAACATGACTAAGAAAAGGTATGATGATGAAATAGTTTAAATCCTTGATTTCTCTTTCAGTTCTTTTCTCTACCTGAAGGAGGCACAACAAGCATGGGAAAGAAGAGAAACGGAGGGAGCCATTTGTGTCCATATCAGCAAATAAATGGCACAAATATATCTACTTGTATACATTTTTAAATTACAAATGCTAGACTAGAAGATAGTGAGTGTGTCGGTGTGTGTTTACACGTGTGACAGTGTTAACTACCACAGGAGTTGACAAGAGCTTCACCTTGTCTAATGCTCAGACTATGGAGGCTCAGGTGCATTTAGTTTCAGGCACTTTGTTGGCAGTTGTACCAAAGTGACAATGTTGAGATCAATTTGTCTCCTCGTTTGCTGAAAAGCTGTTATGTTGTTTTAAGCTGTGCTGACCTTGGCAACGAAATCACAGATAGTCACTGAGCTTGAGGCAGCACTTTCATCACTTATTTCAGCCGAGTGGGAGTGTATTGAACTCATCAGTTTTTTTTCCCCCAAAAAAAAGTTACATGGAACAAAGTGAGACAAAGGCTGAGACATTTGGCTGAGACAAAGACAAAGCAGTGAAACTGACTTTGCACACTGAAAAGTTGCACCAGTACTTCCAATTAACAAATGTGCCAGATTCAAATATCCGAAAAAGGAATTGAATATATTGGTATTACTTAGAGCTGCGACTGGATTCCATTAAACTTGAATGAAATATGAAAAATGAATTAAATAAATTCTCAAATGCAAAATATTATCCATATGAAATCATCTATCCAACAGCTTTCACAGTAAATTCCATGTTTTTTTTTCTTTAACACATCTGCTGGACCTCAATCCGTTTACGTTCTGCATGGACTCAAAAAGTAATTTTCTATTTTACCTGTGGTTATGGCCAAATCCTTCACTTGCTATTTGCCATCAACACTTCAAGCAATTGGAACCAGCTGGGGAAGTTCTCTAATGATGTGTCCATGGAAACAAGGCAAACGGTCACATGTGTTTTATCACTCAACGAAGGGAACGCCTTCTACTGGATCTTGCTTTAGATTTTGAAATGATATCAAAGCATTTCGTTTTTCCCCCTCATTAGTGCATTTGATAAAAGCTTTTGATGTAATTTAGATTCTTGATTTTAAGTCCTTGCTAACCTGTTTTGGTATTATTCACCTCTAATTACATCTTCACAGACACTCACAATCAATCCTAATCAAAAATACCCTCTTTTAGCATGTAGACATAAAAAAAAATATTAATAGAAAATACTTAGATTTTCAATTAATTATCCAATTGTGATCCACCCAACGATCAAATATTATGCATATGAGCATCAAAACAGCCAGTGTGGGATTAATATTGAATGTTAAACTACAGCTATCATGTTATTTTCAAATAAGTTTAAGTTAATATGACCTTAAACCTTTTGCTGTTTACAGCACTGATACATCTCACTTCTTCTTTTCCTCAGAACAATCATTTGTTATTTCATGTTGTCTTAGGCATAATCAGCAAATTCTACTCATGCAAATCAATCTAAAAGATTCTCTTTCACACAATGGATAGATTAGAGCTGGGTCTTCTTGATGCAGATCATTCAGGTAAATACTGATAAGGCTAATAAGATGAGCTTTGTGGATGCTGATGAATAGCTGCATCCGTAAGTTACCAGTCCCACGCTACGAGATGGTGCCTGCTTGCACCTTCTGCTAAAATGATAAAGTGTGAATGCTTGCTACACTTACAGAAAGACACCTCTTCCCCTGCAATCATAAAGCTGATATCCCTGTGTCTATTTAAAGCATTCGTGTACATGTCCTTCCGTTTGCGTTTCCTAATGAGCAAACAGAAGAGTGAGAAAATACTTGCTGTTTCCTGTCGTACCTTATTCAATCTTTCAATGCTGTCATTATCTATCATTCAGCGGTACTGAGATACATGACAGAGTCAAACCAACTGTCAGCTGTAAATGTGACATAAACAAATAATAATACTAATTAAAAAAAACCTTTTAATTTTAATGACTATAACTATGTGTAAATTTGGTTTAATCTTAAGTCAACACTTAAACCTTGTGGTGGCCATGTGGTAATATGTGAAACAACCTCAGTTTGGCCAATGAATGACTTTCATTGTTCACTTATTATCTATGATAAAATCTTCTTAGTTTTTCTTAAGGATGGACCTCAAGACCTCTGGGAAATTCCTGTGATGTCTTATTGGTCTTCTGTCTTCTTTCTGGTAATAATTAATTAAACTCTGTTTAGGTGTAATGGCGTCTTCAGAAGACTGCATGAGCTAATTAAGCAGAAGAAAGAAAAAAATATCCATGGATCCCTTTTTGATTGACAGCTGAACTTGCTCCCGTCTGCCGCGGAGAGGATTTTTTTTCTAGGCGACGTCCCTCAGCAACAGTCAAATGATGCCTTCAGGTACACTCCGTTAAGTACTGCTTCATAATTCATTCAGTGGCTTACTTTGTAAATAATCAGCTGAGTAGTACACATGGGAGAAGAAATGTATTCACTCTTGAACACAAGCGAAAACCCTCTTAATGAAGAAAAATGTGCATTTTAAAAAGGTGAAAGTAATTCTTTTTTTCATTTAATTTTGATATTTCAAAATAACATACTATCTGAAATAAATATTTGAAAAAAAATATCAATTACAAATCCTGTAAAGGTAAAGGCTTCTACTGTTTCTACCATGGCTGGTTGATTTAATAAATATTGATCAAATTATGATTATGTGCAGCTCTCCAGCCTCAGCATGTGGAGATATTGAAAATGTTCTACAGCCTCCCAAAAATAAGAGTTAATCCAATAGTGTAAGTTGCCTAATTCAAAATAAAAGGTACAAACACATGCATAAAAGATAACAAAGGGCTAAAGTTCCTCTTTACGTACACCTTCAACTTTAAATTGTCAGTAATTCTAGCTAATAACAAAGCTTCCAGCCATAAAAACTGACAGTTCTCCAAAATTGATCAGAATTCCAGCTGTCAACTTGGAGTTGCACTATTTCCGACAGTAGGCAAGGGCAGTGAAGTCTCACTGCACTTCCTATGGCCATATTTGGGTGAGCGTGAGCCCAGTAAAGCATTTCGAGGGGGTTAATATGAGCTTTTGTCTGTCGTCTATCTCAAGAAAAAGATCCAAACGTCGTTTTCTCACAAGTTGACTGCGCCACGTTCACAGCGAGAAGCGACGTCCTGCAGAAAAAAAAAACATTTCACACTGGAAAACTGTCAGCAGACGCAGGTAAGATTCATTTTATCATTTAGCTACATGAAAAAAGAAAATAAAAATAAAAAAAACATTCTGGGGGGAAAAAGGAATAAAAAAGGAGGGGAGGCACCAACAGGTTCCTGCTGATATTGTAAAAGAGGATGTAAAATTGACACCTGTTCATTTAATTTTCCTTCACTTGGAAACAACATGAAATAAGGCTTTTTGAGGATTGATAAAGTTCTCCTGATGCTCAGATAGTCTACATAAAAGTAAAAAGGGAATATGTAGATGATAACTGATGGAGGTTATCAGGGTGTATGACCCACTAATTAGAATTACTGTACTTATTTAGAGAAGAAATATAAAAATACTGCGCCATATGTCCCTTATTATGAGCGACAGTTTTTCACTCTGTTTAACATTTCACACAGATTTTACTCATGACGCTCGAAGACCGATCAGTAGGTCAAGTTGTCTCAGTGTGAGACCAGGCAGACAGCACTGACACACATAGAAATACAAATGCTCTTTCCAGTGAAATGTCGTTTTTTTTAATCAAAACCCTGAGAGGGAGGTGAGGCCTTGTGCTCATATAAGATAGTTCCGATGTCTAACCTGTTTTTTTGTTGTTTTTTTGTGTGCAAATGATTTAGGAAATGTCTCTTGTTTAAGAAGCTTGCCCCCCCTTTTAATTTTTTTTTTAATTTTTTTTTTAGAAATGCTCCACACCCTTTAAGAAGTAGAACGCACACATGTACAGGTGCAACAATGCAGCATCACATCACATAAAGGTGAATTTAACACCTGGTTCTGCTTAGAAACATCTGACATTTACTCGTTATAAAAAATGTTGAGCAGCGCTTTAAACGCTGGTTTTCAGATTTCCATGAATCATTTTTAAAGGAAAGCAAAGGTTGGTTTGCTTCAGATATCTTGATCTTGATGCAATTTTAGGCACTTCACCAGCTGGCTTACAGAGCTTCACACTGGGCATAGATCGATCTTGTGCTCTGGAGAAACCTGTGGTTGTCTCTCCCTCTCACACACATTAATCCATGCACACTCAAGCACACACACCAACATCTTAGCTCAAACTATTTTTTCCCCCTTAAGTGAAACCACAGCAATTCGGTGTCTTTAATTTACCTGTACTGTCTATGTTGACAATAATTACAGCTGATTAAAAAGGCAATAAAAAGCATTATGTTTCATTATTCATTGGCTACATGAAATAGCAGACTAATGGGAAATAATCTCTGCTCTGTGCAGAGCGTAATCATCGTGAATGTCTGTATTTTTTCAGAAATCATCTTTCATAATTTCCTTGTCTGTGTGGCTCTCATCTTGTTTTCTTAAGAAGCAGGCTGGTACCAGCAGGTCGTAGCCTCACATTCGTCTAATCATTATGAGTCCATTTGTCATTACTTAATCATAACCTCTTCTTTCGTAGTAGATTTGTAGTCAATGCAATGAGGCGTGACTGAAAGGTTACAGGAATAAATTACAAAACAATAGTGTTCATAAACGTGGCATTAATGATAGCCTGTGTGAACAGTTGTATGACTTCAGAGCATTGTTTTGTAGCAAAGTGTCTTGTAGTTTTTGAGTAAACTGTGGAGGTGGCGTTATTGCATCTGCAGAAAGACTCAATGGCTGCTATTTTTGACAGGACTGTTAGTGCTGGAGTGTTATCACGGTGACAAAGGATGTATTATCTGTGTGTAACAATAAGCAAGGATTTGTGCCATTGTGCAAGTTTTAGATTTGAGGTTGTCAGTGATTTGGGCTGCTTTGCGGTGCTGCAGGCAGTCTTTACAAAAGCTCACAACCGTCGATTCCTGGAGTATTCTCTGGCAATCAATTCTCAAGCCAAAGTGCCTGTCATGTGTTGGAACTACTGATAGTACGAGCTGTTGGGAATATATATGTACTGTGTTTTAACAGGATTATAGATTATGTGTTATCCACAGGTGCATACAGTATAGATCACTGTCATGTCTACACTTTTTCACATCCCTCCGGAAAGCTTATTAAAGGTTTGATACAGACTTGGCAGTTTGATCCATTTAGCCTATGTGTCCCTGAGGACTTGCTACATGATAAGGCTAATGGTCATTGATAAGGCTCTTTGCCTTGTTTTGAAGCTCATCAGGAAACATCAGCAACTACGGAATAATTTACTTTGTGATATGATTCGAATGTGTATCCCCCCTGGCTGATGCGCTAAAATGATGTCTTGAGGAATATAGAGGTCATAAGTGCGTCTTATTTAATTCATTTATGCTAACTGAAAGTACCCTCATAATTTTTCCCTTTCATTTCACAGACTTAGTAGGAATGTAATATCATGAATACGTGCTCCTAATTACAGCATGTTTAATGTAGATTTTCACAGAAATGACACAAAGAGAAATCTACATGTGTCGGCTTGAATCTAAAACGAATCAATGAGCTGGATCATTATTCCCTTGTCCTTTTTTAGATTTTTTGTATACTCTGGAAACATCAGATAGGAATAACAACTGTGACCAGTTAAAATGTGCAACCTTAATGACTCACGGACATCTTCTCAGGGCTGATTGCACCATTAGGTTTAAAACTGAGAGAGCGTTCAGGTGAGGATGTGTTGCATATGAACCTTACACAATGTGTTACAATTTCTGTTTCTGTCCTGGTTGTAACAGACTGTTAAACCTGTCAATAGAACCTGTTTTTACAGGTCAACACATTTTTTTTCAGCCTTTGTAGAATTCCATTACCTGTGTTTATCAGCTCCTTTCCCTCTACTGTTACCATAGAGACACTCCATCCCTATCAGCGAGCCGACTTTGGCTGCAGGGCTCATTGGCTCTCAAAGGAGAGACACTGGTAAGCAAGTGTCTTCCTGGCATGACTTCAGCACCAGTGTAGTGAGAAAGGCATTTACTTAGCTTTGACAGTGTTTCCTTGGCAGCCGGTGCCCCAACGATGGCGGCGCATCGCCCTGTTTTGTCACTGTGAGTTGACGGCTGAGACAGTGTGAAATCCAGCTGGGAAAAATCCAGGCCTATAATTGAAATGAGTTCACCTGGGAGACAGCTGCTCCGAGCTGCCTGTTAGCTGTCACAGTCCATGCTTACACTGGCATATAGACGAGCTGGAATGACAGAATCCCTCAACAGGTATCATTCGGCCTGAGACACCATCATTTGAAGTTGGGACGCATTTAGTCATTTACAACGTCAGGTAATTCAGATATATGGCCTGCTGAAGGTGTCATGAACAGCACTGTTAAATAAATGTCACTAAATTGCTGCATGGTAACAAGAAAATTTACAAAAATACAACAGCAACACAGCCTGAGGCTGGAAGTGCTCACTCCTGTGGATGGCTTTCATCCTTTTCCTGCTCAGATTTCTAAAAATACTTGTCAAAGTTTTAATTAAAGTCTAAGTAAAGCCATTTAAATATTTGCATGGAACCATTTCTAGGTATTACATAATTGCTGCTTAAATTGTGTAAAAACCAAACAAACTGAGAAGTACCGCATGTTGTACTAATGGATGTTGGCAGGTAAACTTTTAAATAGTTTTTCAGTTCAGGATTTTTAGAAAGGTCTGAAATTTACTCCATGACTCAGTGAAGTACTTATTTAAGGCGAGCATCAGTCGGCCCAGCCCTGAACACTGGAATGTTGAAAAAAATGTCCAAATACATTAGATTTGGATTAGCCAACCAGGGCATCTAGCTGCATATCTGTTCTGCCCTCATCACAGTAATGTGTCTTCCCTGGATGGCAGAAATCGCCAAACTCGGGGCGGACTAATTAAATAACAGATTAATGAGACAAAGAACTGGATTCATTCTGTGAACATTTTGTGAATTTGTTTGCCCCTTTTGTGCAGTTAATTGAAGCTGCTCCGAGATCTATCATTTCCCTGTGTGGAAGTGAAATATCCTGATTATCATTATTATTCATTTCTATCTCAGGACCTTGCTTAAGCTATTCAAACATATGAGTTGGTATTTCTCTTTTGCAGCACACTTGCCATGCTTTTTATTGGGCTTAACTGAGGAGACAAAATGCTGAAATAATTATTAACACATTCTTATGATACCAAATAAGACGTCATTTCAAGTGTTTCATAAGGGCCCTACAAAAACAAATCAGTGTTGTGCTGTCTGCTGTCTGCTCAAAAAGTCGTCTGTAAATATTTCGTGTCCTTGTGATCATATTCATTTTTTTTAAACCCTAAACCGAAGTAATGTCTTTGTTATTCTGAAACGCCATTGGTTCAAAGCCATGCTTTCATGCAATTCCTCTTCTTCAAAATGAACCTTGTATGTCAGTCACAAGGATAAAAACATTCACCAATAATTTATCCTTTTGGACAAATCTATATTCAGATAATCTGAATTTGTTGCACTGTTTGTTCTAACAACACAGAAGGAGGAGCAAGGCCTTTACTTCGACAGAGTCAACGCAGTGAATCAGAGTTGCGATCATAGATGCTTGCACATGGACAGTGTGATGACAAGCCTCTCGTATGCCCCATGGTGTTGTGGTCTACAGTAGTTGGTTTTTCATGCTGTTATGTTTCTCTAGTAATTGTCGAACCATGTGTTGCAAAGCAACTTTCCCCCACATAGATATGTGTCTAAATGTAGCTGTGATGCCTTCATGTCATTTGCATTTCAGCTACAAGGTGGCATTCAAAAATCCTGCAGGAATAAATAAGAATATTTTAATAAATCCATTAGCTGTATGACTAGAGATTATATCCACCACCTCTGATTGAAAACAGTAACTTTACACCAAACTTCTGTCATTAAAGGAAGTTAGTCAATAAAAAAGTTTCTCTTTGCGAAGCATTAGACATGACACATTGATTTCAGACAGAGAGAAAGTATTGACCCTTGAATAAAAAAAACTGTAAATACTCCAAGTAGATTACTGTACAGACGGCAGCCTTCTAAATCAATAGCAGATAATTCTTTGGCTCGACTAATAATGCAACTGGCGTACTCCGAGCTGGAAAGCAGAGTGCATCCCCGCTCTCGGTGCAGTTGGCCCAGAACACGGGATGATTACACTCAAACAGGACAATATGTTTCATTTACTGGATCCATTTGGTGTAAGCACTGTATATCAAAACAGCCAACCTTCAATAGCGCCATCCAACAACAAGAAGGGGGAAAAAAAAAAAATTAATCAGCATTGCCTGTAAAATAGGCTCCATCAACACAGACTTTCTTCCTACAAGCACACAAGCTAATTATCCTCTATTACAGTTTGGTACAGGGACTATTGTGTGTTCTGCTGGTGGAAAAATCAGAATGAGCCTCAGCCCATGGTCCATCGCTTCTTTTTCATATAAATGTGCAGACGCTGGCTGTCATCTATTGAAAAGATCGCCTAACTGTCTGGGTGTGTCTGTCTTCTGAAACAACTTCTCCATCAATCAAACTGTCTCTGTTGTGTCTTTGTCGTTTCTTTTTTCAGTGTTCTGTCTCCTCGTCTTTCACTGCTGCTCGTGGCACATCGACTGTTGGGAGTTTCACAAAAGACATGCAGTCATCCAGGTGGAGCAGTATCAGTTCTCTTTATACCCACCTCACATTACAGTTAAAAGGAACTGTTAAACGGACACTCAGGATTTAAAAAAGAAAAAAAAATGTTCTGAAGAAGATTTAGTTTGACGATGAGCTTCCCCATCTCCCTCATTTGTTTGGCACATTTCAAGTGTTTTGCTGTACAAGCGTCTGACATCTGTGTGATCATAAATACTGCAATCAAATCTTTGTAAAGCTTTTAACTTTCATGGAAAATGAAGCTTAAAGAGCTCTGTGAATCATTGTGTTGCTGTAGTACACTTGTTTTGCTCATGTGCAGGCTGGGTTGGACGAATCGCTGGTGTTTACAGATCGCCGACCTTTTGTTGTGATTAAAAGGATTAACTCCTAAAGAAAAAAAAGGGGAATTCTGCCAATTTATAATTAAGGTCCTTGTCTGGCATTTGACAAAAGAAAAAGGTCATAAATGGAAAAAAAAAATCATACTTCAGTAATGGCTCTTACAGCTTCGCTCAGACAGCAGACTCAGGCCACGGTGACCTCACATATCATTTTTGTTACTCGTTCAACAATGATGTAAAGTCTGTTTCCTGTCCCCCCACCCCCCCACCCCCCCTCTGTCTTTACCCTGATGTGTGAACAGTTTCATTAAATATCTGCAAGCAGAACAGTTTGTTGCATTCATTCTTTGGCTCTTCCTCTGTGGGGAGCACTGACCGCACACAACATTGTAACAAGGTTATATGATTCAGTTATATTTGGAGGACTCCATGAAGCCAAAATGAGAATTCACTTTATGGCAAGCAGCTCTGAGAGCAACCTACTCAGTCTCAGAAAATTGCTTAACAACACAGTGCCAATCTTGTGGAGGTCGCCAGGTGGGCTCAAACTTCTTTAAATTCATACTTTTCAGTCACGAAAACCCCAGAATAGTGCTTGGAAGACATTTCTACATTCGTTAAAGAGAAAAAAAGTCTTTCATGTATTGAAATCTAAAAATAAAGTAATGTCACTTTGTGTTTTCTTATAAATACGTGTGTGCCCTGGGTGCTGACAACTTGCTATTTGGTTCAACTTATCAGTGCTACACAAACTTACTGATGGAGTAATTTTTGCCATTTAGATACATTTGTTATTTTTTGTTAGTATACCTGTAAACATTTCTATGTTCATCATCAACTACCAACAAACTTATTGAGCTTAAAATCACAATAAACTTTGCATGTATATCCCCACTGTACAGCAGTTCTTTTAAATTAAATATATTGACATTTTAATTTAACACATTTTGTTACAGTTACATTTCTGTTTCTATTTTTAAGATGAGACGGACAAGATTTTTTTTTCTTCAAATACAATTGTTTCCCTGCTTTGACTTTGCTCTATTTTCATATTCTGCTTTCGTGACTTTAGTTATTGTAACATTGCTGTAATTTTTTTTTTCTTTTTGTGTGCATATTTTGTAAAAACTGTTATCCGAAAATTGGAGCTTGTTTCACTGTGAGCTGATGAGAATAAATGATAGAAGATAAATTGCATGCTCTGCAGCCCCAGTGTGATTCCAACAGAAATTGCACGCAGCGTAATTGTTTGTTCAATTTGTGAGAAACTGATTCTGAAGTGGATATGATAAAAGAAAAAAAATGATGTGAACAAAATATGTTTTTAAAAACAACTATTTTCATTACCCCCCCCCCCCCTCTCTCTTAAAGAAATTGAGGATATTTTTGCAGATGCAGTGTGACAATGTCTTTATATTTGCTCTTTGTCTTTGTGCTGTGTGTCAGTGAAGCATCATGACAACATTGCTGGACCTGAAGAGTAGTGTGCTGAGGCAGGTGCAGAGGAGCCAGTCGCTGAGGAGCCGGAGGGAGCCACCTCCCACTGCCAGCAGCCCCCTCACACACTGTCCGGAGCCCTTACCCCGCAGGTGAGCCACTGGTGTGACTTTATGTACTTTGGAATGGCTGAGGTGACGAAGGTTTTAACTTGTGATCAATTTAACATATCAGAGTTGATTTCCCCTCGGATTCATTATCTGTCACCGCTGTAGTGTTTTCAGAGAAAAACTCAAAATTTGAGTCATGATATAAGAGATCAAGATTAAAGTGCACTCTCTTCCTCGGCTTTATCTTCGACTTCAATTTAATTTTTGTATCATCATTATTATTATTATTATTTGGGGAAAAAAAAAAACTGCTACAACAATAATTTCCCTCTAAGAGGGATAAATAAAGTATTTTTCATTTCATTTCATTTAAGGTTATCCGCTATATATCCGCTGTTTCACGAAACGTAGAAGAATTGAAATTTCAGCAGAAATCTGTGGAAAGCCTCTCTGAAGACAGACACAAAGATTTTAGCTACAATGATAACTCACTTGATACCATTAAAGGACAAGCAATCACTTTGAGTATGGGTCTTTTTTGAGGGGGAAATTAAAGTGCAGTCAGCAAAGCTCTACGGATAATGACATCGCTCTGAAGTCAGCAGCACAAGCTCTGAAGCAATAACTCATAAATGTTATTCATTGCTTTTCCACTTCCCGTCTGGCTGAAGCAACAGGTCATAATTTGTTGTCAACACAATGTTTTAAATGCCTGGCATTTATGTCAGAGCTGTGGCCATTCAGAAGCTGCTTTTCCCTCCAAGGACACATCAACCACACCATTACATGCAGAGGCAGGCTCTCAGGGGGTCGCAAATGCTGCTTCCTTGTATATCAGTTTTACACCACATGATTCTGATGTCCAAATGTCTGCTGCTTTTATCTGAGTCATAGAGAATCTTTTTGCTTGATGGAGCAGGTGATCATTTTTCTATGTCAATGTACACATTTTAATGTATATTACTTGGTTGTATTTGTGTGTTTATTAGAATGTGTGAATATTGCCCTTTTTTTTAGTAAAAGTCTACATTGAGATAATCTTGTTTGTTGATGACTATGATTTTAGTCTATACAATTATCCCTTCAGAGAAAAGATTTAAGTGGAAATCCACAGAAAGTTCTGATGGAACATTCTGTCCTGGTGAGTGTTGTTTATTCTCAAGCATTATTGTCAATGCTGCCTTCATCTTTCAGGCCTGAGGGCTAGCTCAATGCTTTGACGAGTATAAAAACAATGTAAATAATTTGCTGTGGATTTTACAGTCTCCACTAAACCCATTTTACCTCTTCAGGTGATTTTGGACTAATTTCATGTTATTTTCCATCTCCAGAATCCAAACACCAAGTGAGATAATTTTTTCATTGAAAAATTCAGTTATCTCACGGAGTATCAGAGATCTATACGATCAATGTCAAAAGTTCATTTGTCATTAATAGACTTGATGGTTTCTTACCTGTAGTTTTGGAATCTTTGCTACAGATTATCAAATTGCTAACTTACATCCTTTATTTGTGAGTAGCCATCATTATTTGCCTGGGTTTGTACCTTTCTCTCTGCCTACTCCCCTCACTGATTAGCACATCATCATCAAATGGGATTGTCGGTGTAATGAGTACCGCATGAAGACTATTGATGAGCCAATCAATGCCTTGTGTTTGACTAATCATGTTTTGTTGCTACTTTTTAGTGTTGGCACACTGTCTCAGAGCCAATCGAGGGTTGGGGAATGGTTTGGAAAAATAAAATCTACCCTGCTAAAATGAGTTCAATAGCAAAGAGCACATCAGCATGAGTTTCACACAGCTGTTTGTTAAACATTTAGGCCTGTGATTGCTGTTGATAAGTGATGTAAATGTCCATGGTGTGTTTAAGATAGGAGAGACACAGAAGAAAGTGGAGGGATGGTGGGGGATGGGAAAAGAGAAACCCAGGAATGGGCACACATCAGAGTAAGCTGTTGTGTTTTATTCTCCATTGCACGTTAATATTATAGTATTATGATCTTTATTAAAGTACAGGCAGTCCAAAAAAACCATGCAGCCAAAAGTTTGCTCAAACCTGATTCATCAGTACTCTCCAGACCACAAATGCAAACAAGCAAGTCTTCAGTACCTGAATTTGGCCCCTTGCCAACAGAGTCTGCATACTCACATAGAGATATTTGTTTACATGACATGATGTGCTATTATTTGTCACCACTAGCTTGACACCATTTGTTGTGGTCTGTAAGAAGAAGGCAACAATTATTTTATACTCTAGTTTTCATTTTGTATTTTCAATGTTTGCAATTCATTGTTCTTGTTGAAATCTTGTATTTTTGTAAGTATATGCAGATTTAATTAATTAAATAGTCATTTTTAGTTTTTTCTAGTGGCGGGATGGGGGTGGAGTTTTTCCTGTACCAATCTTATTGCAACACATAAAGTGGCTCAGGTGAAAAGAGTCATTAGATTTTTTTCACTCTAGTTTGAAGCTTCATCTGAAGCCAAAAGTGATAGCATGAACCTGTGGTTTCTATAGCAACCTAAACAGGCTGCTGTCACAATGTGAACTTATACTTGACGATATAATGACAACTAGTTCTATTTTTACCTCTGTGCCATGATGTACACTGACAAATTTTGGATTTTAAAAGCCGATGCCGGACATGGCATTTTGGCTTATTTTGTTTAATATCTAATTTGATCCAATGCTATTATCTTTTAATTATATTCTCTAACGTAAAGAAAATCTGCTCTTCATTACAGACAAATATGAACTGACAGTATCTCACCTTTCTTTCATTTCCTATGCCAGCTCCTGGTGCTGTTGCCTTCCCACTGAGCCCTCAGTGAGAGCGCTCATCATTAGGCTCAGGCTGTTGATCTTTGTTATCCATTCAGACTACTGCTGACCTGCCTGCACTTTCAGTTTAATTGAGAATTTGCAAATGAGGTCGGGTAGATTAGGGGCTTCACTATCCGCAGCTGTTGACCCAGTGGTACAGTCAGCTGTCAGAGCTGAGGCTCTCCAAGCAGACACTGACACATTAGTGGTGAACCATTTAATTCGTGGAGCAAATTATGGTTTTACCCCAGTGTGATCTGGCTGATGAATCTCTGGAAATGCACAAAACACTCATTGTTGTAATGGCCAACATTACAACAAAACCTGCAGAGATTTATATTAGAATTTATGTTTCAGTGTATTACTGCTTTTGTATTTCACTGTACAGTCCGATCTCTGTGAGCAGCGGTGGAGTTGATATTTCACACTTGATTTCATTGTGTTTTGAATTCCAACCTCGCTGCAGTGTCTTTAATGACTGACTCCTCAGTGTCACTGTGTCCAGACTCCTATATATATCAATTCAAAAGGAAATAATCAGAAAGTCCTGCTGTATGTGCAGCAACAAATCAGAAGGCAATCAGGAATGGGAGTATTGTATATTCTTTCTCACTACCAGCAAGCCCATTGAAAGAAACAAAGATAACTATATGGAAATCTGTCATGTTTTTGTTTTGTATTTTTGTATTTCTAATTTCAATCCTCATCCATTGTTACTGACAATAAGTTTTTAAAATTGGTCACAAATACATTTTCAAATGTGTTTATTTATTCATTCATTTATTTCTAAGACTCTGTCACTACTTGGATTACAGATAAGTATGATTTAGTTTACTGCACATCTCTTACTCTCTAGATATAGCATATGTGTGACAGTGCTAAATACCCAGGATTTGTAGTATTCTGCTGTATATTTAGCTGTTCAGAACAGGTTCTAACATAGCCAGGTTTAGTGTTAGATGAGACAAAGTCAGCTTTCAGGCCCAAATACCTTGATACATTCAAATAATTAGATTTTCATTACATGGTCTCTCATTGTACTTAAACGCGGCACACATAGTAATGAAAAAATATTATTAATTTCTAACCATTTTGTCCAATCGTTTTGATGGATAATCTGAGATCACTAGTGAACAAAATGGCCAAGCTTAAAGTGCTAACAAGGTCTCCAAAAAAATACAGGGAATGCAGTATTATGTGCTTCACGGAGACATGGTTGCATGAACACATCCTGGCCTCTAATGTGTGTGTACACTGCTTTAAGACTGTATGAGCAGACCACAACAAGAAAATCAGCAGAATGCTAAAGGGAAGTGGAATTGCAGGGCTTTTTGGTGCCATCCAGGACATGTCACTGTAAAGTAGAAGATCTGCACAAGGAACATCAAACTCTTACCTGGGAGTTTTCATCCATCTTATTTACACAGAGAGTTTACCTATTTTATTCTGATAGTGGTTTATATCATTCCTGGAGCCGCTGCAGACACAGTGATGAACACAGTATCCTAATCCATTCATTACAATCTCTGGAGACTTCGACGTCTCCCTCTCTGCAACATTCCCAACATTCCTCCTTCCTGCCTCCTTTAGAAAGACTACACCTGTGAGGTTTGGCTGGGTTGTGGAAGAAAAACCCGGAAGTACAGCTCTTCAGCCTGGTGCTTGACTTTATTTTGTCA
>JAOXYM010000022.1:16598500-16632110 GCA_028567055.1 Leptatherina wallacei | reverse complement strand
ATATATATATATAAATATATATATATAAATATAGCTGTTGTTTTGATTTTCAACAGTTGGAGCTGTGAGATCACAAATTACTGAATGCGGAGATTTAATCAGGGCTTTTGTGATTGTTTTGTATCTCCTCACTGAAGCCTTGCCACCTTTAATCTTATGTTACTTAATCAAATGTGTAATTAGAGTAAAAAAAACAACAACAGTCTTTTGTGTTATTGAGGGGGATCCTTGTCACAAAGATCTTTGTTTATGATGCAAAGTACAGACTCGTATTATGCAGTGACAACCATGATGAATCATATTTAAAAATCTTCTTATTTTATTAGAAAGCAAACAGATGTCATATTCTTTTTCATGCTACAGATGACAGAGGTGTCTGCAGTATTAATTATTATCTATGCACTGCCATATTATGTTGAAGTTTGAAGGGAAGGGCTGCTGTCACCTTCACACACCCAATTAATCATGTTTAAACACATTCTGCTTGATGGAAGGAGTACACAGTGTTCATGTTTTTATTTATGTTTTCCCTCTGATTTACTTTCAGTCCAGGAAATCACAACTGAAGCATTTGGATTAATCCTGAAAATAAATGAGAATAAAATGAGTTTAGAAAAAAAAGAGATCTGTTTCCTAGCAACATCAAGTCAATATGTTATTCTGGTAGTTCACATGTGTGTGCATAGATGTGTTTCTGAGAGAGGAAGCTTGGAAAGGATACAAGCATTGTTTTTATTTTCTATATTAAAACAGGATTGACTGTTTATGATATACATTATTATTTAGGGCTAAATTTCTGCTGATAAAGACATCATCCAAAGCTCAAAAACTTGACAAATCCTCATGTAGAAAAATTGACGAAGTTCTAGAATACAAGAATGCCCTGAGGCCTGTCCTACAAAGCCAGATAAACATACCCGGGGTATTGCTCCGTTACCTGGGTTTACTTATCCAGAAATTCGCAATCCAGATAAGCTGAACTAAGAAGCTGGTTATCAACTCGGTAATTCAACTGAGGGTTTTCCCATCTCGATCAGTGTGCGCTCTCAAAAAAGGGGTGGTGTTTGCAGCATCTGACCAATCGCAAACATGGAGAAACCCATGAAGGAATGCTGGCAGAAAATTGCTGACTTTGTTGATGCGTAAATTTGTGAGATTACACAATATCAATTAATCAGACAATATAAACGGACAGCACTCTGGTCACTCAGTTTCACTTTATTATGAAAGACGTTTCAGGCAGAACGCTTCCTTTCCTATTGTCCATTCTTTTAAATCTCAGCACCCTTGTGTACACGGGTTTTGTGTTAAATATTAATTCCTGGCAGTGATTGCACAAGTAGTTGTGCGTTCCATAACTTCATGGTTCGGCAGTTATGCCATGTGAGCATTATTATTAACCTTATTATTTCATATGCAACACTATAGCTAAACACACTTGGGAACAAGTCGATAACAAGTAGGTACCTCAAAGCGGTCAGTGACAAGGCTTTATTCTTTCATCAAAAGGATTGCATCTATCCTAAAAACTCTTTCTTTCCTAAGAGCTCCTCTCACAATCCGTCTACCCAAGTGGACAGGATGTTCTAAGCATGGGCAGGCCATTTTCTAAGAGAACTGATTGGTCAGGAGGTGGTGCTTTTATACTCAATCTCTTATCCAGAATATAACCTGCTTCGGCGCAGGTTAGCCGTTCAGTGTAAGTTACCATGGTGATTTATCCCATAAGAAGTGAACCCGCGTTATAGCACTGGGTTAACCCCGAAGTTACCTCTGTAAGAAAAAATCCAGCTCAGTAGTACAGGCCTCTGGACAATGAAGATGGGCATGGAGAAAACGGAGTATCTGAAAAACACAAGTCTTACCAGTGAAAAGAAGCTGATTCGCTGGAGTTATTCACAGATTGTTGACCCATTTGTATTTAGCGAAATTAAGAAATGCACCAGGAAACATAAAAGAGAAAGACTTGTCTTTATTCAAGATAACTTGAATCAACGAGATAATTGAATATTCTACTCCAGATTACAGGGACTTTGTCATTTAATACAAGATTCAATCTAATTCCATCTACCTCTGAAGTTGTACTGGGTTTGACACCAATAAACCTTACAAATTCTCCCAGCATGGCTGCCATTAGTCTCCATCAATACCTTGTGGGTTTGCCATCCGCTCTCCCACCATGGTGAAAGTCAGTGGGTGCTGGGTTGGGCTGCCACACACCTGCTGTGATGTGATGACGCTAATAAAGGAGCGAGTCGGGGCCCTGTGGAGAACTGTTCTGTATAATGCGACGATGTTGGCTGATAGATGAGGAAGAAGACAGGATCCGGGAGGGTGGGGACGGTGAGGCTTAGGTGTTAAAAACAGACAGCCTGACTGATCCCAGTGGTTCTGCTACTGCTCACATCAGGGCGGATGCCTGTCGCAGTGATTTCCATACAGGCCGGGAGGAAGGCAGCCCTTGAGAGATTTGGGGAGGAGGGAGAGGTTGAGGCGAGCATGCTTTTTGGTGGGGATTCCCAAGGTGTTCAGCCAGCTATTTTTTCTCTAAACGTGCCCGTATCACCATGACAACTGGGGCCGACAGGAGTCCAGGGATTCACTCGCACCTGGAGGAAACGGAGAGCATCATTTGCATTTTGCACACAGCCCTAATCATCAAACTAAATAACATGGTTCATGCAGAGCAGACATACTGAAATCTTTTTTAATGATTGACACAAGGGGATGTTTGATATCTGATAAAACACTGAACTGCAGGCGATGAAGTCCAGCAGTTTAACAAACAGATCCAACAGATCACATATTGACAGATGTGCATTTGAAGTCATTAAAACCACTGCACTTTTTTTATTAATACTCCATAGATATTGTTTAAAGGTAAACTATGCATATACCCTAATGACACATGACTTCCTCCACTCATTATTAACCATCTTAAGTTTCAGAGTTTATCAGTCTGCTCTGTCTTCTTGGCAGGATTTCAGAGGAGAGCGTGGAGTTCTTTGAGCGTATGAATGCCATCCTGCAGAAACAAGAGAACATGATGCGGGCGGCCCAGGCTGAGGTAACCCCCACCAAACTTCCACCTTTCCATCTGTTGCACAATTGAAACATGTACAGTTGGTGTAACAAGCAGGGCTCAGAGCTGCCTTTCCACCCACAACCATGGTCACTATGACGTCCGTAGACAGAAGGACTGGGTTAAACAGGGTGCTCAGAGGACTGGGAGCTCAGCTGTGACAAGCTGCTGTCCATGGATATGTTTAGTCTCTGCTGCCAGAGCTTGGCATGTTTGCTGAGAGCAATTCATCATTTTATACCCAAACTGTTGCCTGTCAATATAGTAAGAAATTAGTAAAAACTGGTGATACTGTTTCAGTCATAAGGGATATCCATCACTGGCAAAACAAACTTAAAAGTACTTAAATTTTCGACTGTTTTCCTAGTTGTGAGTTAAATATTCCCTCAATTACTGCTATCTGTCATGGTGTGGTGACGAAGAAGGACCCAGTTGGAGGATGAAGCAGGCAGACACAGGACATGATTTATTTCGAAACAACAAAGGGTGCTGCAACAGCAGGATAAATAAGTCCATGATTAAAACTTACAAAAAACCAAAACTCAAAAACAGACTGAGAGAAATACCAAGGAGCATGAGAAAAAATCGGGACAGTGAAGACCAGGAACTTTAACACACCTGACTGAAATTAATGGCTCATTGATAGGCTTGCAAATAACTTGACGAGCAGTTCAATTAATCTGAATCAAGTGTGCTGGAATTGGAAACATTTAAAAACATGCAGAGCAGGGGGGTCCTGAGAACCAGGATTGAGAAACACTGATATACACACAGAGGGAGTTTGTTACTGAACAATGAGCAGGTGTGGCAATCAGCCACAGAGAAGCAGGTGCAAATTGGAAGAGGAAGAAATCACAACAGAATATTGAAACTTAACTTTAAGACAATTTCAACCAAAAACCCAAGAAAAGCTGAGGGAATGAAATTATTCTATTATCGATTAAGAATTTTCTTACAGTCTTGAAATATTAATCCTGTTCATTAATCTTGGACCTTGAGTCTGTAATAAAGATTGATGTGATATGATATTTTAATCACTGAGTATACTGGATGCTATTGGTTTCCTGTTGCAGGCAACTCCTGACATTATATACAAGAAGTAGTTTAAGATAACCAGAAAGTGACTGATAGGATAAAAACATTACTGCATATGCATAATCTACAGCTGATGAAGTTAATTAAATCTTATTGTGTCATAAATTGGTTTCAGATTCATGCTACAGCAAGAAAACTTAAAGCTAACATACATATTTAGATACTTTCTGAGTTTGTTAAATGTGCAGCAGAAATATGAATGAATGAAATGAAAAACACTTTATTTTTTTCCAGAAGGAAATTGTTTTAGTAGGGTTTGTTTTTTTGTTTTTTATATATATAAAATGCTGGAGATAAATTTTGATATGAATCAGATTTGAGAAGTTTGTTTAAAGTTCAAATGTGCACATTCAAGAACAACTGCCATTGGCCAAAGTGCTGTACAACAATAGTAGCCACATAAGGATAAAAAATAACGCGAGTAAAACCAATAAAAACAAAAAGCAAGATTTTTTTTTAAAATCTATTCAAACTCTCACACTGAATTGAAAGCCAGTGAACACAGATGCGTTTTAAGATAAGATTTAAAAACAAGAGTTGGAGGCTTTCTTAGACGTAGATCGATAGGCCAATCCCCTCTGTTTACCAGCCTTGACCTTGGGACAACTAAAAGAAGTGAATCTGAATATGAATGAAAAGAAATGTTCTATTTTCTTATTAAGGAGCCTAAGCTAAGCATGTTAAGCAAAATATATTGCTCCAAGGATAGAGCCTTGGGGAACTCCTCATGTAAGAGAGGCTGGAGAAGAAACAGATTTCCCAAGGCTTACGGAGAAACTCCTTTCAGACAAATATAACTTGAACCACTCGAGAACAGAGCCTTTGGGAAATCAGGATTCTATAATTGACTATGTCAAATGTTTTTTTGAGATCTAAAAGCATCGTAGACATGATGGACAGCTTAGACATGATGGATATGCCATGATGATCAAGGAAGCAACCTAGTCCCTGAGGGAGTGAGTCAATCCCAAATCATCATGTTTTCTACCACCAAGCATCACAGGTGGGATGAGATTCTTCTCCCAGTTTTCTCTTCTAAGTTTTTCTCTTTTCTTTTAAAAAAATAAATAAATAAATAAAAAAAACAACCTGCAGTTGTGTTGATGTGTTAATTTTTCAAAAGATTTTCCTGCTGTCCCAAAATCTGTGATGTCTTTCTGATTCAAGATACAGGGTAGGCACTTTGACAAAAGCAGCTGGAGTTACCTGCTCAGTCTGGGATTTAAAAAAAAAGAAAAAACAATCCACTATTTATCTGAATTTGTGAGGTTAGCAACTTGCTTACATGAATACTATCATTCCAGTGAAATTATTTATTTCCGCCTGTCTGGGAGAATTTTTCAGCCAGCTTCTCTAACTATCTGCAGTTTTGAAAATTATCTGGTGAAAACATATGTCCACTTTAGATGGGCAGAGTTTATCTGCCAGCTCCACAGCAACTGTGAACAAGAGAAATAATTGTCCATCGAATTCACAGTGAGCCGGTGTTCATGCTGATGACATTTACTGCTTTGTCCTCTTCCCTGTACATCGCTTGTTGAGGAACCTTTGTAACCTTTTTAAAATCCCTTGGCTCACCTTAAGTGGCACATAACAATATCTTACTGTGATTCAATTAGTCTTTGGTCATACTCAGCATAACCTCTGTTGAAGGCATATTTTTTGTTTTGGATGAACTGCTTCTGTCTCCTCACAGTGCCAAAGAGGGGCCTGCACGGTGCCACCACCACAAGAGTGTGTGGACCAGGCTTTTATCTCTGAAAGAATCAGCAGGACGGAGGTGTGTCAGCTTAATTTTCTTTTCTTTTTATATGCTTTGATTTCATCATGATTCAGCAGGGATTATATTTTATGACAGTTGTTACTCCTTTTTTTTTATCTCTGCTTTTGATGTGCAGCAGAGCAAAAAAAAAAAAAGACGACAGAGGAACTTGCATTTATTTCTGAAAGGCTGTTATTAAGTGGAGTGTGTTTTCATGTAGCTGGATCTGCTTTATGAGGAAGCTGTGTACACAGTGGTCAACAGGGTCGGCGTTCCTACACCAGAACATGTGAAAAGTGATGACGAGCTGTTTGCTTACCTCTTGAAGGTATCTGTGTGTCTGTCTCTGTCTGTCTCTCGGTCTTGTAATAATAACGAAAGCAGATTCAGAAGAACAGACTGTATTTCTTGGCCCCTATTAAATCTCTGCCAGTAACCCTGATGGTAGCCTCACAGAGAGCGTTATTTGTTGTGAGGAGGCTGTAAGAATCTGAGCAGATGCTCTTCGATCAAAACTGATTAAACATCAAAGCCCAGTCACACTGTGTTCAGATATTCAGCTGTGATGATGAAGGATTTTAGCCTCTCATTTGCCTGTAGTGGGCGTCTTTTTTTAAAGACTGTTCCGAACAGCTAGGTAGCAGCAAGGAGAGGCAGAGAAGAAGATGTTATAAAGACATTTTAATCACATTTTAGTCATTTTTTTTATCAGCTTTGATATGTAGAATTTGATATATTTTGCTTTTAGTATTAATTTTAACACTAACTTCAGGCTGATACTTCTTATTGTTGCACAAAGTAACACTTTTATGACTGGTCGTCTTTCCAAGGTGTTTGATATGGGTGAGGAGGAACATGACATTATTCTCCAAAAAGTTCAAGAATCAAAGGTGAGAAATTTTCTATATTGGCCAAACATTGCATTTAGATTTAATATCACAGTGGAAACATATGTTATTGTTAAAAAAAAAAGTCACAAAATATTATGATATAAAATCATTATTTACAAGTTTTAGGGCTTCCAGTTTTACATCAAACATAAATGTAAAACAGAGGGAAGTCATCATGACCAAATCTTGTGTCAGAGATAGAGAACACTGAAAAACTAACATTTTTCAAAGGGATATGTCCTTCAAGCTTCATTTTCTTCTCCTGCCTTCAGCTTTATTTTTCTTCTCAAGTTTTAATATGAAGTAATCATATCTCTAAAGAACCAAGCGCTCTTTTGAAATGATAGGACATTGAGTTTTTCAACATTGTGATGCACACAAGCTATTGATCCGTTACTTTCTTTCTCCACAGTGCATGCCAGTGTTGTCTTCAACAGAGTTGCATGAGGAATGAAGCTTGTTGGTGTCTTCTTTTATACTGAACAAACCTCTCTTTTCATAGCGAGCCAGTTTTTCCTTGAGAGTTTCTGTCATGAAAGCAAAAAATCTGATGGCCAAGGATGCAAATGGTGAGACTTTGCAAGCATCAACTAATCATTTCATAACAAAAAATAATACATTGAATGTAATTTGTAAAGGAACAAACATAACTGTAAGAGCCTTTTGTGAGACTCGCTCATAAAGTGGACTTATTAACCTCCCGACCTCTAAAAATTCATAGTTATCAGCAACAAATCTAAACATTTGTTAAAAATGCTTGTGCTGGTTTGATTGCAGATACCTGACCGATGACCTGTTTATTGGTTTGCCTGTTTCATTCTTGCATTCAACTTCCCAAGCTGTCACTCTTAGTGCATGTCCTTCTTTTGCCTCAGGGTACAGTGACCCGTACTGCATGCTGGGAATCCTGGTGGGCCAGAGCCCCCGGGAAACAGAGGAGAAGAAGGAAAGAAAGTTTAGCTTCAGGAAGAGGAGGGAGAAGCTGGAAAAACGCTCCAGCACAAAGGAGGTGTTACCTGCCAGGTCTATCCAGGTGACTGAGGTCAAACCAGAGACTCTCAACCCAGTGTGGGACGAGCATTTTGTGTTGTGAGTACGAGACAAACCTTATCCTTTTTAAAGGACACCACAAGGAGTTACGTGTCACATTCAGGATTCACAGTTTCATTTGTTTCACACTAACGCCTAAAACTGTCAGTTATTGTTTGAACACTGCGCGTCATTATCATTCCTGTGAAAGATGCACTGAAGGATTGAGCTGTTTTTTTGTTTATTTGCTTGTTTTTCTGGTCAGCTAGTCATGAAAAATCCTTCAATTAATGATTTTCCTGTTTTTCATTTATTTTTTAGTGAAATAGACGATGTCCACAATGACCTCTTACACCTGGACATATGGTAAGATTAGAAAGGATTACTTTTAATGTCAGGAAAAAAAAGTTCTTGAATCTGAGAAAATATTTAATTAATATTTACATTGAATCGTTTAGATTTTATATACTAAAAAAATAGTAATGCTAGGTGGCAGCCATTTAAACTCTGCTATGAAGTCATGTCGTTGTATGTATATTTTGCCTTTCCTTCTTCTCCTTTCCACATATTCTTTTGAAATACGATTAATTGCTCAGTGTGATAGTGTGTTTGATAAACTGTGACTAAATACCACTGAAGAGTTTTGCCAGAGCAACCCTATAAATGCAAGCACTTGCCTCTTCTTCACTTCTCTGCCCAGCAGAGCAGCATCTGTCTGTGAGCTTCGTGGTGCGATTCAAAAGTCCTTTTACAAGTACAACCAAGATCAAGACACAAACTTCTAAAAAGGTGGTTTAGTCATAATTTATTCAAAATCTATTTCAGCCTGTTAGGTTTAACAAGTCTCGTTTCAGTCTCAGTTCAGCGAAACAGAAAAAAATCAAATACAAATTTAGTTGGGTACATTGTATGGCTGCAGAGATAGAAGAGCTGCAGAAGATGTTGACACGAACACGGACACTTGTTAACAGCTGGTGTTACTTGGATAAAAATTATAACAAATATTCACATATAATATATAATATGTAATATTTGCAAGTACAGACTGGCGACCTGTCCAGGCTGTATCCTGCCTCTCGCCTGATAATTGCTGGGATAGGCTCTAGCTTCCCCGCGGCCCTAAATTGGATTAAGCGGTACAGAAAATGGATAGATGGAATATTTGCAAGTACATTACACAGCCATTCTGACTGAAAATACCAGGGTATAGGTTTGGTTTTTTTGCCCCACCTCCAGTCACTTCATTGACAGTTTAATTTGAACAACTAAACATGTCAAACAATCTTCTCTAAAAAGTACAAGAACACTGGATTCAGTCGGTGTGCTCTGTCTTGTCTTCCTTTTTCTTTCTGCCAAACTGTAGTTTCCAAGACATGGAAAAACTTTCTTATTGTAAATGGAGTGAAACAAAAAGTCAGAGTTTCATCCAATATATCAACACAGATATGATCACCTTCTGAACCGGATGTGCTTATTTCTAAGATGTTGCTTCTCTCGAACTACTGTGGGTCTTGATTGTAATTTCTTTTATTTCTTAGTTATGTTTGTCGTTGATTAAGAGGAATTTGTTTATTGAGGATATAGTGGGGTGTAAACATCTGAATGATTTTCTTTTATTATTCATCAGGGATCATGATGATGACGTATCTGTTGCAGAGGCCTGCAAAAAGCTCAATGAAGTCAGTGGACTTCGGGGAATGGGCAGGTAGATAAAGAAAAGAACATACTCTGTGTAATTCTGGATTATCACTCATTTACTGATAAACAACAAATATCAAAGACACCTTCTTAATAAATGCTCAAAATTATTTTGATGTGCACACATGCAACACGCTGTGATTTTGTGCACAACAACATATTATTAGTTAAGTAATTCATTTTGTCCCTTGAAAGGTACATACATGAAAGCCTCGTGCCCACAAAGCTGTGCACACACAGAGCGGGAGATGGATAAAAAAAAAAAAAAGAGCAGGCATGCCTAATGAAAACCTGAGAATGTCAGTCATAGCCGAGGGACCAAAGGATCCCTCGGCTGTCCCAGATAATTTGCGCTTTTCATTTCAACACAAAATCTAATGAAGAGTCAGCTTTCATTTGGAAATTAAACTCTTTCTGCTGTTGCTCAAATTCCAAATCACTGAGGATAAGAGCATAAGCTAAATGCCTTGAAACTGAAAACCTGCGACTTTAATTGAATATTGCAGGACGTTTACAATTATCCTTGTGCATTCTCATTCTGCATTTTCATTCATTTTCTCAGGTATTTTAAGCAAATAGCCAAATCAGTGCGATCCAATGGATCTGCATCATCAGCCTCCGAGGATAACGCTGATGACTTCCTCGGATGCATCAACCTCCCTCTAAATGTGAGATGCCTCTTTAGTCGGTATTTCTGAGCTGTAACTTGAATTCAAATACAACAAAGAGAAAGGTAGAAATACAACTAACGAAGACTTTTTGAGAGATTTCCCTCATGATAGTTTCTTCTTGCAGGAGATGCCTGTCGTTGGCTACGACACCTGGTTTAAACTGGAGCCTCGATCAAGTACATCTAAAGTTCAGGGGGAATGTCATCTGATTCTGAAACTGTTCACCAACCAGGTATTTACAGAGCAGCAAATATTCAATAGGTGTGCATCCCCTTTTATCAAAAGTTACAGCTTCCCATGTTTGATCTACCTTTAGAGAGACACAACTTTATCCAAGAGGGACACGAATGTCTTTATTCACAGGAAACTGTTGAGTCAGATTGTGGAGTATGAGCATGCTCATGTTAAGGTGAGTGTCATCCCAACTTTTCATTTAAACATTTTTAGAAAATTTCTATTCCTAGTCTTATACTGCACACAGTCTTTCGCTTCACGTACTCATTGTTTGTTCTTTGTTTGCTGACGTTTAATGTCTTTTTTGGGGTTATTACATTTAGCAACCCAAGTAGAAACACAGTTTTAACTACTGTAACATGACCTGTTTTCCATGTTCATTTAAAATGAGTTGTTTTCAACCTGAACCGACACAGCTTTGACTCATTTTCTGCCGGAAACCTAACAACATGTAGAGGAACATGTTATCATTGAGTACACGCTGTGATCTTTACAACATATTCAAATGACATGTATGGCGCTCAGGGTCAATTTGACCGAACGAATGAAAGTGCTGCAATTTTAGTTGAAAATAAATTTGGTGGAAATGAAAGAAAAAAACATTTTCTCTGCACCTTTATTCTTTTTCCAACCCGAAGATGCTGTTATTGCCCCCATGTGTGTGTGAGTGTGTGTGGGTTTTTAAATGTGTTAAACACTTTCCGCCATTTCTCGGCATTATCCGTGATGATAAAGACTTTCTATTTCTGTTTCAAACGTCCCTCGCTCTTTACGAGGAGCTTCATAAAAGGGGCTGATATTATAACAGAAAATACAATGCCACTTTTAGTAATCAATTTGATTCGGCAGAGGAAATGAGAAATTGTTAACTGTATACGCCACCCATTTTTTTCAACTGACATCATCTGTAAAGTTCTTTTTTTTATTGTTTTGAAAACCATGTTTCTGGCCATTAGGATTTTATTGTATCTGCATAAGTCTATACATTCTTATTATTATATATTGTTTATGTGCCATTTGAGAAACAAGCAACGCATCACACATCTCACGCTAGCAAAATTATGACGTAAATAAAATGGTTGTTTTCCATTTTGAATGATAGAGAGAGCCGTACAACTGGAATGGGCAGGTTTCTCCTCCGGCTTGGACTGTGCTCACTCACCATGCTGTGCAAACTGATCTTTCACCTCTCCAACAAGCTATTATGTAAGTATTAATGACAGAATAAAATTGATCAAATCAAATGTGAAAGCTGTAGCATCGGGTGGAAGGTGTGCGTTTTCCTTGTGTTGTGCAGTCGCTGGCAGTGCTACAGCAACCACCATCGGAACCAGAGAGTGTGCTACTCCCTGCTGCTGCGCCTCCTGAGGACCATCGATGCAGAGTGGGATCCCCCTGCTGTGCGTGGAGACCTGGTAGGTTCTACATTATCGGCTTATCCAAATAGAAAAAAAAAAAAAAAAAAAAAACTTTCATCGGCTAGAAACGGTCACCTCATTAGCCCAGCTCTTCACTGACATTCATCAAGGTTTTTGGTTCAGCCAAAAATGAATCACAGCCAGTGTACTGGAAGCTATAACGGAGGGCCCTTCCTGTGTCCAGGAGAGGCAGCTGTCAG
The DNA here is from genome assembly GCA_028567055.1 of Leptatherina wallacei. NCBI lineage: Eukaryota > Metazoa > Chordata > Actinopteri > Atheriniformes > Atherinidae > Leptatherina > Leptatherina wallacei. The sequence continues at coordinate 16,620,031 of JAOXYM010000022.1, read as the reverse complement.
ACAGCTTCAGGCTGTACACAGAGCACTGCCTGTGCCTGATGAAGAACATGCGTCAGGTTTTCCCCTGCACCAGCGCCGCTGCCATTACACGCTACGAGCTCATGCTGAGGTAAAGTCACACCACCATGGCATCACGCACTCGCCTCTGCTCTCATATCAAAACCACGCTCAACCTGTCACCTCAACAAACACAGAGAGACTACAACCGGTTAGTCACACTCTGTGTGCCAGTAATATCACAGTATATTACAACAGTAATATCTTGATCATTCCCCATTACTCATGTTTAAGGAAATATTGAACATTTGATTCTCACTGCACATTCTGTTGCATTAATGCTGAAACACGGCTGGATTTTGTGTGGCAGCATATCGACAGAATGCCATTTTATTCTTTTTTTTTTCGTAAAAGTTTTAACTAAATCCTACCATAAACAGTGGTAAAGGGATAAAAAGTTCAGAAAAACTCTAAGGATTGATGTTTTTTATAGAGAATGAATGTGCAATTAGAAGTTTTGTGATCTATTGTAAAAACAAATGTAGCCTGTGGAGAACAATGATGCATAAGAACCCATCCACTGTGGAATACATAGTAGAGTTCATGTGATTTGTTACAATTTCAGTTTTTCTTTTCTTTTTCTTTTTTTTTTTTTGAAGAATTCTAATCTTTTAGAAGTGTTGCTATTGTCTGATGACAAGCGGGACCATTTTTAATGAGAAATCTCAGGCAACCATTAAAGTATGGGCAGCAGTCCCTGGATGTGGTAGAAACCCATATATAATTACTTTTCATGAAAACAACAGATACCAGCAACGTTTGACTGTAATTTTTAAAAATAAGAGAGAGAGAGCTGAATTTAATGAGTTTGTTTCACATAAATGCAGACGATTTGTCGAAATGAACAATTCTGAGTTGGACTCATTTGGAGGTGACTGTCTTTGTAGAAACGTCTGCAGTAAAAAGTCAAGTCGTACCCAGCGAGTACCTCAAGGGAGGTTTTTAAGACATGCACACACACACAGACACGCACACACAGTTTAACAGTTCAAGTTGCACCCCCCCCCCCATCCTGCACAGATTCTCTGTTATCCTGCAAACAATCAGAATGAAATGAACGAAGTGAGAGTGAAGATTTTATGTTTTCTAAATTCTGAGGACATCCTGTTACTGTGTGCCGAGTTAAACAGCAATTTTGGTTTTTAATTAGTTTTTTTTCCTGTCTGTGCATGCCAGGGGGATTGGCTACATGCAAAATATGAGGGCATTTAAGACTGTTTGCCCTCTTCGAAATGAGCTCCATTTGGACATCACTACTGCTGTCAAGGTAACAAAGAGAGTGCAATTATAACTACATTTGTTTTGAAGTACACTGAAAGATCATTAGGAATGCTTTGGATGCTGATGAATAACTCATTTACATACTGTTTGATTGCATGGAAGCAACATCATAACATTTAAACAGCAGAATATGGGAGAATAGGCAGTATGGAATCAAATTCAAATTCAACATAGCTTTTGTTGGAGGATGCTTTCTTCATCCTTTTCTAGTTGTTGGTGTTATTGTCAAGGTTAAATACCCAGCTAGACCCCTTTTATTTAAACCCATTTGTTTCCTGTTTGATTATGTCAACAGAAAGGAACATCTGAGTGGTATGAGAGCGTAATTGCTCAACACAAACCAGAGGAAGGGGTAAGTTTGTGATACTATAAAGTATGTAATCATTTTACTGACTGCCTACTTAAGACTGGCATCTCGTTCACTGTGTTCTAACGATGCAGACTCTGGAGGAGCAGCTGAAGAAGCTGGTTCGGGTAGTTGATGCAGCATGTGCAGATGTACAGAGAGCCCAAAACATCTACAACAAACTCTTCTACAGGTAAATATCACTGTTCTACAGCTTTACAAACTACAGTAGGTAGCTCATTGTAGAAAGGCTACGTTCCCTGACACGGAAACGTTCATGCGTTTAATAGTTAATCTGATCTCATCTGTTTGTTCTCACAGTGCAGTGAAAGTAGATTTTCTCAGCATATCATACAGGCAGCTGGAGAAACAGGTATATCTTTGAAGACTCTGTGAAAATTTCGTCTGAAGTCATTGTGAGTCATGTTGTTGCTAAATTTGACTCTGGCACTTTCAAATTCCTTCCTCTGACAGGTAGCAGACGATGTAAATGTAGCGATGGAGCGGGTGTGTGGGACCCTGGAGACGGAGAGCTCCAGACTGACTCAGGCGATGGGAGAGACCATCTTTGAGCTTTTCATGTCCTTGAAAATCCTCAAAGGCTTTCGGGAGTTTCTTCCTCTCAAGTTTGTTTGACACTGATTCACATACCACCATGAAAGTGTCTCACCGGTGGTCATATGCTTTTCTGTAGATATGTTAGAAAGGATTTGTGCTTTTCTTTCCAACAGAGATGCCAAAATGTTGGCTCTGACAGGCTTCCATAACTGGTTTAAGTCTTCGATTCATAAGTGGCTGCAGATTGTTCACGACAGGTCCTGTGACAGGATCCGTATAGCAGTGGAAACAGACAAGGTGAGAAGCTTCAGCTCTTTCAATTTTTGGATAGTAAGTTGATCTGTCATGACATATGATGCTTTATGTTATTAATTCATGTATCAGTAGTGTTTCAGAGGGAGATTTGTAGGATTTTACAACCATTAGCCTCTTAGCTATACAGATTTATCTGTAAAGAGGTCAAGGAGCATATTTTGGGTGTTATGTGTTGATTTAAAATGAATCTCAGCACTTAGCAAAGCTAGTGATAAATGCATTCATAAAACTGTTATACCTGCTAGCAGTTATAATGTTTTTCATGTCAGAATATCTTCATTTACTCATTTTAACACCCAGAAGCTCCTAAACAGAGGTTTGAAATGAAAAATGATCTATTTTCATTGATTTTAAATGAGTGTTTACTGTGTGTTTGTATGTGTTTTGGAACAGCTCGTGCCTGTGCAGCAAACCAAGCACAGTTCCTCAGCAGTGGAAGTGACAGCTTGCTTCAGCCAGGTACGTGAGATCTGGCTCCAGCTGGCCTGGCCAGACTCTGCGGGGGCCTTCATCTTTGTCACTCGATTGACAGACGTGAGTGCCACTTTCAGTGTTGCCACACATACACACTCATATCCTGCATTCATACAAACATGACTCTGAGAGGGCACACATGTACAAAAAGTTAAAGAAAGATTTAACTAGTCAGATTGGAAAAAGGAGAAACTCGTTATTGTGCTGTAGAAATAAAATCAGTTTGTTTTTTCCTGCTACAGAATTTCTGCAGCGAAGCTGTTTGCTACTCAGAGATGATTACACGCAAGATTGAGAGGAACCAGCTGGGCCGAGACCACAAGAGCTTCACAGTGCAGGTAACGCCAGCAGCAAGACAGAACTGGGGGTACATGATGGCTTTGAAAATGTCAAAACGAAAAAAAATAAAATAAATTCCCATGGCATTATAAAGGGCCCAGCCGGAGCAGAAATTTCTACACACAAAAACAAAGCAGTTGCCTCTTAACCTCATCAGTCATTTAAACACACGACCCATTCCTCCACTTCTGGGTAGCGCTGTCTCTTTTCCTTTTTATCTCCTCCTTCACCCTCTGCTTCTCTTCTTTTGCTCCTCCTCACTTTCTGTTAGCTCTGCATTGCCCTGAACAACACAGAGCATGTGCGTGTTTTCCTGGCTCACCTGCCCCGTGACCTGGACTGGTCAGGTGTGGAACGGGCCATGGAGGAGTCCTGTGGAGTGGAGGGGAAGGAGCAGGTTTATAAAGCCCTCAATGGACAGCTGTTCAATATGGACCTAGACCTGCAGAGAGAAGCCAAACGCCTCATCGCACTGCTCAGTGATAAGGTGAAAGCTCAGAACTGAACCACTAGAAGGGATTTTTGAGAAATCAAAATGCAAAAAAAATCTAAATAAAAATGTCTTTCCATTGCATTTCTTGTATGGGAATTTTTAGCATGATGATTTTTTAAAAACTTTCTCAGAGTTCTGTATTTATTTGATTAAAACGCATATTTACTACACTACCAAAATCATCTACTATGCTTTTTGTCAATTTCTGTGAAGAATGCAGTTTTTAATATGTAACAGTAGAATTCTCCATCCCTCTCAATCTGCTCTGATATTTTCTGTTAAGTATTCTGTGTACAAGCTTATATGTTTACACCGACATGTTGGTTTATAAGTGAATATTTGTGTGCAGATGTTGCCTGAGCTGCGGAGGTACATCCAGCACATCAGCCTGTCTCCAGATTCCATCAACAATGATGATGTATGTATATATGGCTGCCAACCATCTCCAGTCTTGTGTCCATCGTGTGTCAGTCGCAGTAAACCTGTACATGTGATCTTTGACTTTCTTCCAGGCTGTTGCCCCTCTCATGAAGTACCTTCAAGACACTATGATCATCCTGACGGAAAACCTTGTAAAGGAAAATCTGACCAGGTAAACTACTCCCTTGCCTCACTGTAAGTTTTAGGCTGCTTTATTTATTTATTGATAAACAAAGACAATACAAGCTTGGTTTTGAGTCTGTCGTTCTATTTTAATGGCAGCATCCCATTCGTATATATGAGTTAGTTTATTGTACAACCAGAATTCCAGAAATGTTGGGACGTTCTTTCAATCTAACCAAAATGAAAACTAAAGACTTTCAAATTACATGAGCCAATATTTGATTCACAATAGAACCTACACTCCATAGCAGATGTCTCAACTGAGAAATGTTGCAATCTTTATGCACAAAATGAGCACATGTAAAATGTGATGCTTGCTATAGATCTCTAAATAGTTGGCACGGGGGCAACAAATGACTGAAAAAGCAAGAAAGTTGAAAATAAATTCAGCTGGGTGAAAATCTAAGAAGTAATTAAGTTGATTGATATCAGGTGTGTAACATGAAGAGCTATTGTATATAACGAATGTCTCAGAGAGGCAGAGCCGTCCGGATGTAAAGATGGGCAGATGCTTTCCAATCTGTGAAAGAGTGCATAAAAAGATTATGAAATACTTCATAAACAATGTTCTTCAATGTCACATTGCAAAAGTTGTGCAACTCTCATCATCTACACTGCACAACATTATCAAAGGATTCAGAGAAACTGGAGATGTCTCTGTAAATAAGGGACAAGGCCAAAGACCTTTATTGGATGCCCATGGTCTCTGGGCCCTCAGACGTCACTACATCAGTCATCGGCACGATTGTGTCACTGACATTACTAAATGGACCCAGGAATACTTGCATAAACCTCTGTGGGTTAACACAATCCTCTGTGCCATCTGCAGATTCCAACTAAAGTTCTATCATGCAGAATGGAAGCCATATTTAAACATGTTCCAGAAGCACTGCTGTGTCCGGTGGGCCAAGCGGCTTCAAATGGATTGATTCAAAGTGGAAAATGTTCTATGGTCAGACATGTCCAAATTTGACGTTCTTGGTAAATACTGATGCCGTGTCCTCCAGGCTAAAGAGGAGGGAGACCTTCCAGCGTGTTATCAGCGTTCAGTTCAACAGCCAGCATCGCTGATGGTATGAGGGTGCAGAAGTAAATACGGTATGGGCAGCTTGCATGCCTTGAAGAGAACTTTTCAATGCTGAAAAGTATATAAAGATCTTAGAGCAACATATGCTCCCATCCAGACGTCATCTATTTCAAGGAAACCTTTGTGTATTTCAGCAGGACAATGCTAAACAACATTCTGCAGCTATTATAACAGCATGGCTTCACAGGAGAAGAGTCCGGGTGCTGAACTGGCCTGCCTGCAGTCCAGATCTTTGACCAAAATAAAAACATTCAGAGCATCATTAAGTGTAAAATACATCAACAACAACTACAAAAAAATCTTCAGCCGCTGGAAACCTATATCAGGCAAGAATGGGACAGAATTTGTGCAGCAAAACTTCAGGAACTCATAACCCCGATGCCCAGACGTCTTCAAACTGCTCTGAAAAGAAGAGGAGATGCTACGCCATGGTAAACGTGGTAAACATGCCCCATGACAAATATTTTGAAACTTGTTTTTATTTTTTTCAGATTTAAAGAACTTCCCAACTTTGCTGGAATTCAGGTTGTAGTTGAATATGATTTGATTATCCAGTTAACCTCATTTTACATCTATATAAAACATCGTCAGAGTACATTTGTCTGATAAAAGCTAAAGAAATGCTAGATGACTCCAACTGCTGAGTAAATGTATAGTGTACACTTGCCTCAATTCCAAATAAGTTATGATGCAACATGACTTAACAAACAGAAAGTAATAATTTCCAAATCAGTCCATGTTTGTTTATTTATTTATTTATTTATCTTTAGAATCTGTGTTTTCTAGCAGGAGAGACATCCTCTAACCTGTTAACTTGTTACTTTGCATAAGACAGCATGTTTGATGTATGGGGTAGAATTACTGTACATTGCATGGCTATGTTGCACAACTGAAAAAAAAACTGATAAAAAAGGAAGATCTGCTTTTACAGTTTTGGGGCAAAATCTGCTGTAATCCAGATTGCAGCTTTAGCAGGGAGGGTCTTGCGTATTTCATCAAGATAATGCAAAACGATGCCAAACCATTTTTTCTATATATGAATGAGCCTGGTTCTTGAGGAAAAGTCCAAGTAAACTGGCCTGCCTGCAGTCAAGACTTGACACAGTCTGACACATGGAGGTACTGAGTCATGAACTACTGAAAACCTAAAATCCTGTAACTGGTTAAAAAATAGAAAAGAATTTAACTTGCAGATGCAAATGGTCTTCAGTTATTAAACATTTACAGTGTTGTTGAAAGAAGAGGTGTTACATAGGCGTAAACACATCCCTATCCCAACATTTTGAAGCATATTGCCATCATATTCAAAATGGGTGTGTAACTAATGAGTAATCAGTTTACAATAAATTTACAATTTCAACCTTTGAATAGTTTTCTTTCCACTATTTTCAATTAAATACAGTATTGGGTTCAAAATGATTTGTAAAGCATTACATTCTACTTATATTTACATTTTTAAGGTGCCCAACTTTATTGGAAATGAGACTGAGTATTTTATGAGGAAATGAGTATTTTACTTCTAATAATCATAAAAAATTGAATATTAGTGGAATATTGGTTTATTACTTTGGTTGTTGCCTGGCAGAGTTCTACAAAGCATGTGGGAGCTGCTCCTGCGGATGATCCTGGACACAGTCACAGAAAACAGGGGGGTTCAGGTGGAGTTTTACAACCGCTTCCAGTACACTGTGGAGGTTAGTGATCATTGCATCAGCAAACACCCCCTTATTGGTTTGTTTGACAGATAAACTAAGAAAAACTGTTATTTGAAAAGAAATCTCTACCCTGTAAAGAGTGCCATCATAGCTGTTTCCATACCTCCTTAATTATGTCTCTGGATGCTGCTTGTGTTGCAGTATTTTGCATAAATCAGATATTCTGTTGTCTTTAGGAACAGTTCAGTGCTAACATGAGTTCCCTGATGAATGACAATGTGGAAACTGCTGTATATATTCCAATGCTAATTCAAGAAGCTGGCAGGGGACATGACACATTAGCATGAGAAGTCATGTTCTGCCATATAAGTGGGCTGAGTTTGGAGTTTGGCATGCACATATCATGTTTGCCTGCTTTGAGTTTCATGCTGTTTGTGTGAACAACAAGTCTCTCTTCAAAGTTGAGACTTCCATCTATCAAAATTTAAGGAGTATAAGTGATAAGTAATAGCTCTGTTGTTTAATTTTGCTGTTAATTGATGTTTTAGACCCTGCTGCAGTTCTTCCATATGCAGGGAGAGGGTCTGTCTGTGGAAGACATGAAGAGTGGAGACTATAAGGTAGGGAGTCATCTGAACTTTAAAGCAATTCTTTTGATGAACGGGCACCTGGTCAGATTCATGTCATTGTAGCCACTATGTCATTTAATGTTTTTCCTCTCTGGCCACCCTGATTGTTCAGGTCCTGGATGAAGAGCTCAGGCTGAATAAATGCTCCTCCTTTGAGCTGATTGAACAATACTATCTTGAGAAGATTTCTCACCAGGTGTGTTTCATCTTCACAGACAATCTCATTTAAGTGAACTGAGAGATATTAATCGGAAAGCATCTTCTGTTGTTTTGTCCCTTATTGAACATTTCTAATATTTTAGTCTCTTAAAAACATCATGCAGTTGGATAATGTAACATGGAAATAGATATGCTCAGTATTTTTTGCAAGCTGCACAATAAAATATATATTTTTTTTTTATATTTCTGCTGGATAAACATAATTTTTTCTCTACTTTGTCTTTTTTTTTTTTTTTATGTCACAGAAAACACTCAAACACACCCGGTATGGCCGTATCAGTGTAAAGTGCTACTACGAAGCGCCAGAGCAGAGGCTGACCGTGGAGATTCTGCATGCTGCAGATATTATTGCACTGGATGCCAACGGTAAAACAGGTTTTCATTAAAGGCTGGCTTTTTTCTTTTTCACTTGATTAAGTTAAAAGTCACTTTTCCTGGGCTTTCTCAGGTTTGAGCGACCCTTTCGTCATCGTGGAACTTTGTCCTCACCACCTCTTTCCATTGGCAAAGAGTCAACGCACACAAGTGAAACTGAAGACGCTGCACCCGGTGTTCGATGAACTCTTTTACTTGTGAGCACAATCTCCTCTCTTCCTCTTGCAGATGATACATATGCGCGACCCGCCTGATTTGTTGGGTTCTGTTGTTTTCCAGTCATGTCAGTCCTGAGCAGTACAGACACAGGTATGCCTGTTTGACCTTTACTGTGATGGATTATGACTGGCTGTCCACCAACGACTTCGCCGGTGAAGCCGTCGCTCCTCTCAGCGACTTCTGCTGGCCGGGGAGACCAAGCGCCTCCGCAGCTGGCAAGAGCGTCCAGCCTGTCATTCTACACCTGTCTCGCAGTAAACCCAGCGGTACATATTGCTCCAGGCTGTTTCAAGCATTTTTTGTTTTACACACACATGAAATTGGCGGGGGGTAGGGGGGGGGGGGGTAGGCCTGGAGTTTAAATGACTTCTCCATTACAACATTAAAGGCCAAACAATCCAGATATATTTGTTTGCAGGTGTAGAAACCTTTCTCATCTGTTTGCTCTCTCTCCTCCAGAGAAGCCAATCATGAGGATACTGGATGCTCGTACCGGAGACAAAGAGGCTCAGGAGTTTGTCCGCAGGCTCAAGGAGATTGAGAAGTCAATGGAGGAGGAGTAAAAGCTGTCAGTATTGGCTGTTTCAGTGTTTTCTTATAACGTCTTGCGACATGTGCTTTTGTACTGGTACAATGTTTACAATATTTGATTATTTTTTTCTTCCAATGTATTGTTTGTTCAGTAATTATACCAAAATGAAAAGAAAACATACAGAAAACAGGGACGTGTTTCACTGTTTTCTAGCTGGGATGTGAACATCCTGTCACTGTGCAACCATATACTGTCTCATTTAAACTACATTTTAGAATTTAATGGATAGACGATCTTAAATGTTAGTCTATATTTTTTGTAATGAAGTAATTGTTATCTTTGTTGTATAATCTTTGATATGATAGATTACATATATAAAAAAAATATATTTTGTGGAAGTAGCTCAGATATAGGCTATAGTTGTCAGTCTAAAGTCTAAATCTATACCTCAGATATGCTCATTAGTTGCAGGGGAGTTTAACATTTGTCAAGAGTTTTCACAAACACTGTGGAGGTAAATGGCATCGGAGTTGGGGAGGATTTAAATGCCAGAACTCGCATTTATTTCCCAGTTTATACTGGGGTTTGCCAGGAAACTGTTATGAATAAGAATAGACCCATCTTGAAGGAAATCATGAAGACATGAATCATGAAGACACGACATAGCTCTGGGGAGTCTGAGACTTGGAGTTTTAAGGCCAGTCAGAGATCAGCAGCAGGGAGGTCTGACACTCCCCCGAGGCACACCCCACTGCTCGGGTTCATTCGACTTTTCTGATTGCTCTTCACAAAGCTTGCAATGGGTCAGTGAAGAGGCCAAAGATGGTGCTATGTTAGAGGAAGGTAGACCAGTTCTTTTAACTCAGTCCCTTGTGTTGGCACGGCACATTAAAAAATGTTGAAGATTTTTTTCTTTCTTTTTTTTCCAGCTTTACTGGAAACAGCATAGTTAAAGTTACTGATCTACACCAGTAAGTCCTGATTCCCAAAAGCTGAAAGGGATAAAAGATCATACAATATTTTGGCGCATTGGAAAGTCATATGACAAAAGATATATACCAAGCTAGAGCTTATAGTCTAAAGATACAAAACAAGAAGAAAGAATCTGTGCAGTGGTATAATTATACTTGAATGCCTTTCCTTGCCTGCAGCAGCTCTCATTGGCCCAACAGGCAGAATCCAACATTATCCGATGCCGGTTTCCCAAAGCTGTGTAGGTGACTCAAAGACAGGGAGCTTAATGCTTTTGCAAAACAGATAAGGGTCGAAGAAGGAACTATTTCAAAGAATATAAAACTGTTGCATTGTTATGCAATTTAAAGATAAAAAAAAAAAGAAATTTATAGAGCACAAATTATTCATATTGATTTGACTCTCACTTAAAATAAGATAAAAAACATTGTCAAATTGTAACTTTTGTCTAATAAATCTCTAGTGAGGATGAAAACAAAACTAACACCCACAAAAATGACAGTTTATCACATGAATCATCAGCTCAGCTTGCTCATCACACAGGCACTAAAAGTTTATACTGTTCAGCAAATAAAGTACACTATTATTCAACCTCACTTTTCTAAGTGTGGGTTTATTTAGTTTTGTCAGGAAAGTGGCCCTGACTGTAGAAAATGTTTACAACCGATAAGCAGGTCCGGGTTGGAATATTATATACACTCATCCATACGAAACAAAAGCACCCAATGAACAAATTACATGGATATGATGAGGTTTTACTTGTGTGGTAGTGTGTGTTTTCAGAAAAGAATTAATGGTTAAACTTGTGGGAGTCATTAATGAGTGTATAAAAAAGGCAGTTTTAGCTTGAAAATGGTTTTAAGTAGGACGGTATGAATAGTAGTAACAGATATGTAGTGAATAATCACTGAAAAAAACACTGTAGCAGGTAGTGAGACTTTAGCACCAAAATCTTCACACCGACAGCATTTTGATAGTGATGTAAGTTTACAGTAGCTGCTTGTGTAGTGCTTTGTCGTTGCCCTGTGGAGTTGTGAGGATGAAGCACGCAAAAACTACTTCTATGCCTGGAGGCTGTGTTACATGACAGGGATTGTTCAGATGTTGGAGGAACCTGCTGTACTTGTGCAGGAAATCCTTCAGGCCATCTGAACACTTGCTTTTATGTTTGGTTTTATTTGTTTTTATAATATTTCAGGTTGAATTTAGATTAGCATTGATATGACTTGTCAGTGTATCTACATAAATCTCTTACTGTCCCCACTGTTGTTGATGATGTTGATGATAATGATCAGATGAATCTGAAATTCTTTTTCACACACTTTCGCTATTTGCAACATAAAACAGACAACAGTTATTTTAACATGTACAAAAACACATTGCATTTACAAAAAAAAAAAAAAAAAAAACTTTTAAACTCTATTATGCATTTGAACTGGAAATAATCTGGAACTTCTCTTTGGTTTGATGGCAAATGTTTTTTTTTACCAGACTTAGAATAAGAATGAGACTTTATTGCAAAGTAAGTTCACACATACAAGGAATTTACAAGGAAAACAAAACAGTATTTGCAGCATAAAAAATGATAAAGATCAGAAACAAGGTCTTTTGCCTGTTTGAACGTATTATCAGAAAAAGTTTCTGCAACTTTTGACCATAATGTTTGATCAGATTTGTGTTGGTATAATGTTGATTTGAACCCTTTGAGCCGTGTGCCTATTTTTTTAGGCCTCTGTCCAAAAATTGTATACTCGATCTCTAGAAACACAAAGTCTATTTGAACACTTTTTAAGTTACAGTAAAGGGAACTCTTGTGAGATTTGTAGCTACATATCAGTATCTGTGTTACTGATGAGTAAATGAAGATGGCATGAAAAAGTTTTCAAGCTCACCTAAAAAAAACACTTTTAGAATAAAAATAAATATCCGTCTGGAATGATAATGATGTAGCTCTAAACTTATATCAAGTCATAATAAAATATGTGAGCATTATCTCTGCAAAATGCCAACTCCAGTAAAAATGAAGCCAAAGAAAATTAGAGAGTGGTTAGCACAGTCTACAAAACGGCCATTTTGGCAGTTTGACACCATCTGTACTTAAAGGCCCCTCTAAGGTTTTAAAGGGTTAAAGTAGGTAACAAACACATGTACCTTGAAGTATTGCAATACTTTACACTCATAATCACAGAGTTAGAAGAAATTAAAAAAGCTGATGAAAATCCATTTACTCACCCCATCTACTCATGAATGTGGATTTCCAGTGTGATATATAAATAGTTAACAGTGTTCAGGTGATATTTTCCTGTGTTTCTTTCAAACCTGTCATTTTGGTCCATCATTTACAAAAAAAACAAAACAATGCAACCTCATTAAAATTTAAACAGCCATTATATATTCAAATAAAGCTGATATTATACTGTAAGATAAAAGTGGGACAATTAGAGTTTTCCCTTATTATAAAACTGTACTTTGGATTACCTTTTGAAAGGAGATCTGGTTAGTATTAGTTGAGTAAATTGATTTAATTAGTCAATTTTTCAAAATTGTTACATCTGTAGTTTTTCTTGTCAACATGAAAAAAGCAGTAAATTGTTTGGCCTTATAAACTGTGAGGTAACAGAATCTCATGCCTTAGCTTCACAACTGTCGGTGCCAACATGATTTATCATAAGCGCATGTGATATTGAACTATTATTCATTTTTTGAATGGCACCATGAATTGAGTTATCACTCAGATTTACCATTCCGATTTAAAGGCAACATCTGGTGAAAAGTATCTATAAGAGGTAAAACATCTTCAATTTCTTATCGTAAAAGTGAATTATTCGTCCTTGAATTGTAAGCGCCTGTATTGCTGTTCATTGAATTATACCTTTGGGAGGTGTCCATGTCCCCAATAAAGATTGTATTTAAATTTCAGCTTTGTACCTTCATTGATGTGAGCATTTAAATGTATCACATGGATATGATTTATAGTCTAAACTATTGCTCACGTACTCATGTATGCTATAACTCAACAGGTGGTGTTCGTGTAAAGAAATTCCACGGGCTGACACTGACCTTTTTGTTCATTCATCCTTACCATCAATCTCTCAACTTCCCTCACCATCCTCCTACTCTCAGTGCTGTCTTTCTGGCCATGTTTGACCTTTTAATATTTTACTTCCCATCTGCAGCAGTGAGCTGGAGATCAAACGTATCGTGTGATACAGCAACAGCTCTGCAGAAAAAAAGCCACATACAAACATGAGAAACGGCAGTGTTCATTATGTCCACTGTGAGATTATAGAGCCACAGGATTTTAGGGTGACACAATCCACATCTCTCAAAGGGCTGCTGTGATGGCACATCAGACATGGATTTCTTATAGCTGGAGGACATGAGTGTCGGTAGTCTACTGAATGAAAGTCAATACATTTTAAATTAGAAACCTGGTGATGACAGAGGGCTTTTGAATTCCGTCTTTGCTCAGGTGTGGAGAGGACCTTGTCATGTAATGTAGACATCATGCCCTCTAGCCAGGGCCTGCACTCACTGCATCTGTTGGTGCATCCAACAGCTCTCTTGTCCTTAAACTTAGTTTAGGAATATTCTTGTTGCTCACTAAAATACAACCTTGATACAGTGTTTGTTTTGATAGCATGCACGTGGACAAAGAATATAAGGAAGAATTGTTATTGGGAGTCCATATTCACCCACTAGATGTCCTCGTAATTTCACGAATCCCTCAGTCAGCCTGACTCATGATGGCAGTCATGCAGCCTTCTTAATATTCACAGTATTTCTTCTGGGTGAGATCAACACAAAGTATGAAATTAAGACCTGATTTCCTTTTATCCTCTTCATCTGCATTCATCTAAGAGACAGTGTCTGATTACAGAGAGCTTTCAAATGATCAGATCACGTTTCCTAACAGTGGGGCTCTGAAGCAAATACGCTTAAGAAGATCAAATACGCTGTCAACAAAATTCTATTATTTAGTAATTATGCAATTACAGACACCCTAATGCAAAAGTAGCATCTGATAGTTATAAATCATCATTATTTGAAGGTTTTTTAGATAATTAAGTTGTTTAATCTGTAACAATGTGTAAAAATCATCTGAAAAAGAGTTTTAACTGTTGGTGTCAGTTTAATTCAGTCAAATAAAGTGAAGATGAAGTAAAAAGCCACAGTGCCTCAGATTTGTAGTACACTCATTCTTGAGAATTGGGCAAAAGAGGTTTTAAAAATCAATTTTCCCAAATTGTCACTGTCTTCATTTGGGTTTTATATTCATGGAGAGGAAAGTCTTCTCTACTTAACCAAGTAAAGGAACAAGTTGCAAATACTAACATATTTCTAAAAAATACACCTTTTTTCCATTTGTACCTGATTTGTGTCAACTCTGTCAGACACACTTAGACGTAAATAATTAAATTTTTTCTAGCCGAACAAGAACCTAAAGCGCTGCAGTGTATTGTAATAGGGTTTTCTCATTATGATATATAATGAAATACAATATGCAAAACTAATGTTCTGATCTCATCCTGTTGTGAAAACTCAAGATTTCAAATATTTTCATTTCTAAATTCAGTTTTTAATTTTTATATTTTAAAAACAATTTCATGGAATAAAAATGACAGAAAAGGTCGTAGATTAAAAGTTCTTCAAACTGAAGAAAAAGCAAAAACTTTTTTTTTTTTTTAAATGAACAAAACATAAACCTGACACCCAAAAAACAGCTGACAGAATGGACAGAAAAGCTGACGGTGATGACTGTTTGCATAGATGATTGTATTTCTGATTAATGAAGCAATTTATTTTTAAACTAAATCTTTACAAAAGATGAACTAAAGGGTTAAATTAAAATTTGAATAATGAAACATAATGACAAACTAACACAGATGAAGACAAACCCCTCTTCTTATTTACCCTCCTCTCTTCATGTATCTGTCTTTCTCTTCTCTTATCCTCTCATCTCCTCCTCTCTCTTGTATCTGCTCATCTCCTCTCCTCCTCTATCCTCTCATCTCTTCATCTCTTCTCCCCTCCTCTCTCCTCTCATCTCCTATCCTCTATCTTCTCATCTCCTCTCTCCTCTCCTCTATATTCTCATCTCCTCTCTCATCTCCTCTAGGTCATTTTCTCTCTCCTCTCCTCTCCTCCCTCCTTTCCTCCTATATCCTTTCCTCTATCTTCCTGTTTCCTCTCTCTTCTCCTCTACCTTCTCATCTCCTCCCTCGTATCATCTCTAATCTCCTCCTCTATCCTCTCATCTATCTTCTCATCTCATCTCCTATCTTCTCTCCTCCTCTATCTCTCATCTAATTTCTCCTCTCCTCTTCTATCCTCTCATCTCCTCTCTCCTCTCCTCCCTCCTCCTTCTGCTCTCATCTCTTCCTCTATCATCTCCTCTATCCTCTCATCTCTTCTCCTCTATCTTTGTATTTTCCTCTAACTTCTCCTCTACTCATCTCCTCTCATCTTGTCATCTCCTCTCTCGTCCCCCCCCCCTTATCCTCTCATCTCCTTTCCTCTATTTTCTCATTTCATGTCCTCTCTTGTCTCCTCCTCTATCTTCCCCTCCTCTATCCTCTCATCTCCCCCTCTCTTCCCTTTTCTTCTATTTTCTCCTCTGTCATCTCCTCTCTATCCCCTCCTCCTCTATCCTCTCATCTCCTCCTCTCTCCTCTATCTTCTCATCTCATCTCTCATCTCCTCCTCTCCTCTTCTATCCTCCTCCTCTCTCCTCTCCTCTTCTCTACCCTCATCTCCTCCTCTCTTATGTCCTCCTCTCTCCTCTCCTACTCTCCCCCTCCTCTCTTCCAATACTGGTGCCATTTTAGTGTTGGTCCTGTGAACGACTGAAAAGATGAATGAAAAATGTCAGATAAACATTTAAAACTGTGGCAGTTGTTCATCTGCTTGGTCTTCATCATAGTGTTCTTTTATAAAAGGGACATTTGTCTGTGTGTGTGTGTGTGTGTGTGTGTGTGTGTGTGTGTGTGTGTGTGTGTGTGTGTGTGTGTGTGTGTGTGTGTGTTATTGGTTTGGACAGCCTCCTCATAAGATCTTAAACTGACATCCATACACAGTATTATTATTCTGGAATATTCTGATCTTGTGTACTATCTGGGGGCGTTTCTGCCTCCAGTGCTGCACTTTCATCGGACCTTTCTATCTGGACCTTTTCTGTTCTCTCTCCAACACCTTTCCTCTTTGCTCTGTCTCCCATCTCACTTATTAGTGTGAATGCCCTCCAGGGGCAAGTGTTTTAAACCATAGTGAGTTTAATTTAAGCATTTGAGGGAGGTAATAAAACAGCTAAAAATTTAGAAAAAAATCCAGCAAGCTGCATTGTAGCTAGCTATTTTTGGAGGAAAAATACTCCGTCAGACGTCAACTCCGTCAGATTCTGTGTCTGACAGAGATGACAAATCTACTTATATTCTCATATCGTGCAAATATTATATTGGCGAAAGTTATAACTCCTCGACCCTTTGGGCCGCTTTTGCCGTTCAAAGATTAAACTGTTCGGCCCGTTGAGGAGATGCCTGCTATGTCTTTTTTTGTCCCTAAGTTTTGTACTTTTGGAGATATTTGACTTTTTTGTGAAGTTAAAATCCAGCCGTTTGATTGGTAGAGCTTGCGCATAATGAGTTGGAAGCATGGTGCACCGTCTTGCGGTGTCTGGTACTGCTACAGAGCAATATAATGTGGGTCCTGCGTGTGGTGTTTCTGTCTAAGTGTCTCTGGCTGACATAGTGCCCTTGAAGACACTTGGTCAAATGAAAGGCAACCTCTGATAACAAAATACAACCTCTGATCAAATGCAACAAGTTAAATCTGGCATCTTTGCTGGCTTGGGAAGTTATATTGCTGCTGTTCCTAATCAGACCACTGCAACCTGCATGGTTCAACTCATTGCTCTCAGCTGTGCAATTGCCAGAAATCCACTTGTGCAGAACTAAAGTGAATTGAAGCTGCACAAACACAAAGTGTTTGAATTTGGTAAAAAACACAGTTTGAATCATCACATTGGATTTTTCTGCCTTTTACAATCATTGTACAATCCAGCGTTTTAGCACATTAAAAGCCATTAATTGTACAAGTTAATTGAGTTGAATAATTGCTTCTGCTAACTCTTTGAAAGCATATCTAGCTTGTTGAGTCTTTCAGTTCAACCTTTCACATAAAAATGACTCAATGTGTAACATTATGGAAACATTAGAAGGCATTACTTGTTCAATGTCAAAAATTATTTTAAAACTACAGTGGTGTTTTTGTAAGGTTCAGTTGGCCACTGGTTTGAGTGCTTGGCTTTCATCCTCAAGGTTCAATCCTCAGGCAGAGCAAACAATTTCAAACTTTATTTTCCTTCTAGGAAAACTGAATCATGTCTTTCAGCTGTGTTGACTTGTCAGAAAAGTTGAGCAGTAATTTTTACTTTTAAAAAATTAAGCTAATTCTAGTTTGTATTACTTTTTTGCCCCAAACTCTCTTCTTCCACATTTGTCTTTCCCTCTCTTACACATCATGTCTGCTCTCTTGGTCACTGTTTAATTTTTCTCTTCTCTTTCTTTGGTACTCGTATTTCTTCTCCTTTTCTCCTCATCTAACTATTTCTGGCTAGCCATACTACAGAAATATAGGTGATGAATAACTATTGATTCACATTGTTTCACATTAAGTTCACCAATATAATATTTGCACGATATGAGAATATAAGTAGATTTGTGATCTCTGTCAGACACAGATTCTGACGAAGTTGACGTCTGACGGAGTATTTTTCCTCCAAAAATAGCTAGCTACAATGCAGCTTGTTGGATTTTTTCTACATTTTTAGCTGTTTTATTACCTCACACAAATTCTTAAATTAAACTCACTATGGTTTAAAACACTTAATAATAACAGAAAGACGGTGTTGACATGATCCAGCTGAGACCGTAGCAATATTGACATTGTTTGTCTAAAATTTTAAAAAGTTTTAAAGTCACCAAAGTGTGTGTGGTACCGTTGCATTCAGCACAGCCAGGGAGACAAAAGGGGTCCTCAGTGATATAGCTGGTCATGCTCCTGCCTGATTTAATTAAGTTTATGAAAAAACCTGATGGAGTTAGGACAACTTAGGACAAGACTTTGATAGGCAGAATTTAATGAAAATATTCTATCATGCTCACTTCATTAATTGATTTAAACATCTACAACCCTTCTTTTTTTATTTGATATATGTATGTGCATTTCTTGAGGTTTTAAATGCTTTTTAAAGTGATGCATATTTGGAACTTATGAGGACAAATAAAATAACATGGACCTTCTAACCACAGACCATATATTTAAGAAAAAATTCACCCAAAAAATTACAAATATGTGGAAACAATAACAAAGGTGTACACAGTTCCTTCCAATTTAACTTTTTAAGTAGGTCAATCATGACTAATTTCTTGATTTCTTTATATAAACTTGGGTTAACAATGTAGGACATGTTTTGTCCAAATTCTCAAGAATGAGTGAGTAAATACCTAGTTACAGCCCAACCCATCTAAAGGATTTTCTACAACTGCCAGAAACACATTTCTCTCTCTGATAAACTTTCTACTCTGCTAAACACCCTCAATTAAAGCAAATCTAACAACAAATGCTTCCTTTCTGTTTCATTGAACTTCCCTTATCAGGTCTTCTTTAAGTTTTTGGTGGAGAGGTGGGATACTTTACCTGCTGTTGATCCCCAGGAATGTTGGCAGAGTTTCTGCGCTGCTGATGCTCCTCTGTTGGCCCTGGCAGATACATTTAACAGCACACTGATCCTGCAATGTCTTATCTCCCCTCAAACAACCCTAATCCTCCACAGAGAAATGTTACCCTGCAGATCCCATCTCCTCCCTCTAGCTGCTCAACCTGGGTCCCCCATGCAGACACAGATATGAGATGTCACACCTGCAGAACGCTTGATGCATCTGTCAAAGGAGGAGGAGGTGGTTATTAATTCAAGCAAACCAAGCTATCATGTTTAAGTCAGTTCACATGCATGTGCTTGCTTGTATTCTGTCTGCAGTTAAAAACAAGAAAGGTATGAATCCTGACACTTCCAGAATCCTTTGAGAATCTAGGTAAAATATGGTTCCATCAGACATCGTACATAATAAATATCTTCTATTGTCAGAGGTTTCCTTTTTTTTTTAAATAAAACAAGTTTCTCTCAACCTAAGCTCATAAACACCTGTATCCTTTGCTGTTGAGTCAGCCTAATTAGGCACTTCTGAAGTCGGCCTCTCCTCTGCAGCGTATGTGATGTGGGAAGAAGCCGACACAGCAAGTCCTTTGTGGTTTCGGGGGCCTCTGTTGGAGTGAGCAGAGATAATATTGGACAGCTTGCCCTTGAGGAATGCAAATGGGACAGTGTTTGGGCTGTAGCCAATGACTTGCTGAGCCTTTCAGCCAAATCCATCACTGAATCATCCCTTTATCTTCGTACAGAACTGTGTTGACTAATCCCAATACAGTGATTGAACGAGTCCAGTCTCAGTCCATCATTCAGGACACATACTGTAGGCTTGACATATTCTAATTAGGTTTACCACACTGTAAAATCAGTAAATGCTTGAAGAATTCTGCTTTTATACACAAAAGTCCATATTATATCATGTACTGTTTTCATACTGTAGAATTACTCATAATTCATACCATGGTTAAATTATTCATACAAATGGGAAACCCAAACCACAGATATGATCCAGATTTGGCAAGGCCAAGTTAAATCCTATATGTACAAACCTATAACCTGAATTCCAGAAAAGTTGGGGGAAATTGAAATGAAAGCTGAAAGACTTTCAAATCACATTCATTTATAACAGAACATACATGATCTAACAAATGTCTAAACTGAGACATTTGACCATTTTATGCACAAAATTAGCTCATGTGATGCGTCAAAATAGTTGTCATAGGGCATGTTTACCTTGTTTACCATGGTGGAGCAACTCCTCTTCTTTTCAGAGCAGTTTTAAGACATATAGGCATCAAGGTTATGAGCTCATGAAGTTTTGGTGTTGGAATTCAGTCCCATTGTTGTCTGATATAGGTTTCCAGCAACTGAAGACTACGTGATTGCCTTTGATCTGGACTGCAGGCAGGCCAGTTCAGCACCGGACTCTTCTCCTGTGAAGCCATGCTGTTGTAATAGCTGCAGTATGTGGTTTAGCATTGTCCTGCTGAAAAACACAAGGCCTTCCTTGAAATAGATGTCATCTGGACGGGAGCAAATGTTTCTCTAAAATCTTTATATAATTTTCAGCATTCAAAGTTCCTTCCAAAAGCATGCAAGCTCCCCATACCATATGAACGTATGCACCCCCATACCATCAGTGATGCTGCCTGTTGAACTGAGCGCTGATAACATGCTGGTGGATCTCCCTCTTCTTTAGCCTGGAGAACACGGCGTCCGTTATTACTAACAAGAATTTGTCAAATTTGGACGTACCTGACCATAGAACACTTTCCCACTTTGCAGCAGTCCATTTCAAGTGAGTTTTGGCTCCACAGGACATGAAATTGCTTCTGGACCATGTTCAAATATGGCTTCCGTTCTGCATGATGCATGATGTTGGCATTTGCAGATGGCACTGAGGATTGTGTTAACCCAAAGTGGTTTCTGGAAGTGTTCCTGGGCCCAGTTACTAATGTTAGTGACACAATCATGCCGATGACTGATGCAGTGTCGTCTGAGGGCCCGAAGACCACGGGCATCCAATAAAGGTCTTCTGCCTTGTCCCTTATGCACAGAGACATCTCCAGTTTCTTTGAATCTTTTGATGATATTATGCACAGTGTCCAGCTTCGGTCGTCAAGGGCCACAATCCTGCAGGTTATGATGTTTCCCTGCTCCGACATACCATGCCTCAAATTAATGAGTCATTGTGCAGAACTTCATAGGCTGTTGGATCCATTTAATTTGAGTCAGGTGTGTTGGAACAGGGAAACACTGAAGACCTGCAGAACTGCAGGTCTGTAACTCAAGGACTGTAGGAAGCATCACATTTGACATGAGCTCATTTTGTGCATAAGATGGTCACATTTCTCAGTTCAGACATTTGTTATATTATGTATGTTCTTTTGTGAATGAAATATTGTCTCATGTAATTTGAGGGTCTTTTATTTTTCATTTTGTTTAAATTTAAAGAATGTCTTACATTTTCTGGAATTTGGGTTGTAAGTAGGAATCACTGAAATTTCTTCAGATTTGTTCATGCTTTCATATGATGAGCCAACAACAATAAGATTTTGCCAACATAAATATAAGTACTGTACCGTCCTCTTCTGCTTATCCGGGGTCGGGTCGCAGGGGCAGCAGCCTGAGCAGGGCAGCCCAGACTTCCCTCTCCCCGGCCACATCAGC
>JAOXYM010000022.1:16578003-16598400 GCA_028567055.1 Leptatherina wallacei | reverse complement strand
AACCCCAACACACAGGCACCAAGCCGGGGGGCAACCAGTATGCCCACGCCTGCTCGGCGCCTTCCACCGTGAGCAACCCCAGAGTGGAAGAAGGTCCAGCCCCTCTCGAGGACGCGGGTTCCAGAGCCCAAGCCGTGCCTTGAGGTGAGTCCAACTATATCTAGCCGGAGCTGCTCAACCTCGCGCACCAACTCAGGCTCCTTCCCCACCAGAGAGGGGATGTTCCACGTCCCTAGAGCCAGCTTCTGCAGGCTGATTGGACCGCCAGGGTCCCCGCCTTTGGCTGCCGCCCAGCTCACAACGCACCAGACCACTGCGGCCCCTCCCGCAGGTGGTAGGTCCACAGGAGGGGGTCCATGTTTCCTCTTCGGGCTGAAGGCCCGGCCACCAGGCGCTCACCCCCGTGCCCCACCCCCAGGCCTGGCTCCAGGAGGGGGCCCCGGTGACCCTCATCCGGGCAAGGGAAACTTTGTGCCAGTGTTGGATCTCATAGGGGTCTTTGGGCCGCGCTTTGTCTGGTTCCTTCCCTAGACACCTATTTGCCATGGGTGGCCCTACCAGGGGCGTAAAGCCCCCGACAACATAGCCGCTAGGATCGACAGAACACTCAAACCCCTCCACCACGATAAGGTGGTGGCCCAATATATATATATAGGTATATTGTCATTTAATAACATACATAACATAGAAGCCTCACATTAGTGACCTGAAAATGTGCGTTGTGCTACATATGTCGTTTGGGGTCTCAGTAGTTCTGAGAAAGATATTTTCTTGACAAAGTGAAACAAACAGTCAGATGTTTTTGTTGATGAGTGAGCAAAATGTTAGGAATAACAACAACATTTCAATCTGTTGTATGGAGTTACAGTATCATACAAGGTCAGTAACCTCCTCAGCGTCACTGCACATGGTAATACCTTCACGTTTAGCTTAATAGCTTGTAAGAGCAAATTCCAGTGGACATTGTTTTTTTTCACACACCATCAAACACAGTTCTTCTCGTTGCTTTGTATCTAATGTTGTCTTGCACTTTATCCACAGTTACATCACATAAATTGCCTCCTGGCCTTTTTCCACCATTCTTCCCTAAAAGTACTGTCAGTTGTGTAAAGAAAAAACTAATCAAACAGACCCCCTCCTCTCCTCTCTGGCTCCTTTCCCTCCAGTACCCTCTCAAAGTTTGGCTCCCAGCTTTCACTCCATCTTTCTGCTCATGCTTTTGTTCAAATGTCTTCAGTTTGTGCTGGAAGCTGTGTGGAAATCTATGTAATTAGCTCTGACAGCCGTATAAAGTAGATTATGTACAGGAAAAATGTTTAATGCCTGAGTACATGAAGAACAGAATGGCCTTTTTGGACTTCTGATGACCCAACAAGTTATCACATGAACAGCATCTGAATTCCTTCCAGCCATTATTATTACTGACAACAACCCAGGGGGAGATTGTTTGATTCCTTTAAAAGTGCTGATTATTACCTCATTGTTAGCTTTCTTCGAAAACTGGCCAATTTGTTTGTGAATTCACTCTTTTGTTCAGAAACAGTGAATGGCTGAGTCATTGCAGAAAGATTGGTTTCAGAAAAACAGAGCGTGAAAAGCAGACAGTTACATAGTTTGTTGTCTGAGTGGGATGTTCATTTTGGGGACTTAAACAAAAACAAACGTTTTGTTTCTCCACAGAGGGCTTTGTAAAGAAGTCATTATTGTGGCAGGACATGTCCCCATGAGTCCCAGTTTATCCTCTCTGTTCAGCAAGCACACAAACTGCGGTTCACTCAGCTGGTCTCAAACATGCACATCCATCCCCTGCTGTTTTTGCAAAGGACCAACATATTTTTATAGTTGGGTGTTTTCACTCAAGGATCACAAATTACAGTACTGGAGAAAAAACTGCCACAAGTTTGTATTTGTTTCATTTAGTACTGATGACACCAGGGTGCCTGCACTGGAATGTATCTTATATACACACTTTCGTAGTAATTACAGGGTCAACATTTCACCTTATCTATCAACCTCGTGGGTGTTCTCCTTAAGATATGGAAACTTTGCTAAGCACATACAGGAGTTTATGATGATAGCTTTTTCAGTGTTTTTATAGGAAAACTAAGTGTTCCTAACTAGGCTGATGGTGTTTAAATTAGCACTTAAATATGGCGCCAACACAGTTTGCTGCTTTCTAAATGGCAAAACTTTACAGGCAAGGATGCAGAGATCCATGAGACCCATGCTGACTCGGAAAACACTCTAAAAAGAGAAATAAAGGCATAAACAATGAAAGTTTCAGTTTGAAAAGAAGTTGGGGGTGGGGGTGGGGTCACTCTACTATAGTACGCTGCAAAAAGTAAAAAGAAAAAAAGAAAGAAAAACATCTTCATAAGCAATGAAGCATAAGCAATCTCCAATTCTACTGGAGAGTATGTGATTAGATACAAGTTGAGGTTTTAAATGCACAGTGTAATAATGAGAACATCTACTTAAATCACAAATAGCTTATTAAAAGTAGAAGTACTGGTATAGTGGTTGGAAAGCAAATAATACATTTATTCAACACAGTTTATTCATTTGCTGAAAATAAAGAATGACGATGACTTCAGCACAGTTCGCACACTGCTTTGTCACTGCAAAATGGTGGACTTTGAGGAAAACACTATTTAGCTGTCAGTGTTCTGGCTTTGATAAAACACTTAATTTCCCTTTGGAAATAATATGATAACATTTATTTTTTATCACATTAGTCACTGACACTTTCTTTATTTGCAAAGTAGATTTTTCTACTTTTCTTTATTCTTCTTCTTTTTTTGCACATTTGGTGCATTGAAAAAGTAAATTATATTTGCCTTTTTTCCTTAACAAATATATTCAAATTTCCCTTCCTATTATTACACCCAGAATTAGGAAGGTTACAGGAGGTTTCACAAGAATTAGTTTTCACTGTTAATCAAACCATGCTATAATGTCAAAGACTGGGGTGACATTAAAGATTACATTTTGACCAGAGCTGTTTAGTCCTTATTATTCACTCTTTGTCACTGCTGCCCCTTCAGAAGCAAGGAAAAATAGTTGCAGAATCAAAACTCTTCAAAAAGGCCTCCATGCCACCCAAAGTCAGTATTATTGGAATCTAAAGGACCACCATCCTGGTGTTTATTTCTAAAAGCCCTCTTTATTCTTCTCTCTTTTGCTTCTGTAGCTAATATCCTATGGTGTGAACCCTGATTGTGAACTGACTGTGGTCAGAATAAGCATCAGTTCATTTCCTGTTACAGCTCTCCACAAACAGGGCATCTGAGGGTCAAGTGGTCAGCAGCAAAGCCAAAGTGCTCACATCTCCATCTTTGAAGTCTTTGAT
This sequence comes from Leptatherina wallacei, assembly GCA_028567055.1. Classification (NCBI taxonomy): domain Eukaryota; kingdom Metazoa; phylum Chordata; class Actinopteri; order Atheriniformes; family Atherinidae; genus Leptatherina; species Leptatherina wallacei. The sequence goes on along the minus strand of JAOXYM010000022.1, from coordinate 16,595,051 downwards.
GGTAACTAACCAACAAAGACCACTGTATCCATGGTCACCGCTGGTGAAAGAGCGAGAATGTGACCAGTCGCTGCACTTAAAATCTCCTGGTTCAATTCAAGGTCAGCAGACTTTTCACACGTCCCAAACTCTACTGGACAAGATATGCATTTTGCCCCGCATCACTGCATCTCCCTGCAAACGGGTATTATGATTCATACAAGATATTATGGCCACTTCGGGACAATGCGATCTCTCTTTCTCTCGTCTTGCATTTGCCTTTGTATAACTGCAAACATTTCATGTGTGGGAGCTTTAAAAAGCCTTCTTGTTTCTATTCAGTTTCCTTGGAGGATTTCCAGTAAGTTCACGTGACAAATCTCATGCCCACTTCCACTGCATGAATTAACTGGATGACTGAGCAAGTCATGGTGCAAATGATGTAGTGAAGCAGATTGATGAAAGCAAGTATGGCTTTAGATATTTACATGTGCAGTAATTACTTGCTTTGCTTTTATGTGCAGTTAACATATTCATAATAATGAAGGACATCTCTAAAGTTACTCATTGTCAGAGGGTGTGAGGCACAGCTAGTCTCCTGACTGGATTCCGGCTTGGAGGTTGTGGGAAAGGACTAAAGTAATCCTCCCACAAGAGAGTGAGGGCGAGACACAAATCTAAAGACAGACTTTGTGGTCTCAGGGCCTGTGGGTACAGTATGCGAGCCAAAGGAACAGTGTACAATGTCAGCCTCTCTCTCATGCCCCCAGACCTCCAAATAAGTCTCATCAACTTTCTAAATCAGTCACATCAACTTTCCGTAGGAGGTGGGATGTAGGGTTCTGGTTTATGGGGTTGTTGGCACTTTCAAGTTGTGTGTTTTTTCATAGACAGGAGCAGCTGTTAAAATGTTATCTTACCATTCTGTCCAACCACTATGGTGTTTCACAACTGGCTCAGCTGTCCAAAGTTTCGATTCAGTGTCTCCAGCTATCTTTATCTAAACTTCAAGAGTCCATTTTATCCTAAATGAACATGAACTATAACGTGCAACATCAACCTGAACTTTTCATATTTGTTCTTGCACATATGATTCTACATGAACCTGAAGGAAAGTCATTTTAAACACTTATGTTGTCTATAAGACTTTTGTTTATCTGCCGTATATATGACAGCGCCAAGACGCAAAATATCAACAAAAAACAGAAATCGATTCCAACGAGCTGATTACTGAAAACACAGTGATGAAACAGAGCGCACTACAATGGCACCAGATTAATTTTTTTGTGTTTAGTTGGGATTTTTTTGTTGTTCTGAGTTGTTGTTTTCTGTTTTGACTCTCAGACTAACCATTTTCTCACAAATCATCCAGTAACCGCTGTTGTTCCCCTGCATCAGAGAAACAATGATGTCACCGCAGGTGGGGACAAACAAACTAAAGGGGACAGTTTACTGCAAAGCAAAGCAAACGGCTCCCAAATGTTGTACGCTGAGACGAACTTCAGCAAAAAATCCCACATTCAGCCACTTAAGTCTCCTCAAAGCCTGATGGATGTCGTCACTGAGTGGCTGAAACCACCATGGATGCTGCCAACACTCACAGGGGGCTCTCATCAGCTCCCTCGCAGCTAGTAAATTCTGTGGCCATGGTGGGTTAGCTCTATAGTGTGTTTTTGTATCATATGGACATCATGTGGTAAGATTTAGAAAATTAAAAAAATCCTGCCATGCTGTATTCCAGTAGAATTGTAGCTTAGTAACCCAAAAACTTTCTTTTGCAAAGTATCCTATGCAAATTTTGTTACTTTAGATGAAAAGAATGGAAAATTGTGCCAGCTTGAAGCAGGGTGACATCTCACTCTCATGTTGACAAGTATTCATTTATTCTTACTGGCAAGCTTGATTAAAATGTTTTAGAGGTTTAACCTGTTGGTACCAGACGTCCTGTGGGCGGGACGTGACAGCTGAATATGTATTTTACTCAGTCTACTTCCAAGTACCTACATAATGTGATACACTATTGATCTAAGATTCTTGAGATGTGAATGATGTTTACCATTCCAGGCTACAATCATTACTGTTGATTCAAGAAACACTTTCTTTGAAGCCACACTGTACTTCAGTAGCAGATGATACTGCAACAAAAACAGTCCTGTTACATCAGCCAGGGTCCAGAGAAAGTAGTCCAGGAAAATAGTTGGTCCACAACAAGTCTTTTATCCATAAAAACCTGTTTTAGGCGAAAAAGGAAGGATTTAAAGGGGTTAATTGAAATGTTTACATAATATTATAATGTTCAAACAACCTGTTTACATTTCTTCCCAGTTAAAGATCCCTTTAAATTTTAAGTGTATTAAATCTAAACTACATATTATTTCCTGTTTTCCCCTAAGTTAATAGCTACAGAAGGAAAGGCTGTTGATCAATCATGATTACTTTTTATTGTTTATAGTTTTTCTTGCCCCCGTTGTTAGGGAACAGAATAAAAACACTCGTCTCCTTTAAGTACATGTTATTTAAACTGGCCGGTTGACAAGCATGCATGAAATGAGTGCACGTAAGTGAGAGGGCCGCCTCTCTGGTTCTAATCAGTGTTGCTTGTTTGGCGAGCACCATCTGCTGAGGACCAGGCCCCTACGGGGTGAAACTCAATCCAGATGCCTTCTATTTGGCAACACCAGCACGGTCTCATCCCATACTCTTGACTGGATAGCACAAACAACATGGCTGATTTCTCACATGTAGCAGAGCTTTCTGTCATTTTGAATTTTGATAACAGTTCTCTGAAATTAAGCTACAGTGCTTCCAAAAACGGATCAAATGTGGGGAATAGGGTTCTTAATTAATGTGGTGCTCACTAATTTGTAGTGTGTCTGTTTTATATTGAGCAGTCAGTAAAAGTCTGAATGCTGTTGCAAGATTAGCCAAACCCAGGTTTTTTTTTTTCAAACAGTCCAAAATGCAATGAAGAACGAGGTTAACCGAATCAGCTTGTGTGTACATCCAAACCTTCTACGGAAAATGCCACAGAGATAATCAGTGCATGAGCAGACAGACTGTACTTTATCAGATCAAGTGCATTCACCACCCACACACTCACACATATCAGCCCAGACAGACACACACACACTCACACACACACACACACACACACACACACACACACATAGCTTCCCTTTCACTCAAATCCTGGAAGCGCCCCTTGGTTGTTACACAACAGTAAAATCCAGCAGTTTGCCCCAAAGTGCACTGCTCTTGAAGTGAGGAGGGTGGAGTGGTTGGGTTGTGGCATCTCAGGAAGAACCCCTGCTGTAGAACTATGCTGACTGTCTGTCTGTCTGTCTGTCTGTCTGTCTGTCTGTCTGTCTGTCTGTCTGTCTGTCTGTCTGTCATGTATCTTTTGTCTGCTTATTCTCTTTTATGATTTATATTCATATTATAATAGGAACACATGCTTCAAAAATAAAAACCTGAGCTTTCCCTGCTCTTGTTCTGTATGTTATCGTTCAAACTTTTCCACATTCACTCACAAACGGATGGAGTATGCAGAAATAGGAAACATTCTGCGTCAGTACGAGATGCTCGTTTGCATCTTAGGGCAAAGAAGCTTTTTATTCCAACCATGTTTGGTATCAGCAGGGCATCATTTGTTAAAGGCTTGTAGAAGTGTTGAAGCATTCACAACACTTTAGTGATTATAGAAACAATTATTTTGCTTAACTTTGGTTGTCTTTAAGAGAAGTTAAAAAATTCCACAAATCGACATTTAATATTTTGCAGATTCTTCTGATGACTTTCCTTCGACCACAATGTAATAAATCATCTAGTGTCTGTCAGTGTTTTTACTTGTTCAGCATACTTTCTTTGGGGTTAATATAACCAGGTGTGGAAATTCATAAATGCCCCAGGGGGCTGAAAATCCAATGATACCAATTGTCTCTGGGTCGTAGTCAGGAAAATTAGCCCTTTATCTCTTCCTGGTGTTACTTTGCAGACTGTTTTTAGTTTCTCAGGTGCACATCATCCAACAGTTTTTTTAGACAGTTGAACTGTCTAAAAAAAAAAAAAAAGCAGCAGCATGAAAACTGTGTTGTACAGAGAGAGTTAGTGACTCCCGGAGATCTCCATGCCTTTTACGTAATACCACAAACTAAAGCTGGGCGGCTCATTTTCTACAGTATATGTAGGCTCTAATCCCATCATCTTACTTCTTCATCCAGTTTGGTACAAGCAAATAAAGCCTTCTTCATCTAATAAACATTGTGCATCCTGTACACCACCAATGAAACACAAGCACCAGTTATGGATAAAAGACAAGAGCACTGTTGTATGTAGCAGCAGAGGAATGCTCAGGAAAGTCTAGGCCTGCTCCCTGGACTTTCATCTGATTAAAGTGACGGGGAGGCCTTTGCCCTTATTCAGGCTTTGTTATAAAGCTCCAATTGTGGTTCCCCTGCACACCTGCCATAGTTACACACATTCATGATATCCCCCAGGGAATGTTTAGAGAAATTAAACTTTGTGGTGATGGTTTTCCATTAGTCTGTTTGGGGTTTCTGAAGCAGCAGTATGTTCTGTGTTTGCATTATAGGCATGAGGGATATGTGTCAGATGTAAGAAAAAACTGTGTAATGACACCCTTGTAGTTCAATGATCCAACCTGAGGTCTTCCACGTGTTGAGTCTCACCTCTTTATAACCTCTCTGTGCTCATTTCATACCTCTACCACCTTAAATACATAAATAAAGTGCAAATGAGGGAACATGAAAAAATGGATAATGCTCCATTGATTCTGGAGAAAGAAATATGCCTAGCACGTTCATCTGTTTAACTCTGCATATTTTCAAAAAATACTGTGCGGTGAATGCAGACCTCCCATAAAATAAAACTTCCAGACAGAGGCGGCCACTTCAGCTGTACCTCCACATAACCCTCCCACAATGCATCCAAAGGGACAATAAATACGACTGCTGGCAAGAAAGGGCCGGGGAACGTTGTGCAAGTCAAGAAAGCACAGTGATTAAATGGTGACTGCAGACAGTCATGTCCTATATTTGTTTCGATTTTTTTTTCACTATATATATTTTTTCTATAAAGTTGTTTTGGTTTTGGTTTGTTTATTGTTTTTTCTTGTCTTTTTTTGCCAGACAGTTTGCAAGCTATAGGGGGAAGTCTTTGGGAGGTTTATACAGTAAATAGGATAGCTGGAGCCTGCACACGTGATAAGAGAAGGCCCCAAACAAAGCACAAAACACACGAACAATGGTGAGTAGGAGGGCTATGGAAGGGAAGGGGGCCCAGAGAGGGGCGGCTGAAAGACCCACAGTGTAGTTTTACAGAGAGAGGGAGGCACTCAGCCCCATGCTGACAGCCCCACTCTCAAAAACAGCACACTAAATGTATTTTGCATGTCTCATCAGTTAACAGATCAACTAAATATGTCATAAAGACGTATTATAACACAAAAGGCAACAGAGTTTATCATTGTGGAAAAATCTGAAAACAAGGTTTTCTTTTCTGTTGTTTGTTTCTGAAATGCTTTTTGATCCCAGAATAAATCAAATGAATGAATATTCTATTACACATGACAATCCTAGAGCCAAGATGCACCTCTTCTTTGCAATGGTGATTCTGTTTTGTCTAAATCGAAACAGTGGTGGAATTATACGCCTTTGAGCTTTGCCTGCATTTCAGATATTTATCATTTCGCCTTATGAATATGATTAGGACTGGCGGGGCATGCTTCTTAAGCAGTGCCACATGTCTTGTTTTTCCTCCTGTGTGTCCTCATCCAGAATTTCAGCTTCCACTGAGGGGTTCTTTTGCAGCTGTGTCAGTCATCACTGATTTTATTGGCAAAAATCTGGTTCCATATTCCATAAACCTTGATGGAAAGAATTTCATTGTTGTAACTGCTCTGAAGTTTTTAGGTAGAAGCTTTCGTCCGTTGTTTGTTAAGGTAAGGGATACAGCTTGGTGTGGGGTGAGAGAACATCTTTATTTATATTTATTCAGAACCACAATGATCCCTTAACTTAAACACGGTTAGGTGTGAATGTTGTCCACACTTTCCGGAGACAGGGTAGCTAGTGAAACATGTCTATTTAATTTTCTGTTCAGAGGGATCTTCCAGATCCGATCTGGAAATGTTGTTTCTTTTTTTTTTCTAAAGGTGAAAAATCATGAGATACCACCCGCAGTATCCCATAAATCATTATATGATATTTAGCTGGTTGCTCAAGTGATTCAGATAAGGTTCAAATGATGTAGTGGGATATTTCTGTTTTATCTGTTCATTAGAAGGTTCAGCATTTTGGGAAACGAGCTTAGAGTTTGTTGATAAGAAATCTTTAATTCTTTTTTATAGTGCTTTAACAGGACACAAGCAGCAGCCTTCTGACTTAGCACAGAGATAGAACCAGTCTGTCTAACAAAAACAAGACCGGCCTGCCAGTACATCTGAAGCTCTCATTTGAATGTAGTTTGCTTAATTTATACAAAGAACAAATACAATGATGAGTCATTCATTTTATATAAGCGAAGCTTTGTATTTGGTAAGCAGAGTAACTTCTAACAGCTGTTCCTTAGTCACTAGATGTGCTCAACTCATTATTTAAATTTCTTTTTCAAATTTTTAAAACATATCTTTAACCCTTTGAGCCCTGTGCTTTACTTTTTAGGCCTCTACTCAAACGTTGCATGCCCATAATGTTATGAGTGCATCTCTGCAACCACAAGGTCTATTTGAATACTTTTGGATTCACAGTAAAAAGAAAAGTTGTGAGATTTGTTTTGCTATGTAAATATCAGTATGTGTTCATGGAAAAGAATGTTTACATAAGATGGCATATAGCAAAAATAAAAGAAAGGTTCACATAAACACTTTGGTACAGTTTAATGATCTGTTCTCAATGTCCCCGGATTGAGGAATTGCAGGTGTTTAAAGCTTAACTGAGCCATGTTTTACCAGTCAAAGTATACATAGTATATTATATTTCAGATCTTTTGCATATGATATGTAGTTTGAAGAAACATTTACCAGCAATTACTTCCCCAGAAGCTGGGTTGCAAATAAACAGAACTTGAGAATAGGGTATTTTCAGTTAAGGCTCAGTCATGTCTCTTGTGATTGGGAAACAGCTCATGCCACTGATTTTTCAGTTCACCCATTGAAACAAGCAAGGTCTCTGTTGTGGCTTTACCAGAGTTACAAAGTGATAAGCTCCACTTCCACTTCATGTTAAAGTTCCAATCTCATACAGCTTACCATCATAAAGGTCAGAGACATTGAGACAAATTAAAAGTGTTGTTGCACAAAGATAGGATTGTTGCATAACCACAAATAAGAGCGTAACAGTAATGATCTATAACATTGTCCAGGCCTCTATTAATGTGGTTACAGTCAATGGTAACTTAATATTTCCCTTTCACTGAGATGATGATTTAATAGTACGTCTAACTATGCCAGTGAGACTAATATTATTATTGTTACTTTCCGCCCTCACGTTAGTCAGAACACATTGTATACTTTGTAAATGAGCAAATACTGACTATCTGGACCAGTTTATGAACCCACCTAGTCTCTAATGAATACACTTATGTGTTTCTGTTCCTTTTTGCACACCCACGTGCTTCATATGTTTTAAGTAGAACAGTTTTCTCTTTCAGGAGTAGTTCTCTTTGGTATCCACACAAATATCCACATATATTGATAGGAAATAAACATATGTACGATCTGTACGGTAATGTACTACATCCTTATCCGGCTCTACTTTATAACCAAGCAGATGTTATTTTGTATGTCTACTGAGTACTTAATGCAGCCATTTAGCTTTTTCCATCACTAAGAGATTTCATGTGGCCAGTCATACGTATAATTTGAATCAGCGCAAGATCAATAGACTTCATGCACATGTAGTTTCATATCATTTCAGCCCTGAGCAAAGTGATGCTCTTTGAACTTGAGAGGATCAGCAATGTGGATTACTGGTGTTTGAAGCTGGTTATGTAAAATGTTCTCAGTATGTTTTGTGGCTTCAGAATTCTCGGTATAGTTTGAAATGTGGACAAACACATGAAACCGGAATTAGAAGTAGCTCCCTCCTGACATAATGTGAGATTTTTATAGTCTTTGAATTATATGCACAAAATAATATCTAAGTATTAACCAGCTATAGTCAACTATGGTTTCTTAATATTGGGAAAATAATGAACATCAAAGAGAGAAAGACCTCTATCAAGATAATAGTGTTGAAACTAGGCAGTATGGTATAACATGTGTACCACATTTGGCATGCAACACAGTTGAGGTCTCCTTGATGTAATATGTATCAAACCATGTTCTTCCCATGTAGAAATCATTATTTATACGGCAACATAAACTTTATGTGAGTGTGAAACATGTGTTCTTATTCTGTGGTATTATTTTCTAACAAATGGCTGAGTAAAGTTAGATTTCCCCATGGATCCTATTTGGTACACCACAAGGGAGTAGAAAGACAAATCTCTTAGAAACTGTGGTTTTTCCTGATCTCGTGGCAAAGCTTCAACATGAGCCGTAACCACAACAAGAAGTCACTGAGACTTTTTTCAAGTACAATACACGTGGACCTGATAATTAAAAAGACAGTATGGAAAACACTGCCATTCACAAATCTATAATGTACACTGAAACCAGCTATTAGAAAAGCTGATTTGATTTGTTGCTAGGAGGGAGATGAAAAGATGCATCACAGTAAATCCTTGCCTGGCACAAAGATTGAAAACAGCACGAAGCAGCTGGCATGATACTGTCCAAAGGAAATAGTATAGTTAAATATCAGTAATGAAATACCAGATCGTGTTTGTTTAATGTGTACAAGTTATCTAATGTTTAGGAAGTGGAAAAAGTTCCACATTTAACATGAATCCGTATGAGTGGAACAAAAACACCATCAACATTCAGTTAGTGTTTTGCAAATGCTTGCGACAAATGTTTGTGTTAATGTCATTACATTACCATAAAGGAGCATCATGTCCACACGGCGCCGAAGCCGGTTCAACTGTGAAAATGGTGGTGAAAACTCAGACAACCACTTCACTGTCCCCACGAAACCGCTGTAGTACATACTACAAGGCTGTGGGTGGCGCTATGATCATTAAAGAGTAACTCCAAAGCTAGAACAAGACATGACACATGCGCACATAAAGCCTCACTGCTTGTCACAGGAAGTAAACAATCACATATGAAGATGAAGATCGCTGAGGACATACAAGGCGAAAGAACAGTTATGTGGACAGATGAGGAAGTGGAATGACGCTGGACTATAAACCATTGTCAGCCTCGTCACTGATCACATCGGCGATGTTTGTGGCTAGCAAAAAGACCGACGTAGCAGACTTAGCCTATTGCTACCGGTTCGGCAGCTACAGCTAGCTTTCACGTTGACAAAATGATGGTGCATACGTGCTGTGCCTTTCAATCTTCCGATCAACATCCCAAGGATGGGATTTAACTTCCCCTCCCTGGGCCACCACCTTATCGTGGTGTAGGGTTTGAGCGTTCTGTTTATCCTACCAGCAATGTTGTCCGGGGCTTTATGCCCCTGGTAGGGTCACCAATGGCAAATAGGTGTCATGGGGAGGAACCAGACAAAGCGTGGCCCAAAGACCCATATGATGAGATCAAACAGGGATACAAGTTTCCCTTGCCCAGACGCGGGTCACCGGGGCCCCCAACTGGAGCCAGGCCTGGGGGTGGGGCACGGGGGCCAGTGCCTGGTGGCCGGGCCTTCGCGCATGGGGCCCAGTCGGGCCAGGCCAAAGAGGAAACAAGGGCCCCCCCTCCTGTGGACCCACCACCCAGTCAGCAGGGGTCGGGTGCTAGGTGAGCTGGGCGGCAGCCAAAGGCAGGGACCCTGGTGGTCCGATCCGCAGCTGTAGAAGTTGGCTCTAGGGACGTGGAATGTCACCTCTCTGGCGGGGAAGGAGCCTGAGTTGGTGCGCGAGGTTGAGCAGGTAGATATAGTCGGACTCACTTTGATGCACAGCTTGGGCTCTGGAACCCGTGTCCTCGAGAGGGGCTGGACCTTATTCCACTCTGGAGTTGCTCTGGTTGCCCCCCGGCTTGGTGCCTGTGTGGGGTTCCCCCCGGTAGACGAGAGGGTAGCCTCCCTCTGCCTTCGGGTGGGGGGACGGGTCCTGACTGTTGTTTGTGCCTATGCACCAAACGGCAGTTCAGAGTACCAACCCTTTGTTGGGTCCTTGAAGGGAGTGTTGGAGGGCACTCCCCCCGGGGACTCCCTCGTCCTGCTGGGGGACTTCAATACCCACATGGGTGACGACAGTGAGACCTGGAGGGGCGTGATTGGGAGGAACGCCCCCCCCCCTGAGCTGAACCAGAGTGGTGTTCTGTTGTTGGACTTCTGTGCTCGTCATGGATTGTTCATAACGAACAACATGTTCAGGCATAAGAGTGTCCATATGTGCATCTGGCACCAGGACACTGTAGGCCGCGGTTCCATGATCGACATTGTTGTCGTATCATCGGATCTGCGGACAAATGTCCTGGACACTCGGGTGAAGAGGGGGCGGAGCTGTCAACTGATCACTACCTGATGGTGAGTTGGCTCAGATGTTGGGGGAGGAGGCCGGTCAGGCCTGGCAGGCCCAAACGTGTAGTGAGGGTCTGCTGGGAACGTCTGGCAGAGTCCCTTGTCAGAAGGAGTTTCAACTCCCACCCCATGTCCCGGGTGAGGCGGGGGACATTGAGTCTGAATGGGCTGTGTTCCGTGCCTCCATTGTTGAGGCGGCCAGTCGGAGCTGTGGCCGTAAAGTTGTCGGTGCCTGACGAGGCGGTAATCTTTGAACTCATTAGTGACCATCGGCAGTGAGGGATGCCGTCAAGCTGAAGAAGGAGTCCTATGGGGCTTTCTTGGCCTGTGGGATTCTGGAGGCAGCTGACAGGTATTGGCAGGCTAAGCGGAGCCTGTCTATAATTCTGTCTGTGAAATACAACTGTCGATTGACTATGTAGATGTAAATATCAAGGTAATGGATACATGGCAGGCAGCACAGGTAGCCACAGTAAACGCACTGGTTAGGAGGAGCAGTCCGAGCTAGCTTTTTGCTACCCAGTGGCGGTGCAACAAACGATGTGACATCAGGAAGAATGGTCTATAAAGCAAAAACATGAGGAAGATGTGGATTGGGAATAAAGTAAATACGTTGGTATTTTGCGAGTCTTCAAGGCACATCACAACATTATTGTTGTTGTGTTTGGCGCTTCACTCCGACGTCATATCCCCCTGTTGTGCGGTTATAGTGCGTTCCGAGTGGGCGAGAGTAAGTGATGTCATTACCAGTTTGTTGGCATTCCAGTTGCACCAACTTGGAAAAAATAGACGTCTCCAAAATAACGAGTTTGTGAGCGTCTTCAAATGATGATGAAACTAGTAAATCAGACTCATTATAAAAACTTGCACTATGAAAACTCCAGCCAGGTTTAGTGGTAATTGAATAATAAACCGAACATATAGATGCAATTTTTCAGGAGTAAGCCCGCCATAACAAGGGAATTATGATACAACAACCCACTGTTGTTTATACTAGAGACCTAACAGACACAAAATCTATCATAAATCACTTTAATAATGGTACATGGCTTCAGACATGATCGGTTTCATGGAGGCTAACGTGGGGACGACAAGGCGGATTGCTAAACAATTTTAAAGGTTTTGCTGCAATTCGGCTTCATGAGGACAGCCCCTCAGCTGCACAGCAGTGTTATCAGATCAGGAAATCTCATCAGGCCGGGGCTCAGGTAGTCCAAAAAAAAGGTTTATGCAAGTTCAGGGAGAAAAACAAAAGAGGCAGGGGTGTTCTGCTCCATTAAGACCTGCAGCAGGAGGTATGCATATCCAACATGAAGGCTCCCTTGCCTTAAAAAATCTTCACCTTTCATCACGTTTTAATAGTTTCACCACACATAAAAACACAGAGGTCAGTGACTGGGAGATAGCAGCCTGATCGATAAAGTTTCAGCAGATGACCAAGCACCTGGATGTATTCATAAAGGGACATGTCACTGACATGAAGTCATTGAGGGTCTGGAATAAGGGGAAAAATATAATGAGAAAGGAATTTTCAGACTGGATGTGATACAAAAATGTCATAGTCCTGGAAAGAAAGAAAGAAAGAAAGAAATCAAGAGTAGACAGTTTATTCTGATACAAGGCTTTTTCTTCTTCTGTGTTTTCTCATCTTAGCTCACTAAAAAAGACCTTTTGACGTCAACCTTCCCCAGACACTCACTCAGTGTAACTAAATCACGCCAAAGGTCATGTGCATCTATCAGCCTGAAGATATATGCCCTGTTTATTGCCCATAAAGATCATTAGCATTTCCTCCCCTGCTGTGTTCTATTCCCTTGTACAAACATCCACACCAATTCAATTCTCCACACTCAGAGAGGCTGGCCTGACTCACAGCCAGAGGCTCATACAGCCTCGCAGCAGAGACAAACTCCATGCGCAGATCAAGGGTCATAAACACAGAGTTCCATGGGCTCTTTGTTCTGTATTCAAAGAGATCCTGACACTGTTCACTTCCTTTCTCTTTTCCAATCAGTCCCTGCACAGTTCCTGTCTGTCTGCTTCATTTATTCTAAAAAACAATGCCTCAGAGGCACTCCCTTCAGGCATTACACATGCACAATGAAAAAAAAACAATGCACATAGCCTATCTGTCAACAAGTATTCTAGTGAGGAAAAATAAGCCACATGCAGTTTTATACTCAAAAACACATCATTCAGTCATAAGCCCAGTATGTTGTTGAATCTTTCAGTATCTAATTGGCCTGGTGAAAGCTGTTTGATACTGACGCGACAGATGATTCCAGCAGCTTGCTTTTTGTGAGTTGAAAAGAACACAATGTAACATTTAGGCAGACCTTCATCTGTCCATTCAGATGTAAGTATGTTACAAATCATTAATTTTCACATTTAAACACTGTTTTAGTCTCATTTACAGCCAAGATGTAAAAGTACAGTGTGAAGTTTCTGATTAACTCCTGCAGGAATTCCTTGATCGTCAAATTCCATGATTTTATTCAATCAGTAGACATGCATCAATGAATGAATTTCAAGCACAACATAGTAGGCTGTTAAGAGTGTTTTGGAAGAGGAAACAGCTAACAGGGTACAGGAGGCAAGTGGCTTATAGTCATCCCAAAGTCAGCTGATTGCTCTTGTTTAGCAGCCATTGGTTGATCCATGCATAAAGTATCTGTCTCCAGGTCAAGACTCATGGCATCAATAATTCCTTATTGTGTTTACTCCCGAAAGATATTCAAACCCCTCTGGGCTAAGTGCCTCTAACAAACCAAGTCAATGAAACAACTATTCTTTACTTCTCAATATTCTCCTCTCTCGTGAGTCACTTTGGATAAAAGTGTCGGCTAAATTAATGACATCTTGTGTCAGCTTGTTTGAATGTCATAGCATTCCTACTTGGCCTGAGTCTGTCATTGTATGTACCGACCTTTAAATCAGTTGAATTCATTTTGAAGAATTGTAATTGATTACTTTGATAAATTTGTCAAAAGATGGGGGTCAGAGTTTTCTTTTTCTGTTCCTAGTCATAGCTGCATTCAGTGGTGTGATTCAATTACTCCTGGTAACTTCTACTTACTTTCTCTTTTCTTTCTCCATCTTTTCCCTTTTTTGCGCTAGATTTAACCATTCTTAGCCATACTTAATTAAATCTAGCAAGGCAACAAAGGTTGCAAGAAATAATGAAAGCACATTCCCCCCCAAGATGCAACATGCTGTAATTTACCCCAACAGTCCCAATTAACACACACAGCTACACACATACAATAAAGTTGTCTATCTAGACAGAGTCAAAGATGTTTGGAGAGATGTGGAAAGAGGATGTCATCACTTGCCAACAAATATGGAGAAGTAGGACGTTGACATGATGAATAACTTGTGCTGTATCTGTGTGAGGAGCAGAGTAAATAAGTTGTAGTAATTGTGTCATTTCTGTGCCTTTTTTTTTCAAAACTACAACATTTTGTGCAGCAAACCAGTTTACCTATTCTACATTTTGTCATTGACAAAAAATGTTATTGACATTTTGAAAAATGACACTGTATACTGCTTCCTTCTCTCATCCTAAAACAGTGAAGGTAGCATATTTTTTTTCAGTGCACAACCAGGATTTACTTAGAAACAGGTAAAAGAAAATTAAGCACAACAGATAATGATATTGCCGTCACAAAAACTATTATTAATAACTTAAATCTCAACAATTTTCTATTCTAGTAACAAACAAAATAGCAGCCGGGAGTATTAATCTGGTTACTAAAGTCATAATTTGTTGCAATTGTTTTAAATTTTAAAGCAGATTCCTTTATTTAAAAAAATGTTATGTGTTCCTGGAAAGCATCAAAGCTGTGCAGCAGAAGTTGCATTACTCTACCATGATAAGCTATAGAAGATGGTTTCATTAAAAGTAATGAAGATGTTATATGTTCATCCCTCTTCCTTTCAATAATAGACTGACAAGATTGCATCAATTTCTTGCATGCAAGGAGGTTATTGATGAGCTGAAAACATTGGCAGACTGGATGTTGGTTTTTGGTTGCTTAGCCAGCCAGAAGATCTTCCTTATGGTTCACCTACATTTTTTAGACTAAACAAGTCTGTTCTGCAGATAGAATATATAACATATAGGAGGCAAGTTTATTATGGAATTTACAGTACTAGACATACTGTACCTACAGAGCTACAAACACACACACAGGCAGTTGTTGTAGTGGATGGTAGACCACAGGGTGTGGGCAGACAGCCAGCGAGTCAAATTGAGGCCCAAAGTAACCACTTTGAAATGAACACTTTAGAGGACAGCCAAACCACGACATCAAACACACAGACACACACTGAGTGAGAGCAGAGTGAAACTTAAGCCAAAGAATTGTTGTAGCAATGCTGTGTGCAGACCAAGACCTTCTAGAAAAAGTTTAGAGGGACAGCAATTTCTTCTGACTGCTCCACTTTACAATTTATTGGGAACGTTTTTGAGGAAACATGTTTGGAGAAAACAATGATGCCAGTGTCAAAAACACAACTCTAGAGCAGCAAAGAAATGAGATCAAACAGATTTGAATGGATTCTTTTTTTTTCTCCTCTGCTTCTATCTCTGTGTTTAGTAAAAGGGAAATAAATGTAAGTAAATGTGATAAATGTGAGAACACTGATCTTATCTCCAAAAATTATACCACTGTTTTTTTTGTGTGTTTTCAAACTTTTCAACAATGATGTGACTTTTTTTAGAATATCTTAATTTCCAATGCTAACAAAGTCAGGGTTGAATATAGAACTGTGTTGAATGTACAGCATTTTTCCAGGGCAGAGTTATGAATGTTACTGTTTTTCAAGAGACATTTATCATCTGACATTTTCCACCAACTCTTTGTCACATGGGGGTTGTTTTCTGTAAACAGAGACTGTCACCCAATGAGAGTTGCTGCAATGGGTACATGAAATATGAGCACAGTCATTGAAAGGGCAGAAACAAAACTTGGCTTGACCAGCAGAGAAACAATGATCTGTGCCAGATAAGGTATGAGTACAGCTAGGAAACGTTTATCAACAAGAACAATACTTTTTTGCCAAGAACAATGTATCAACACGAGCTTGTAACTTATGCATTTCAAATCTTTTCATGTCAAATGCTTGAGATGTTAGCAAAACTGTATAAATCCTGAGCAGTTTGGCCACTCGAAAAAAGGTAACAATTCCAGATGATACTGTCTGAGTACTTCCCTCCCACAATTCATCCGGGGGAATCATGTTTCTTTAAAAGCTTTCATGCCATTCCAGAATTTTTGAGGTTCCTGCTGCCTGCAGTCCATGAGCTCCCAAAGCTGGTAGGTCAGGAGGGAAAGGTGACTCGGAATAGGAGCCAGAGACAGAGGCCAGAGCATTATGAAATGCACAAACACACAGCTGTGTGTGAACCCCCCCCCGCTGTTGTTGCCAATCCACCACAACAGCCCACTAATCCCTCTTAGACCTGCTCATCATAGCCAGACAGCGTCCATCCAGTGCTGCTGCTACATCTGGGACCAAATAACATAATAATCTTGGCTTACAACCACAGCTGAATGTAGTACGGGGTTCATGAAGTAGGAGTCCTCGGGGGGGGGGGTGCTTTTCTGGCCTAAATCAATCTTCTTTGAACCACTGAGAAACTATAAAAAAGAAGGGAAAATATCAAGAGAATGAGCTTCACAAGTCAATTAAGTCTTTTCTTTAACACAGTCTATTCCATCCCTAAGTAACTGATTTTACTTAAGCAACACTTTAAAAATAAAAACAATATACATTTTTCAGAAGATTTGGTTCAAGGCTTCCACAGACTCAATAGCTCTGACAAAAGAAAAGAGCTGAATTAGACTGAAGTATGCTGAAATATACTAGGCAGTATCATGTGTTTACATGTGCTCATTAATTGTTTTGTTTTTTAATTATAAGGACAGGTTTTGGTTTAGGTTTTTTGATTGCATTCTCAACCCCAATAATCAATGTGATATAACAGATTGGAGACATGAGTATAGGCCAAGCTTATATATTGAACAATGCTATTTCTACTGAACGCTTTATACAAGCCGACTTGATCTGGACTCCTCTTCAAAAGGCAACAGATAAATTTCCCTTGAGAGACAAAGAAAATCCAAGGAACGTGCCATAAAACTACTGCTCAGGCATATGGCTGAGGTGGATGTTATTGAAAAGGATATATTACAAGGTTGACCTGAGGTCAGCGCTCATTCAGTCACAAGAGACAAGCCAGCCGCAGAGCGGTGGGTAGAAGCAGCTGTCTGCATGCTGTTTTTTTGCCTGCACTTAAACACCACCTCAGTTACCTTGTCTCCCCTTGTTAAACACGCCCACTACCAAAACATAAGTCCTCTTTACTTACTCCAGGAATGTTACTAAGCTATGTAGGCCTCTTTGCAGGTATGTAAGAAAAAGTCAAACTTTACTATGCATTATCTGCATGCATGCATGCTAACACATATATAT
>JAOXYM010000022.1:16537657-16550442 GCA_028567055.1 Leptatherina wallacei | reverse complement strand
GACAGACAGATAGACAGACAGGTAGACAGACAGGTAGACAGACAGATAGACAGAAAGGTAGACAGGTAGACAGACAGGTAGACAGACAGATAGACAGACAGGTAGATAGACAGAAAGGTAGACAGACAGATAGACAGAAAGGTAGACAGGTGTCTCACCCAGCAGTAACAGTCTGTGTGTAGCTTTGTAAGCCTGTCTCTCCTTCTGCAGCTGCTTCTCGATCTTCTTGTTTGCTTCTCTCTTCGCTTTTTCATCCAGTCGTTCTTCGTCCGTCTTCCCTCCCAGACAGCCCATTTCAGCTGGAACCACTGGAACCAGTAAACAACCCAGCTCAGTGGAATCCGTCAACAGTCTTTTGATATAGTTTCTCAATCTGACTCACCTGTCTCACATATCTCAGCTTCCTAACCTGAAGCCAACACATTCAACTTTCAGCTACAATGTTCCACAAACATCAACATATTCAATGCTAGCAGAACATTAAGGTGGTAACCTTTACTCTACAGATTATGTCTGTTGTAAAATCAAGAAACAAAGAAGAACCAAGAAACACAAAGAAATAATACACGGGAAGAACAAGAAACACAAGGAGCCAAAAATAGGAAGAACCAAGACAGGAAAGTGGAAGCAGTGAGAACCAGGAAGAATCAGGAAACTTTAGGTTACTCACATAACCCCGGTTCTCAGAGTAGCACGAGTGAGATGTCTCACTATGGGATACGCCCCCCTGCGTGTTCCTCAGAAGCATCTATCACATTACGCCAATCCTGATTGGCTTGTGATCGTGACGCTCACATCACGCAACCTTTAAGTAGCCTGCGCTACAACATAGCATCATACAAGATAAGCACCTCTTCTTGCTTGGCCCAGCAAAAAGGGCTGTCTGGTGAGACATTTCACTCATGCTACTCTGAGAAACGGGGTTACGCGAGTAACCTAAAGTTTTCTAAATAGCATTTGTTTTGAAGTCTCACTATGGGATATGTAGACTACTGAAATGCCAGACAGCTCATCTCAGGTGACCACCAGCACTCAAGGAGTGGCACTCTGCTCCCCTGAGTGTCCATCACTCAACACAGAGTGGGCAACACTGGAGGCAGAGACGTCAAGTTTATAAAACAGAACGAAGGTTAGGGTGAAGACCAACATGCAGCCGCACAAATATCATGCATGGAGACCCCTCTAAAGAGGGCCCAAGATACAGCCAGGTCTCGAGGGAGTGAGCATGCAGGCCCACAGGCGCCTGTAAACCTTGACTCCTATAGGCCACATCATCGGCGTCCACCATCCCACTGGGGATTGTGGACAAAGCAACGACTTTCCCACAATCCACTGGGAAAGCCGTTGCTTTGTGATAGGCCTGCCCACATGGGGCTTAGCCCAGGAAACAAAAAGCTGATCACTCTTCCGGAGCCGCTGTGTCCTTTCTACGTAAGCTCGTAGAGCGCGGACTGGACACAACTTATGAAGCCGCTGCTCTTCGGGTGAAGAGAAAGGTGGTAGAGATATTGCTACAAGAATAATGGGAAAGCTTGAGTGACACCTTCACATCCCCCGGGGCAGACTGAGTGCACGAAGGATGTACAGAGAGACCATGGATATCACTGACATGCTTCACAGAAGCTAAAGCCAACAGCAACACTGTCTTAATAGACAAGTGTTTGAGGTCAACATACTCTAGAGCAGGGGTCACCAACCTTTTTAAGACTGAGAGCTGCATCATGGGTACCGAGTCATCTGAAGGGCTACCAGTTTGAAACACTTTGAAATAACAAATTTGCTCAGGTGCCTTTAGTTATACATTAAAGTTAATGAATAATGGAACTCATCTATGTGAAGACACTGATCACATTAATGAGTTCTCAAAATAATTATAAACAAAGGCTTGAAACGATGGGAGATATCAATATTCAACACTTTATTTCTATTATTATTAACAATAGTTTACATTTCCAGATGTCCATTTCTACATTTAACATTTCACTAGCTGAAATTATCTATTAAGATATTTTCAAATCTATATAAATTCAAGAGTAAATAAAAAAAAATAGCAACAGAATAAAACAAAAATTTAAACTCAGCTCACTGGTGAGTTGTGCTATTTTTAGAATAGGCCTATGGGCACCTCATATTGTCTCGGGGGACACCTGGTGCCCGTGAGCACCATGTTGGTGACCCTTGATCTAAATGGAATTATAGCATTAGCAATAAACACTAAATACACTAATATTAGTGTATTTTGCTGTGACTTGACATTCATATGCCAATCTATTACCCACATTCTAACATATTGCTGGAAAAACAAGGTCATAAGTGTGTTTACATTCCCCTTAAGACTGAGTGCTGAGCAACCCAGGTGAACAAAATATTGTAAAAGATATGTAAGTGGTTTCCATAACAACACAGTTTTGATGAGGAAAACTCCACACTACTTCGAAAGCATGACTTTTTTATCTGTTAAAATCAGAACTCGGGGTGTTGAGCCGCTGAATCTGGGTGGATGTTCGGTCAAAGTCTAGAATCACAAACTGGGAAAAAAAGAAGCAAAAGTGTCAGAAGCTAATGAAGCATGGTGACAAAGATATGGTGTCAAACCATTATTTCCCTCTCTGGATCCCCCGCCCTCCTCTCATCCCCAGACAGGGTTGGGCCAAACAGCAGGTGGTGCAGAAGAGAAGCCTGGACGTGGGATTTGCAAATCTCTGGCTCTCTGACTGCACTGGACCAGCATGGAGGAGAAATAAAACTCAATTTCAAAGTAAGTCAAGCTGATGGTCACCTCATCTGTGCGTGGATATTTGTGGACTGAATATAGATGAGACATTTTCCTCATGTCTTATGAAGTTGTTTGTTTACCAGCTAGCACGTACTTCTCAGTTATACTTGTGGAGTGTGTGATTGTAGATTCTCATAACATTATGTAATCTTAGTTTTTACAGATTTTGGCAAGAAGGAACAGAAGAAGTTCAGTACAAAAAAATCTTTAAAAATGTTGTTGAAATGAAAGTGTGAGAAGTTAACATTTTGATAGACAGAATAAATCCTTCAAAAGCAGAAATATTTTGACAAAAAAAGGAAAGTTGAGTGCTTCTTAAATGGGCACTTCAGTTTCTTTTATTTTAATCTTTTTATTGACTTTTTGGGGGATTTTTACTGTTTGTACACAACAAGAAAAAGGAAGTATGCTTTTCATGATTAAGTATTGAATCTTTCTATTGAAAGTAGAGATGTTTTACGCCAAGACTTAAATGATTTCCCTTATTAGTACTTTTAGTAAAAGTGTATAAATACTGCAGAGAGCTTCCTGTGGTGGAAATAAAAACCCAGAAGACTGCAAATATTTGCTAAAGGTCATGTTTACCTAGCTGAGGTTAGTATTTCAGGGAGTGTTTGTGTTTGGTGGCCTAAAGATGATCAAGTCTATTGAAAATGCACAATGTATATTTTCTATCACATGCATTCAAACAAATTATGATGTTTTTTGATGAAAGCGGTTTAAAAAAGTTTTTTTTTTTTTTTTTTTTTTTTTTTTTAGTGTGAGTTGCAAATATTCTTTCAACTTAGTGATCAATAGTCAGCAAGTCTGGAAAAAACCAGTTAGAGGGAGCTGGGACTGTGTGTGGATTGTAAACTAGGATTTCAATGCATCTGTTTAAGTGTGAAGCGTGAATGTTAATGTACTTACATAGCCGTCTGCCATCCATTTTATATCCTGTAAAAAGTGCCATCAAGATGGTCCTAGAAAGAAGTTCAGATAGGATTTTTTTTTTTTACTTTTTTGAAATTAGATAAAAGACTTTCTGCTTGTTTTGTATCGTAACTAGGTTCATAACAGCTGTCTTTCCAAGTATTCTCCACTAATTGTCTCACTTTTCCTTTTTTCTCCCCTCCTCTTTACTTCGCAGCTCAGGTGTCACTGCAATAGAATCTCTCGTCGAGACTTAATGAATAAAGATTCACATGCATTTGGAAAGACAAAGCAGCTCTCCAATCAAATGACTCAAAAGAGGAAAAAGAAAAACACCCTCTAATCTCAGGACCACAGACTGGACAGCCGCAATGATGTGACTCACCGGAGGTGAAGGCCAAAGGTGATTTTAAAACATGGATGTGCTTCTGTTATGCATCAAAAACTTACAGGCAGATGAAACTTGATGTCATCATGGGGTCAAATATCCCATAAATGTTTCGCTCGGTCCACCTGACATCTGTCAGCACGCCGATACAGCATTGATGAATTTTCCTTTAAACAGCTGGGAACTGCCAAGGTTTAACTATGTAGAAGAATTACATGTGGCTTATGATTTAAGACGGTTCAACCGCAATCAGTATGGAAGGGCAGACAACTTTGGTTTGGATATATGACAACACTACAGAACAACTGAACACTTCAAATGAGTACAACGCAACAGATTTGACTGAAAATTCTGACAAGTACCAGTCTTACATTATTGGTCTCTTCCTGTCCTGCCTCTACACCATCCTCCTTTTTCCCATTGGATTTATTGGCAACATCTTAATCCTGGTGGTAAACCTGAACCACAGAGAGAAGATGACCATCCCTGATCTCTACTTTGTTAATCTGGCTGTTGCAGACCTCATCCTGGTGGCTGATTCCCTCATTGAGGTCTTCAATCTGAATGAAAAGTATTACGACTATGCCGTCCTCTGCACCTTCATGTCCCTGTTCCTGCAGGTCAACATGTACAGTAGCATCTTCTTTCTCACCTGGATGAGCTTTGACAGATATATTGCCCTGGCTAGCTCCATGAGCAGCAGCCCGCTAAGGACTATGCAGCACGCTAAACTCAGCTGTGGCCTCATCTGGATGGCTTCCATCCTGGCCACGCTTCTCCCCTTCACTATTGTACAGACTCAGCACAGGGGTGAGGTGCACTTCTGCTTTGCCAATGTCTTTGAGATTCAGTGGCTCGAGGTGACCATTGGCTTTTTGGTGCCCTTCTCCATTATTGGTCTGTGTTACTCTCTGATTGGACGAATCCTCATGAAGGCTCAGAAGCACCGTGGATTGTGGCCACGGCGGCAGAAAGCCCTGCGTATGATCGTGGTGGTGGTACTGGTGTTCTTCATCTGTTGGCTGCCAGAGAACGTCTTCATCAGCATCCAGTTGCTTCAGGGCACAGCAAACCCGTCGCAGAGGACTGCTACCACCCTGTGGCATGACTACCCCCTCACAGGGCACATTGTTAACCTGGCAGCTTTCTCCAACAGCTGCCTCAACCCCATTATCTACAGCTTTCTAGGGGAAACTTTCAGGGACAAGCTGCGTCTCTTCATTAAGCAGAAGGCCAGCTGGTCAGTGGTGAACCGTTTCTGTCACCACGGCCTTGATCTGCACCTCCCTGTCAGGAGCAAAGTGTCAGAGGTGTGACACTGTTTATATAAAAACATCTAGACAAACTTCTTCACATAAAAGTTACATATTGATTTTTCTTCAACTGTTATTCAGCTTTGCCTCACGTTGTGTTATACTTGTGTCTCAGTTAACACACTCACATTCTGAACAAAAGACACAAACAGCACCAAGAATGTACACCCAAAGAAGGATGAAAATAGCTGGATGTGTGTATCTTTTGAATAAACAACTGATGCAGGGTACATAAAAACTATTATTGTGTTATCTGCACATTCACTTGTTTTCTTTTAGTGTATTTTGTGTTTAATCTTTCCCAAAACAAATTATGTGATGCAAGGGAAGCATCAGTTGCCTTAATAAAAAGCATGACGTTAAAGCAACTTAGTTATGAATTACTCTCAAAGTAAAGGGAAAGTTTTTCATACCAGATATAAGTGACCGTTGAAAATATTACATTGTGGCATCAATGATAGAAACCCTCCAAAACATTCAGTTCAAAACAATCATTCATAGTGTTGCAGGGCTTGAGGATTCACCTGTATAAATAAAAAAGCTGTGTTAGAGCCAAGCAGCCACATAGAGGAAGTTCTACATCACGTTGAATCTAATCAGGCTATCTGTTTCAGCTACAGATCATTTCCTTTGAAAAAAAAGGGAGGATGTGTGGAAAGTAAGTGTGGCTTTCATCAAGAGGCTTTCACATGTCCACCATCCACAGATGCAAAATAATATTCATTCAGGGCATTGCAAGTGTAGAATAACATACACACAAAGATATAGCAAATGCAGACTGTGTTTTCTGTCCTGGTCTAACATAATACTCCAACAGCCTTCTGTTTTACAGCTGAGCCCTTTTTGTTTAACTTTTTTTTTTTTTTTTTTGCTTTAATCTGTTGTCAAAAAGCTATCATTGTGTAAAGTTAAGCATTCATTGGATCAAGTGTTTTATTTCTGGATATAATGAAAACCACATTTCCAAGAATTTTTACAGTAGAAGTTGTTGATAAACTCAAGCCAGCTGTTTAATACATGGCAAGTTATCACCTTTTATTTCTTAGCTTTTATCAGTGTGAAAAACACTGTGGTCACAGTCCTGTTTTGAGCTGAGTTAATTCATTGAAGTGTAATATCATTAAGTGTAGCTCAGGTCTTACTAAGTTAAGAGTGTATAGGTTGCTTGTTAAGTTGGCCTAATAAGCAGAATAGTTTAAATATAGTGAAACAAACTGTGGGTGCTCAGTAGCTGCAATCCTTAGCGTCCTTGTCAGATCTTGTTAGCATGATGGCAGAGCAAAGAGGCAGGTGTTGTTTTGTGAGAAGAAATTAAGCTGGAGTAAACATATTCTTCACTGCAGACATCATGGAGCAGTTTTTTTTATTTTCCTTTTAAGCATATATTGCATTAAACAGCAACAAACAACATCAGATATGAATCATGATCCCTTATTACACTTTTTTTTTTTAAATCTAATCTCCAAAGTTGTGGCCTGTTCCTCTGTAATGTTCAGTTTATGAGCTGAATCTACTCATTTTTATCAGGATAGATACTTGGATCGAACAGTTGCAAGATAGGTTGTTCGCTGACACGTGACATGATTCCGGACACTGTGTTTTCTTTTTGTGTCAAAGCTTTGAATATTTGCTGCTCTGTCATTACCAATTTAAAAAGATATATTTTTCTGTAGTACCACTCTGTTTCCTATATTTCAAAAATCCTCTGCACTCCAAGGAATATTCACTCTATGTTATTCACATTTTCTCAAATATAAACAATACAGAATCGTGCAGGTTCATTGCAGGATGCTAAAGTGGCAAAACAGCAAACACAAAAAAGGAGAGTAGCTGTCACACCCGGGCTGAGGATTATACATGAATTTAGAAACAAGTCTGCTTGTGCACGAGGCAGCCGGTGATAATGGTGTTGACTGGGAAAAATAGGACTCCAAACCACAAACTGTTATTCCAGCTGTAATCGTCCTGGGAAAGCAGCACTGAGGATTGTTTCAGCGATTGTTTATTAGAGGTCTACAAAAATGCAAAACTTGCTCTAGTGCATTTCCATTGAATTTTTTTGTTTTTTTCTACTCAATTTGGACAGAAAAGTGTTTTGCTTTAAACACTTTTGTTTTCAATCTATCAACATCACAAAAGCCGTTTTCAGAGTAGCTTGAGTAATTGCAATTTGTACATTGATTTAGACGCATTCGCAGGCCTTGCAATCATCCGTTAGTGGAACATGGCCGTGTGAGTGCCATGGAGGGCAAAGACATGTGACTAATAATCCAATGTGGGCTGTCAAGTTCATTGATATAAACAGTACTCTCTGTGTTCATGTATTCAGCCTCTATGTTGAGACAAAACGCTAATTCAAATCCCCTGCACACACACATCTACACACAAACACACTCATCTGACATACTGTGAGAAGAGCTTGACAGTAAATGTATGAACAGCTGAGACTACTGAGCAAGGTTAAAGGTTTGTGATGGCTGACGTCACAGAAGGAAAAAGGGTGTGACTTTTCCCCTCGCCATATTCAATACTTCCTCGGGATGATGCCGTATCAAACAATGAGTTTGAAAGCAAATTTACATCTGGTTGTAAGAACAAAACACAAAATTGATAGTTTGTTAGGATGCTCCTAAAGAAGAAGATTAAAATGCTCACCCAGTTAAATGGTGGCGATTGTATCATGTGGGGAAAAAACAAATTCTTTAAAAAACTAAACTGCATTGAAAAATCTGCTTGAAAAATCATCAGTTTCTTTTTGTAGACTATATGAGTTATTATGCTTACATCTATTGCACATTCATACATTAGAGATGTTTATATTACACAAATATCATGAATCATAACTTCCAGATTTATTTATAATAAAATTTGAGATAATCAATAGACGGGTTTAAACTTGAAACCAGCTAAATAGCTGAAAGTTGCCTTTCCAACATTATACTCTCTTTTTACATGTTAATGAGGATCATATAGGCTACAGTGACTCTCTGATACTACTAAACACCATCATATCAAAATCTATTGCAGATATGGTCTCTTAAAAGTTTGAGGACTCCTGTCAGTCAAATTTAAGACATTATATTCTCTGCCATGAGTAGTTTAGAATAACAAGAAATTATAAAGACAGGATAATGTTTTTGTATAAAGGGGAGCCCCGTCAAATATGAAATATATGTAATAAAGATGCTGGACATTGTCTAACTGTAAACTGAGTCTGAGTGGGGCATGTCAAAGTAATTTCAACTGGATAAGCCAGAGCTTATGTATAATTATAAGACTTTGCACTCGGTGGACTTCAGCAGTTGAATAATGGACTAGACATATAATTGCATTTGAACATTAAAATCCCTTGCAAAGGAAAAAAGGGTAGCTGAGTTGAATAGATTAGCCTCTACAGAAACAAAGAAAATGGATGGGAGGTTTAGAAGCCATAAAATGACGCTTCAAACTGTTTGTTATCAACATATTGCATACTAAGGTAATGTGAAGAGCATTGTAAGACACAAGATAATGATAAATGATATAAAAGCTTTACATAATCAACAAATTTTTGCCTACATTTCTTAAGTGTAGCATGTGGTGTGTGGGTGAAATGAATGGACATTTTAATTCTAAATGTTGAGAAGAATTAGTTACAAAACCATGAGTCACAAACTGTTGCTTCTATTTAAGATCATGAAAAAAGCTGTGTGATTGCCTGGAAATTCCACACAAAAACATGTGGTGTTTCTTTTTTATAACACAGACCTTGATCTTCATTAAAGCTGTGACTTTTAAGTGTTCAAATATAAATGTGATGCATGCAGAGTTAGCTATATGTGACTTTTTCAATATCTTAGCAACATGTGAATGTGGATTTCACACTTTATTTTGTATATGTTATCTATAAATGTGTTTATTAGTTTAGTTTAATAGAGCCTCTACTGATGAAAACATTTGAAATAGCGACAAGCATTGTGGCAGCTTGTAAATTTCATAAACCAAAACTTGAAGGCTCTGTTCAAGGGTTATGCTCTTCAATTTAGGTTAAAATGAGAAAAACAATAATGAATAAAACATATTCAGGTTAAAAGATTAGAAGAGAATAAACTACCCCAGCAATTAGCAGGCGAGAGGCAGGGTACACCGTTGACAGGTCGCCTGTCCATCGCAGATTTAACCATTAATTCATACAAAAAAAAATCAAATTGCAGGAATTATATATTGAAATATTAATTCACAATTAAATACTGTCATATATAAATGTGGCCCTGTGACAGACTGGCGACCTGTCCAGGGTGTACCCTGCCTCTCGCCTGATAATTGCTGGGATAGGCTCCAGCCCACCCGCGACCCTGCATGGATTATGCGGTACAGAAAATGGATGGATGGATGGATATATAAATGAATTCCATCCATTTTCTGTACTATAAGGTATATCTAACCAAATTTCTGAATTGTGTTATATTATTTCTCCTTTTAGAGATGGCATTTGAAAATACATTCCAAAATCACAGTATTTCACACACATTTCAATATGCAATTCCTCTTTAATATTTCAGTTTAAGATGTGTAATTACAAAACTATTTGAAATTTGATTTCTTTTTGTACGAATCAATTGTAGAATTTAAATTGCATTTAGCAATCTATATTTTCATTTTACAATTAATTACTCATCATCAAAATGGTGGATTACTTTTTCAAAGACCCTCCTGGTCCTCCATAGTCAGTATTTCAGTGAAAAGCCAGACGACATAAACAATCTGAGGAGGGTCACTGTCAGATAGTTGAAGCGCGCCCCCTCCCCGACATCCGTGTGGACAGTCCAATAGTGTTTGCAGAGCGTTGTCTTGCAGGCGGACGTGCCTGTACGCAAGCAACAGATCTTAGCGCATGCGCAATTCATTGTTTTGACTGAAAATGCCGTCGGTTTCGAAAACGGCGGCCAATGCGTCTCCTCAAACCGAGAAACCTACCCACTATACGTGAGTAACGTTGTTGCATAGAATTAACAAAATTGCTCGTTGCCGAAAATTCTAGCTGCACGCGCACTTTTGTGCGTTTGCATTTGTAGCATTCCTCAACTCCTGTGTGCGCGTTAAAAACATGGTGCTTTTCCTGGCTTTGTGACTACCTAACGCTACATAGCAAACATCGACTGCTAACGACATCATTGCTAAGGCAGGAAAAACCAACATGTTGAATCGCTTAATTGCCAAACTATTCGTTATCGGAATTGTTTACGATGGTTTCACAGTGTTAAAATGTTTTTTTAATGTTCTATTTTATATTATATCGTCATCTTGGTCTGCTAAATGATTAGCCAGGAACTCGCTAACCAGTCTGCTTGTAAATAGCTCGGCCTTATTTTGAGTTCCCTCTTACTACGCACATTCATAGACGTACGCTCAGGGTTCTTAACCAGAGTTAGGCGGCAAAACATGCGTAGTTTGTACTCTGAATAGCAAGCTAACGTTAGTGACCCAAAATAAATTAGTCTACAGCACGACCAGCTGAACACGACACCTCAACACTTTTACTTAGCTTTGGGTTCAGTTGTGACTAAATAGACATTTTTTTACTGGATTTACGACCCTATCTTTTTGTTTTTCTTCACTGTTTTAGGTATTTGAAGGAGTTCAGGACAGAACAGTGCCCGTTGTTCCTCCAGCACAAGTGTACGCAGCACAGACCCTTTACTTGCTTTCATTGGCATTTTCTTAACCAGCGACGAAGGCGACCCATAAGAAGAAGAGACGGAACCTTTAATTACAGCCCTGACGTGTACTGCACAAAATACGACGAGACCACAGGCATTTGTCCAGATGGAGATGAGTAAGTCGCCGTTACAATCAGCACTGTGTTGCACATTTATTACTACGTCAGTTTGCAGCAACAACCAACAAATGACATCCATGGCATGCTTACAATGAGAACCGTTTGATGCTTTATAGCATAAGTACTGAATAAGAGACTTTTACCAGGTTGTGGTAATCTCTTTATGCCTGTGGTGTAAAATGATTTGACTTAATTTTGTGGCTATACCTCTCTTTTCTGTAGCACTTTTTCATTGTATAGTCCAATGAAGAACTATTATCCAAATATTATATTTACTGGCATTTCCTTAGGACACAAAGCTTGTTTTTTCTTTTTCTTTCTTTTAATAATGGTACAGATTTTTAGAAAAGAGTCTTATTAATCAAGTTGTCTTTTATTTACATGACACATTTAAAGTCAACAGAAGTTGACAAGGATTTACAAAGTATCTTTAGCCTCCTAACATAATTGCCTAAGTCATACTTTAAGGTATATGATGCACAGTCAATCAGCATTATTATGAGAGTTAAACAGATATCACAAGTTAGCCAAATAGTGATTTAAAGCACCAAGTGTGTAAATGACTTCTATCTTAAAACAAAAAGTATAACAGAAACTAATTTAATGCAAAAGACACTTAAATTTAAGCGGTGCACATTAGTGTTCTGAATAGAGTTGCAAAGGGGAGGTAAATTTCCAGAAACTTTCCATGGGAAGTTAAGCTGGGGAATTTGGAAATATTCCAAAGTGGAAACTTTCCATAGAAATTATGGGAATTTGGGGGAATTTATGGTAATTAACTGGAATTTGAGGATGATTTCAACAAACTATCATATCCAAACACACAAACATAAAGATTTTGTTTTGTCATAAGTAGATATCCATGCAAGATAAGATGATTAAAAAACATGATATGTCAGATTTTTCAAAATAGAACTTTAAAACTTTAATTCTTGATCTGAACAATCAGTTCTTTCATTTAACAACAAAAACATGAACGTTGAGTAAAATAATCCTCCCCCACCCTGTGCTGATTGAGTAGTATAGATATTCAAGTTTTCTTGCATTAAATCTGGTTGTTTTTGCCAACATTATGCTACAATATATTTTCCCCAACTATATTTGAATTCCCTGTAAAGGGAATAAACCTTAAATTTTGTACATTTCCTGTGTATTTTTGGTTAATTCCCACATATTCCCATTAAGTCCTGTGGAAAGTTTCCAACTTTGAAAATTCCTGGAAATTTTGCAACCCTAGTTCTGAAGATGAACTTTGCAATTCATAAATGTTGGCAGATTGTTGTACATGCTATTTCATGTTCTTATTTTTGTGTGGCTGTTTTTGTTATTGTGTGCATGCTTTTCTTTTGGCTCTGTATAAAAGAGAGATCATTTATGTTTTTTTTTTTTTTTTTTAAGTAGCATGATTGCACTTCTGTGTCTATCAGATTGACCATTCAACAAGCTGGCTCTTTTATCCAGTTATACATGAAATGCAGTTTGTGTGTGTGTGTGTGTGTGTGGGGGGGGGAAGTGTGTGGATTTTACAACTGTTTTATGGTCCATTACAAGCTCCTTACTGCAGCCCGATGGCCTCAT
>JAOXYM010000022.1:16517641-16537557 GCA_028567055.1 Leptatherina wallacei | reverse complement strand
TCTATCTATCTATCTATCTATCTATCTATCTATCTATCTATCTATCTATCTATCTATCTATCTATCTATCTACCTATATTTACATGGTAAAGAAAAAGTAAAGCACAACTAAGTGGTTGTCTTGGATTTTATTTTTGTAATTGATTAATTCAGCTACAAGCAGTAACTCCTTATTTAAATTTCTGGGCGGTATATTTGGGCTTATGATAGGTTTGACTGTTGCCTAGAAGCCAAAGGGGGGTGACTGGAAAAAGAATCTTTCCCCTTTAACCTTGGGTCAGATTTTGTTCTGATTCAGTTTTATTTTTTATATCTATTTCAGGCAATGCATTTCCCACAGTTTCTTTGTTTTAATCCATTTTTGCTTCGCAGTAATGGTGACTTCTTCAGTGTTAAACTGGACTAATAAACCCTCAAACCCTTGGTGAGTAAATGTACATTTTCTTAATGGGCATCGCATTATAATTGACTTTATGGGTCATATTTTGTGTTCAGTGTTAAACAGAATTGGTACATCCTACTGAAAAAGCCAACAGTGATGTTAGCTGAAAACACAGGGCTCCTTCCTATAATCCAAATATCGTCATTTCCAGCTTCAAATCATTAAAAATAGCATTCCCTGTATAAATAAATGAGTTATACAGGGAGTTTATAGCATTGTTAATTTTCAACTCTAGGCAAATAATGCTCAACAAAGTGGTGGTGGATGTGGATAAAAAGCAATCCACTCTTTTTAGAAGAGAGATTGTATGAGGTAACCTCATGGGTAACCTAAATAAGGCCCAGATATCATTAAATTGACTCCTCTTCTAAAGGGTTAGTTTGGGTATGAACAAAACTAAATTGGAACATAAACACAGCAAAAATATTGCAGTCACAGTAAATCAACAATTTCTGTTTTCTCCAAGGGAAAGGTGAGCACAAGTGTTTCCTATTCATATAAAAAAAAATGCTAAAAGTTGGTAGGCTAGTTGGTATATTTCCATTACGAGATAACACATTGAACATGTTAATGCTTACTAGCAAGCGCAATTGGAGTATTTAGATTAACAGGCAAATTATGTAGCAATTTGTTTGCAGATTTGATTTATAGTACATTACTAAATGCTTAATAACAGCATTACTATTATAGAATTAAATCCTAATTCATGTCGAAGCAGCAGGTTTCCAGTTTTTGTTTTCTGCATACATGCACACATTATAAAACACCAACTTTCAAAGATTCATTAACTCATTTTTCTAACTGGTTTGTATTCCTTTCTTCTGCGCTTGCACGTGTGCATCAGTGTGTTTGTTCTTGTTCAGCTTTGATTCCTCTACCCGTTCCCCCCCTTCCTCCTCTCGCTTTTTCTCTCCTGTGTGTCTGCAAATGCTGAACAATTGGATGCACAGGTGGTCGGTCCACTTCTCCTCTTCCAAGTGTTAGATTTCATTACAAACAGTGTTGGAGGTGGGTCGAATGTGTGTGTGCGTGCATGTGTGCGGTGGCGTTGGTGGGGGAGTCCTCTTGACATCTGTGGGCTTATTTGAATGGGCGGATGAGACACGAATCCCTGCCGAGTTCCTCCACGGAGCGGCGAGACTTCGCCAAGAGACCGACCGAGACGAGACTGTCAGTTTGAGATCTTTTTAGAGAATATTTTTTGGATAAATTATTTTGTTCAATACTTGGTTTCGGAGGCACCTTAAGCATTGTAGCATCCTGGTTGAACTTGGAAAATTGAATCAAAGTTCTGAAACATCCTTCTTGCATGTGCAGATGGACTTAAAATCCTACAGTCTGCAAACATACATCATGTCTTTAACAATGAATAAAGTTATTTTGTCTACTCTTACCAGTTTCTCATGTTTTTCTATTAAAAACCCATTATTTATCATATAAGATCATGATCCATGATTATATCGTTGAGCATAAACATCTCAACTCTAATGTGTTATCAAGACTTACTACCTTTAAAGTTAGTGGTTGCAAACCTAAAATGTCTTAAAATGCTGTTTACATCTATTACCTTTGAAACTTTGAAATTTGTACTTTTACTTAGACAGCTTAGTAATATTTGAAATTACCCATTACTTTCGAAAGTACTTTTTTATGTGCTTTAAAACATCATGAATCAACTTTATATGTCAAGTCCATTCTCCAATCATGCAAACTAAAACTTCTCACACTTTCTCTTGTTTTGTTTTCTTCCTTCTTTGTGCTTCTCCATTTGAATGATGAATACCAATATGCTATTCAGGAATAAAAGAATGTTAAAACCATATATATAATCTTGTGTCACCCTTGATGATCTCCACCTTCAAAGTTCCTCGTGTTAGAAAACTAGTTCTCAGGTAGTTTTTGTGTTGTCATGTAACTGTTCTCAACTTACTGGGAATCACTGTTCGAAAATCAATAATGCTGCACCGTGACAGATGTCTGTGATGTGATAGTTTTTTAGCAAAAATCAACACACCAACTTTCTGCTACGAAGCAAGAATAATTGTGAATTCATCAAATACTTTAAATAAAGTGAACCAGAAATCATCATATGTGTTAAAAATGAAAATATTTTGTGAAGTAACTCTTCTACTTTATGTAGAATTTATCATATCAAGTTTGTTCCACCTCATGTACTTACAGAATACTAATACATCAAGTACAAGTATATAATGAGGAACAAATTAAACGTAAATGGCTGTTTTTGAGTCACTTACGTTTTCTATTTTTTTGTACTTTGAGGCAATATGGTCAAAGATCGAACCATGCAACCCATCTTATCTTCAGAACAATTCCTATTTTCAAGCAAGGGACTGATGAATATTATATTGCATTTATGCCAGTAGCGTGCCTTTCTGTATACTGTGCAGTGAAACGACAGAGCTTACACTTCTACAGATTAAATTGTCATTTGATTTCAAATACAAACAATGACTTTGCCTGTCTTTATTCATAAAAATCTATAATTGACTTTTAAAAAGCTACAAAAAAGCTTATTATAATTCATCTAACAAATCCAGCAGCTAAAAGGTGATTTACTATCCCACACTGCCCATTTTGAGACATAATCCTTCCTCTGCCTCTTTGTAGAAAAAGGTATGTGCTTCAGCTTGCTGCTCCTGTTTTTGCTCCTGGTGAAATTGTTGTTGGCAGTCCTGTGAGGCTTCTCCCTGTTATGTGCCATTTGAAAGCATTATGAAATCTGCCATCTTGACTGCACGAACCAAATAACAACAAGAGTGCATTGTGCACCACCTGCTCTTCACATTTAGGTGGTTTTAAATATGCAGGCGTAATGGCACCTATCCCTTCAGTCTGATGCAATGCAGCTTAAAGGGAAAGAAAGAGGGGGTGGTGACAGAAAGTGGGGTATTTTAGGGACAAGTAAGGGGTTTTCAGCTTCATTAAAGGCTGACTTTATCTGCCAGTAAGTTGTCTGTATTCCTTGCTGGAGGATAAGTGTGAATATGACTAACTCTGGCTTCTATGAGGCAAACAAGAGGTGTTTTTTTTTATGAAGTTATGGCTGGGATGAGGCTTCATCTGGTTCTCTGGCAGTAAAAGATAAAGAAAATGAAAAGAAAAGAAGACTGATTCAGCTAGATGTTAGTTGTTGATGATGATGTAGCTGAGCAGCTGATTTTCTTTTTCAGGCAGTGGTGCCCGCCTGTAAATGCAGTGGATATGTGCCAAATAAAAATCAAATCAATTTTATTTATCTAACACCAGCAAATCACAAAGCGCTGTGTGTAGAAAAAAATCAACAGAAGCATATAAAAACAATGCACAGAAATATTCAAATGAAAATAAATAAATAAATAAATACATAAATAAGACTAAACACAAGCCCAGTTGAAACATGTATAAAATAAATTAGACAGAACCATGATCAGAGCCCTGAGGAATACCATAAGACATATGTGACTTAAAGCAGTGCCCCTGGACCCAATGACATGCTTTAGTTTAGTCTTTTAGTTTAGTTTAATACAAGTTGGTCAAGCCTTTGTAATACGATGTTATGGTCAACAGTGTCAAATATGGGACTTAGATCTAAATAGTCCTTCAAGGTGAAAGAATCTAATCTAATCTGAAAGAATAAGATTTCAAAAATCTGTCAATCAAATCATTTTATTGATTGAAATAGGGGACAAATGGAGGGAGTTTTAAAAAACAAAAAAAATAAGTCAAGATATTCACTTATTTGTGAATATCAAACCATTTGATTGTTCCTGAGAACAAGTCACAATCCACAGCTTGCAGACCTCAAGTGCAAGATATGAATGCTACAAGCTTGTGGACATTGTAAGAAGTTGACAACACATTCATCACCTGAAATCTTAAAGTTTGTTTTGTTTTTGAAAAAAAAAGTAACACCAATCCACTTCATTGACATAAAAAGTAATTCAGAGTAATTCATATCAGAATTTAATATTTATACTCTTACTAATACCTGAATTAACTTTTGTCTTCTTTTGAAAAAGGTGAATAGTCACTGATTAAGGAGGATTAGGAGTAGAAGGAGATCTGATTGAAGATTAAAAGCCGAGTCAAAGCTGGAACATGCATTAATGTTGTTCAAGGGGATTCAAACAGTTTGAACCATCGACAAGATGTGAAATACACCAAAAGTCGACCTGTACATGGAGAGAAACACCTCTCTCCCCAAAACACCTCACAGACAAACAGTGCAGAGCCTGATTAAGCTTATACTTCAGCTTCCTCTCGGCATTAAACAAAGCAGGGCTGGTAAATTAAGAATTTCCCACCTCATGTTAAGGGAGTGGATATTTTTGTCAGTTGTTAATTACTGTCATATGCCAACGCCACCTTTTTCCCTGAAAATGACAGGAGTATGGAGGGATGGTGGGTGGGGGGTATGAAAATTAACTCAACCCTGGGAGTGTGATCTTGCCATGTACCTGATGTACACGTCTTACCCTGCTTTGGATTCATCAAATTTATTTTATTCCTATGTTTTTCGTGTTTTGGAGTAATGTAATTTCCTCAAGCTCACAGCTTCCAGTCACCTAAGAAAGACACTACCTCGTACTTTAGATTTTGATATGATGCTCCTAAGCTTCTAAGTTATAAATATTACTAAATAGATGAAAAAAAACATAAACATCTCAGTACTGATCAAGCTTTGAAAGGCTTGATTTAATGTGCTGAATGCAACTTATTCTACAGATCTACCAAATATAACTAATATCACTAATATTAATATTATTAACCATTTTAAATGTTAAAGCTCATTATTACTGTTCCTCTGGTGCAGCTTTGAAGTTTTTAAACTTTTTTAAAACACTTTCCCATACATTTCATCTTGAAGAAAATGTCTTACAGATCTAAGGAGTTCTTCCAATTTGCAGTGCATTTGCAAATATAAATAATATCACACAGATATGTATCAAAGTTGCAAAATGTATTGGTGATTTTTGGCATTAAAGCCATTAAACAGCGACTGGGGGGTGCTACTAGCATAACACAAGGGTATCTGGAGCTCATAGTTAAGTGAACCTTGCATGGACTGTACGATAGTTTAAAAAAAACAAATACAAAACACCAGCAGCAGACTTACCGAGGTGACCCAGATTACAAACTACTTGGGTTCAATCAATGTATGAAACATCTACACTAGCTTACAGTGACATATACAACTGTATATTGGGTCTTGGATCATAGATAGGCAAAGCAGTAATCCTTGCCTGAAACCTGAGTAACCTCAAACTCTATCCCAGTCTGTGTTGCATTTTTGGACATTTTAAACTTAGAATAGCTGTGAGTTGCAAAGCTACATGGCACTCAATAGTCGGCGAATGTCCACTTCACACATATCGACAGTGTAAGGGACAGGAAGTTGCTTGGCGCCTGGATGGGGATTGTTTCCATTTCCTGGTTGATTGCTTCAGTAGCTCCTGCCGAGAAGGGAGGGGTCATTACCCCACCTCACATCATGCCAACCTCAAACCATAGCTTACAAAGGCTAACCTTTTCCTGCTCCTCCAAAATCAAATCAATAACACTTTGGCCAGGAACAAGGAAAGACAGTGTTGGCATTAATCACCTGCCCTTCCATGCTTGACTCTGCAGTTTTTCCTTTATGTCTGGCTCTGTTTGGTTTTGAGGTAATGAACGACTGTGTGAGAGACTAAATGACTGAATGAATAGTTGCATTTCTTGTCATGGCATGCTGCTGACATTGTGGAACATGTGTTACAAAGCTCTCAAGAATAAGTAAAAGAAGATTATTTCTACAGACACTGAATCTAAAAGAAAAAGAATTTGTTTTCACACATGTAGACTGTGAGGCTTTTAATTAGTATTAAAAATAAGCAGAAGATCTCAGCAGCTGGACAATTAAACATCTTTAGAAGGTTTCCATTGTTCCATTTGAACTACTTTTCCTTTGAGATTACATTCACACCAGTCATTTGAACCATCTGAATACGCATTTAAGGGTCAAAAGATTCCCCCATTTCAGCATCTTTTGAAAATCCACATCCTGACTTGATTTGAGTTAATTCACCCCACCGTTGGCTTGCTTCACACTCGTCAAGTGCTCCCTGTCCTTCCTGTGATTGCATTAGCAGAGCCTGATATCAGCCCTGCAGTCCCATCCGCATAAATACTCCTCTTGAGGCTCTTGTGTAAGCACCTACAGGTGCAGCTATAGAGGCCCTTGCTAGCGTTGGCAGGAAACAGGTGTCTGGCTATTGATAGCATCCTGATGAGGTTGAGTGAAGGGGGGGGAGTGGGGAGGGGGGGCAACGAAATGCAGGGTATGAAAATCAGGTGGGTCGTTGTGTGGTCCCCGGGTACAGAAGCTACTAATTGTTACAAACGCTTTACTCTATTTTTGTGGCCTGATGCCAGATGGTTGAGGTTGATGGAAGGAAAAAAAGAAAGATAGTTGGTGTTTGTAGCAGGTTGTTGATTCCTGATGAAAAGTGACCCCTGGGATCCCTTAACACCTGGCTAATGTAGGCACGAAATTATTAACAGTATGTATATGTGTGCAGGAACAATACTCTCAATGTGCAAATATCAGTTTGGTTCAAGTGTGACTTCCAGGAAAGTAATGCTTGGTTTATTTGCAGTTTCCACTAATTAATGTTCAACAGAAATTGTGAGACACAAAATATCTGATAAGTCAAACTAATCCTTTTGAAAGGTTTAACAGTAAAACTACAGTTCAGCACCCTGTAAAATCCAACAAGTTGATGTGTTTAATTGCGGGCTAAATTTCACTACTATAGTTATACCACTTATACTTTCTCATGTTATTAGTCACTCATTTTTCACTGCAGACGGTAAAAATATTTACTTAAAATCCACAAGACTTAAAGAACAGTTTACAAATAGCCAAAACAAAGAGTCCTTAATTAGCTGAAATGCATATATATGTTTTTTTTTACACCAAATTCTTACACATTAAACCATCACTACCATCTATGATCTCAATAAAAACATAATGGTGAATTATAAGATTTTTGGCTGCTTCAACAAATCTAAAATTAGAGAAGCTGCTTCAAAGTACCATTTATGACAGCACTGATATATTAGATTAGATTACACACATGTACTTTATAGGAATACCTTCACATAAAATGACTCCCTTTTGGAAACATGAACAATCAACATTTGTGTGCGCATGATTTTTCAACTCACAAACTAAAATGAGAAGATCTGTGGAAGTTTTTTATTTGTATTTTAAAACCAGGACCAGATAACTTAGTTGGCATTTCAATATAGGGAACAGGTATGTATCCTAATAGCTTGCAGGAGGGTAGGTGGGGTAGAATGGAAACAACAGATAGGCTAAATTAGAAATAATTGCTTGTATCAAATCACATAACTTATGCAAACTCACATACCTCTGGTGCAGTGGTGGTCAAACAAACTAAAATATCCAATGTTATGCAAGGGCGAAGTGAGACTGAGTATTTTCACAGTGTAGATCAGGGGTGGCAAACTCATTTTAGTTCAGGGGCCACATTCAGCGCAATTTGATCTCATGTGGGCCAGACCAGTAAAATAACAGCATTATAATATAAAAATAATGAAAACTCTACATTTTCCCTGTTTTAGTGCAAAAAAGTACATGTATATTATCAAGATGTTCATATATAATGGACTAAACTTTTAGATTACATGATGAACAACCTGAATTTTCTTGAGAAAAAGAAGTGTAGTTTTCACAATATTTTGCCCCAATTACTCATTTATAATTTCATCTATTTTTTTTTATTTATTTACATCAAATAAATCTAATTACTTTTCTAATTCTTTTGTAATTCTTACATTTGATTGAAGAATTTTTATTTTGACAATTTAATTGATACATTTATACTTATATTTTTATTTTGAATAAAATCTTCATTTATATTTATGCATTTACATATTTTCTTCAGTTTACAAATTTACTAAATTACAAATGTATTACAACTTCTAAAA
Organism: Leptatherina wallacei; assembly: GCA_028567055.1. Classification (NCBI taxonomy): domain Eukaryota; kingdom Metazoa; phylum Chordata; class Actinopteri; order Atheriniformes; family Atherinidae; genus Leptatherina; species Leptatherina wallacei. The sequence goes on along the minus strand of JAOXYM010000022.1, from coordinate 16,529,123 downwards.
ACAATTCCACATTATGATCAAACTAACTTTCACCAAATTCATCCAGTGGACCAGACTGGACCCTCTGGTGGGCCGGTTTTGGCCCCAGGGCTATATGTTTGACACCTCTGCTGTAGATGTTGGTTCATGGATACTTTAAAAAAGTTGAGCTATGTGATGGCATAGATCCTTATATGTTATCTTACGAAGCTTTAAGCTTTTAAAAAAACATGGCCAAGTAGATGTAAATACGTAAAATCTTGGAAATCTAACTTCTTCTTTTATAGATGGGTGAAAGCAGTTGAAATTAAGACCCCTCTGTAACAAATCCTCCATTGGCTATAGTTACATGATGTCTATTAATTTAGATCTAATTATTCAGTATTAAATAATTCAGAATTAAAGTATTATCATTCGCATTTACATGGAAAGAGTCATTCTGAATTGAAGTTTACATGGAAAACATGTTTTATCACCTTTATTCAATTCCACTTAAGATATCGGGAATGGGAAGGGTTCTGATTGGACAGGTGGCTGACATGACCTATTTATGATTACCATAAAAATAAAAAAAACTCCACTTCCTGCTTTTTTTCTTTTTGGCTACACACAAGACCACATAACAAGAACAATTTCTACTTTGATTTTGATTCTAGTTTTGAAGCTGTAGCTTGACACTTGCATACTACTTCACTTTCACTTAAAGGTAGGGTGGGAGATCATGGTCAAATGGTTCAAGCAAGCTACATTTTGAAAATACACAACTCAAAAGTCCAAACCCCTTTCTTCAGACTTCCACCGAAGCCACGCCTCCAGAGCAGAGGAACACGCAGAGGTGGGGGGGTGGGGGGGGGGTGGGGGTGGGGGGGTGTTGTGACAGAATATCATATTTTCAGAAATCTACTTCTCTCTAGTATGTACTACTTTTTTGTGTTTTTTCCCCCTATATGTAAACATACAATATCTGAAAAATGTGATTGGAAGATATTTGGCTTACCTATCACAGCATAAAACAATTACTAAGCATGTCATTGAAGGCCTTTGGTTTTATAGGATGTCAACATTTAAGCATTGACTGTCTGATGCAGAGACTAAATAAAAGGATTCTGAAAAAAGGGGCAGCAGCACACCCACAAATCCAGTCTCTGTGTGATGGGTAATTAGAAATAATAGAATATTTAACTGCATGCAGGGTAATGGTTAAAGGAAGACACATTTAGTTATTAAACTAATGCAAGATGCACACTGCAATCCTAACTATTGCTCCTCTGCTAATGGAAGCTATTTTTGTATGACCTTATGTGTTGCTATAGCAACTGTAGCTACTCAAGAAGGAAAATTTTGTTTTATTCAAAGGGCTTATTGGTTATGCATTTCTTGAGGCATTGCTGTTCTGTTAGTCCTGCATGGATGAAGCAATGTGTGCAGCAGGAACGTCATTATTTTTAAAAAATCATGGTATTTTAATCTTTTTAAAATAAATGGCTTAGACCTTTTTTTTAAAGTCAGCACAGGTTTGTGCTTAACTAATCATTTACTACCTTAAAGTTACACTCTTTTGTTCTATTTTTCATTTTAACATTCAATTGTAAGAAAAGTTTTATTTTACAATGATTTTAAGTTTGGGCTCCCTTTATGTAAATTATTCAGATTCCATGCAAAGTCTTTTTTGTTATTGTTTGTTGTATTTGGACCAATTCATTAGTTATTTTCTGTATATTTTGTGTGCTTGTTGTTTCCGTAGCTGTCCTTATCTACACCGGACCACTGGTGACACAGAGCGCAAGTACCATCTACGATATTACAAGACTGGCACTTGTATCCATGAGACAGATGCTCGAGGGCATTGTGTGAAGAATGGCCTCCACTGTGCTTTTGCTCATGGGCCACATGATCTCCGACCTCCAGTCTATGATATAAGGTGACGTGTGAAGCAAATAATGGCTTTTCTTATACCTGACAAACATTTGCTTCAAAGCTTCACAATGCAACAAACAAAGGAGTTAATGCAGACATAGATCACACCTCATCAATACAGAATAGCCCTGCCATAGGGGTTTAAGATCATTGTATGGCTCATTGGTATTTCTATTTTATTTATTCTCAATTTGATCTTTTATTCTTTTGTCTATTTATTTATTAACTTAAACATATTTATTTATGTGTATATTTTGTATATATGTACAGTACATGTACATCTATTTTTGCATGTGTGTATTTCTGCTGTAGCATTGAAATTTCCCAGTCTGGGATAATTAAAGTACATTCTGATTCTGATACTGTGGTTGATACAGTTTTCTTTAATAACATTCTTATTCCAAGGGTGTTTTGTTTGTTTAAATTATTATCTGTTTTTATTTATTTACAGAGAGGTCCAAGCACAAGAGGCCCTTCAGAATGGTCAGTTGGGATCTGGGGAAGGTATTCCTGATTTGCAACCTGGTGTATTAGCTAGCCAAGCTATGATTGAGAAAACTCTGACAGAAGATCCCCGGTGGCAAGGTGAGGGAGCCTCTGTTAAAAGAAGAAAGTTTGTGTTCTTTGCCAAAATAACCACGCGTCAGTTATAAGTGGAAAACATCACTTGCCTGCAACATGAAAACAGAGGGTTAATATTTAATGCTCATGTCTCTTTTTGCAGATACCAACTTTGTTTTAGCCAATTATAAAACAGATCAGTGTACCAAGCCCCCGAGACTATGCAGACAGGGCTATGCATGCCCCCACTACCACAACAGTAGGGATCGAAGGCGAAATCCACGAAAGTTCAAGTACAGGTGAGCTATGATTCAGTACAAGAGAAAATGTTGTTGCATGTATTTGTTTTTGGCATAAAAGTGTTCAAGGTTTTGACTCTGTAAATGCAGGTCAACTCCTTGCCCTAATGTGAAACATGGTGATGAATGGGGTGAACCCTCCAAGTGTGACAGTGGAGACAGTTGCCAGTATTGTCACTCTCGTACAGAACAGCAGTTTCACCCAGAGGTGAGTTATATTTGTTTAGTTGCACCTAAAAATAACATGACCCCCTTTTAGTGTGCTAAGAGTTTTTACTTTTTTTTCCTTCTTCTTCTGCACACTAAAAATACAGTAAGCTGAATTAGCGACTTCCCATTAAAACGTTTGAGTTTAAATTGATTGTGGTCTCTGAGATGGTTGCTCAAGGAAATACTAGAAATAAGCTTTGGATGATTTGGACACATGCTAGAAATGGTTGTCTTACTCTAAACAACAATTGTTACTAAGCTTCAAAGTAGAAAAAAAAGGTCTACAAGTTTTTGGGCATGACGTTAATATTTAGGGCTTGTGTCCATATAGTGCTTTAACCAGAGAAGAGAAAATCTACATGTTCTTACGACTCTTTATCCCAAGTGTTGGGTAATGACATGTCAGACAGAAATGATAATAATATGGTTGGTAATAATATGAATAATGTGATGGCAGTAAAGCTGAAAGATTTGGTTAAAACTGAGAAGATCTTCAGTCGGTTCTATAGGTGGCAGTAGATCACACAGATGAATTGTGGTAGCGATTGTTGCCTTGAATCCACTTAAAATGGTCCCTTTTAACCTATAAAAGGAGTAAAATTGAACTTCAAGTTGTAACTCTTGTACAGGACTTTTATGTTTATTGTACTGCTGTCCCTGAGGGAGTGTGTCATTTACCAACCTCTCCCTGTGCTACTTCTGTCAAACTAAGCTGTGACAGGCTCATCTGTTGACCATATGTGTCCTCTGTTTGATTCTAATGGTGGAAAACAAAAAATGGTAAAACAAATAGATTGATGGATGGCTTCACTTATTCTGTACTGGATATAAAGATTCAATTCAATTCAGCTTTATTTGTATAGCGCCAATTCGCGACAAAGATATTTTTTGTATTGTTTGTTTTTCTTCCTGTAAAGGAAACATCTTATTTCACATCTTATTACCATATGTGTTTTTTCTTCCTTCCAGATCTACAAATCTACCAAATGCAATGATATGCGGCAAACAGGATACTGTCCCAGAGGACCATTTTGTGCATTTGCACATGTAGAAAGTAACTGAGTACTTTTTACTTTTAAAATAAGCACCATTTACCTTTATGATTTCAATAACAACCACAAGGAATGTTAATTTGATCAACAATCTGGTTGTTTGTACACTAAATGAAAACTTAAGATTTATTTGAATCCTTTCAGGAATCCCGTCAACAGAGGAGACAATGAACTCATTACTAACAGCGATGCAGTCGAGTTCACAGTCCCAGCTGGGCTCTCAGCAGTATTCAGAGTCTCCAGTCACTGAGTGGAACAGTGGAGGAAACTCCACCACCAGCGCATCCAGTAGCAATGGACAAGTCGAAAGTGTATGTTTTCCCTTTTTGTGTCTTTTCTTTCTCTCTTTTTTTCCCCCATTTCTCTTCTTCAATGGGAAATTTATCAGATCCAGTTCAACACATGTGCTGGATTTCAAGAGTAGTCATAATCTTTCCTTTTCTTGTTGACATCATTTATCATGGTGTCATTTGTCATACTTCATTTTTTTCCTTTATTTTGAAACGATACAGACATTTTCTCATTGAAAGTTGCCAAATAAGCCACAGTAGCAGTTTACTCTTACTTATTTTACTTTTAAATGGTATATTCTCACTCTTATTCATTTCATCACTTTCATAGCTCTTCCATGGTAATAGTTTGGATTTACATTTTTCTTTTTTCTTAAATCCTCATTTTATTGAGATCATATGCGCTTCTCTATTCCAGGTTTCATGTTCTAATAACTCAACTGTAACACCAAGCTCAGGAAGCGACAGTTTGTTATCCCCAGTGGGATCCATCAGCAGGCCCATATCCCTTACTAATAGTAGTTTATGCTCGTTGTCCACCACATCCAGTGTGTCATCTCTGGCTTCTAACTATCCCAAAGCACCGGGCTTTGAACGTGAGGATCAGGTACACAGACTGCACTCTTTAGATTTGGGAAGAATAAACTAAAGACAAGAAAAAAACTAGCTTTACACCTGGTGAAAAACTGGCATCACTATTTATTTTCATCATTTATTTCTCATGTCATTTTAATTTAATCACTCAAAACCATTTCACCATAAACTCCTGAACTTATGTTTGATCATATTTATTCAAATATTACAGATTTAGCATTTTTGATTATACATACAGTATGTTCCAGAAATATGATGAAAGTTGTGGTTGTTGATGTGGTGATATTCTCCTAACAGTTCCTAAAATGCTAAGGATCTATAGAGCACTTTGTTTTGTGATCAAAACTAAAAACCAAGATATTGTCACACTACATTATTCAGTATATCATGTGACTGTAATCATGACTACAGCTACAGTCGGGTAAAGTCAGATTGTCATGAAATAGAAGTTAAAAAGAATGTTAGACTGTTGCAAAGTTTAGAATCAAACTGACTTTTTAGTTAATGAATCTAAAATGTTGCTAAAATTAGCTGTCTTTGTGTTATTTGATCGTTTGTAGATTAAAAGCAAGGGACATATGGATCAAAAATTCATGGACCAAGAAAAACAGGTATGTGAATAAATTGGTTCCTTTGTGGTGATAATTTGATGTTTCATTAAGTGTTTATTTCAATTCAGATCTTGTCAGTAAGAACATGATCATTAAATGTTTTCTTCTGCTTTCCTTTTAGACACAAAATACTGTATTCTCTGCAGTGAATCCTTTAGCATCAAGCTTTACCTCCAGCATAACATCAAGCTTGGCCTCTAGTATTGGCTCAGATAGTTCTTCACCCACCACCTTATCAACAATGAATGCAAAAGCCACTCCTTTTTATCCGGGGAGCAACACGGTGGAGTCTGTTATAGGTAAGTGCATATCATACTACACAGTGGAGAAGATGTACTTGGAATTAACACTGAAATTTGTTCTTAAATGTCAGATCTTTTTCATTTTCCATTAGGATCTGCACTAGACCTCAACTTCAGTGACATCAATGTTGCATCTATGTTGCATGATAAGGAATTGGAGGAGCAAGATAACAGCTTAGGACTGTCAAGTAAGGGACTCCCTTTTCCCCACTCACAGTAGTTTGATTTGTTTATATCTGATTTTTGTATTTCTAAAACAACTGCTTGTTTTTTCTTTCAGGTCAAAGGGTGCTAGTTGGATCTGCCCCTGTTAACATTCCTGGCTCCCTAGCACGATCATCTTCTTTTAATTCCTCATCATCACTCTCCACCTCCCCACTAAGTTCCCTGTCCCAGTCTCTGTCGCAGTCCCTGCTGTCTGGGACAGTGTCTCAGCAAAATCAACCATCTAGTCTGTTAGCCAAGCAAGAGCATGGTCTACTGGGAACACCCACCTCTTCATCACAGAACTCTCTGGGTAAGCTAGCAGCATCAGACATTTTGTCTGAAGTAATTTCCTTTACAGTATAAACTGGAGTGGATACAGTTGTATCAGCTACTTTCCTCAGTTTAAGATAAAAATTGATTCCAATTATGTACGTAGTAATAAAGCTCACAAGGCGTTTTGGAATAAAACGGCCTTCTACAAACTCTCCAGCTTTTCTCGGATTGATAATTAATTATATCATTTTGTCTGATCTTTATTTAAACTCGCTCACTTAGGTTTAAATGGAGGAGCTAGCAACATTTGGGACTTTGTAAGTGGCAGCTTTTCACCAAGTCCATCTCCAGTTTTCAGCAGCCTAACCTCCACAACCAGCAATGCTGATGTGGCCCGCCTTTTTAGAGAGCTGGATGAAGCTAAGAGGAAGATCAAACAATGGGAGGAGGCCTGGCATCAGGTCAAGCAGGTCAGTTCTCTCAATGAATTGAATGCATTGAAATATAAGAAATGTTAGTGTATCCTCCAAATAGTTTCCCATTTCATCGATTTATGCTTTCTCAAACACAACCCTGGCCTTTGTTCCAGGCCTGTGAAGCTTGCCAGAAAGATGCACATGAAGCAAAGGAGCAAGCGAAGACGGCTGAGGCAGAGCGGCAGCTGGCTGAACAGAAATGGGAAGAAACGGAGCGCAAGCTGAAAGAGCTCCAGGGGGACTTTGATGTGCTTTGTCGCACCCCTGGAACACCTCTTCTTCGTAGCTATGGAGAGCTGGAGCAGCTCCCTTTGTCAAAGCTTCACTCTATCCAGAGTCAGCTACGTAATGACCTAGACCTTATAGATGGGGTAAGAAAGCCTAGATCTCACACATTTCATTTGTAGCATCTGCATAGTTTTAAAATGGTTTATCAGACTATTACTCACGTCCATGTTTGTCATCAAGCATGCTTATTTGAAAAGTCTGCATGAACTGTATTTTTCTAGGTTGCAGCTGATATCGATTCTTTTCTTCCCCCAACAGGTAATATATCAGCTTCAGTCAAAGAAATGTATAGTTTGCCAAAAGCATGATCGTTGCATTGTTCTGCAACCTTGCCAACATTATGTACTATGTGAGAACTGTGCACCTAGCAAAACAGAATGTCCCTACTGTAGAACAAAAATATTGAAGTGGTGATGTACAGTAACTCGAGGTACTATTTAAAGAATTAGCCCTTTGAAAAACTACTAATAGTTAATACATTTTCTAAACAGCAATGTCTGTTTCTTACAGTGATCAAATTACTTTAGGATGAAATGATGTTTGACTGACAAAAATAAATTGGTATATATCAGACTGCAAACAGGGGATTCGGTCATTTTTATTTTTGCTCGTTTTCTGCCCTTGTTACATTTTTCAACCTTTTTACTTTCTATGTGAAAAGCCATGCACTCAGATGAGAATATAAATTGCCTTGTAATTGTCATATCTTCCACTCTTCAAACACTAAGGGATGTATAAGTGGAAGTTTGCATTGGGGTGGATTGATTTTTATTTTATGTGGCAGCATCTTAACTTCTTTATGCACTTAAAGGTGAAACAGAGGAAATTTGAAGGTATCTCAACACCAGCTTTTCAAAAATTAATGTGGAAGGTGTAAAAGGCTAAGGAAAGCTTGTTTTTTTATATATCCTGAATTGAGTTAATTTTATTAGTCACTCTGAGCAAAGCTTTAACTAATACAACAAATAATGCTTTCCTTTAGCCCATAAAACTTAATAGCAAAATATTCAAATATCATTTTCTGCCTAACACATAAGCAAAACCACACAGCAACGCTGAGTTCACACATTCACAATTGACTGGATGATTTTACACACAAAATGGGCAAAACTCAAATAGTTTTCTTTAAAGAGGAATACAGTAAAAAAACATTTTAAAAAAGGGAGCAAATCAAGGAAACCGATGCTCTACAATCTGAATGTGACTGATGTTTACATTTGTTGTAGCCTTATTAAAGAAATCCACACTGCTAATTTAGAGGGAAAACATTACATTTTGGCTTAAATATCCTAGTGATACAAAATGTGTACAATGTACAAGTTCTGTTTTCATATAAGTGGCAGTAAATCAGACTAACAATGAAAACATAACGGGTGTATGTTGGGAATTTGCAGTGTTCCTCTTTAAATGAAGCCATAATTCATTTAAACCCCTTGCTAAATTTAACGATTATTTGATATTTAACATCAGTCAAACATCATTAATTTGACCAACTTTCTGAGGAAGTTTGATTTCTTATTAAAAGCACTTTGTTGACATGGGACTTTATTAATGGGTATATAGAAATTTGCTTTAAGCTGCTTTGTAGTTATTCTTTTGTGTCTTTTTTTTAGATTTATACTTTTTTTTCTACATAAGCTAATGTCTGAAGCTTTTGCGTGTACTGTGAAACACAATTTGAATATTTCATATTTCCTTCTTTTTTTTTTTTTAAATCATGGCATGGTTCCAACATACTAGGATTTCATAGAAAAGTACTTAATAGTTTATACTTTCATAGTTAGATTTATAAAATTCAATCAAATAAGTGCAAATTTAAACTGCATTGTAGGCGTAACCAGCAGCTGTAATATCAATAAGGCACATGCTACATGTTAAGGCTGTTTTTCAATCAGTAAGTTTTGTTATGTAGAAATTTATATAGCCTAGCCATTAGAGAAGCATGTATTGTATTTGCTATAAGCCTGAAATAGTGATTTTTTTTTTCTTTCTCTCTTGTTTTTTCTTGTAGGAATCTAGCCTCTTGACCTTGTCTAGAACATATCGGCCTCTAACGCTAAAGTGCCTTGCCTTAGTTGAAAAGGTTATGTTTAGGATTGTTTGACCAGACAAACAGTTGAAGCTTGTGCACAAGTTTCTGTGCAATTAACTTCACAAAAGCATCAACAGAAGTTGACTATATATGTAGATAAGTATATTCCATTGTATTTGGCCAAATTCCATTTAGTATTTCTACAGAAAATAATTGAAGATTAAAATAGTCAGTGCCTGTGTTCTGACTTCACCCATAGAAATGAACCTCCCTGCTCCCCTCCAGCTATACACACACCCATTCATTCCTTGGTTGTGGTGCTCTTTCGGTGCAGTTTCATTCTTTGAAATTAGGTTTTGTTTTTTTGTTGTTGGTTTTTTTTTTTTACATTTGGGAGTATGCAAACATAGGACACATGAAATTTGTATAGCAACATGCAGAATGCTTTTTAACAATTCAGCTCCTTGTTTTCTAGTAATAATTCTGCAGTGAATGAAGAATTCTGTAGTTTACTTGTAGGTTGGATTTTGTGTAGGATTTATGCTTAGGTTTCTCTAATTGAAATGACCTTCTACTGTGTTTAAAAAAACAAAAAACAAAAAAAAAACACATTTCTATTCTTGCTTTTAAAATCAGTAGAAAATCATGTATCTCCAGGTACACTTTTTGCTACTTATAAATATGGGATAATGCATTGTTTACATTCTCATAAATGACAATAAAGCAACTCAGAGGAAAAATATCAAGGAAGGTTATGGTATTTTAGCATTTTCATGACTATATTTCAGCATAAAAGGCAGGCTAAACACTTCTGGTATTGCATGTTATGCGGTATAGTAACCAGCTACAAAAAAAGAAAAAAAAAGTTCGCACTGTGTCACACTGCCAGAATATTTGTATTGACTTATTTTTATGTAGGTAAGGCTTAATAACTTCTGCAAGCTTCGCTGCTACTGGAAAAGGTATTAATGTAGTTTCTTGTTATACATCTAGATGTTTGAATGTTGTTGTGCATCCACAGCTCAGATTTCATAAACTATGAAATGATCTGTCTTATGCATCTAACTTGACTTAATCTTTTTTGATTGATATGTTCATTTTTGTAAATCCATTTTAGTCAAAGTTTCAGTACTTTTGTAAATCACGTAAAATGATGTCACGGGCCTGTACTACTATTGATTTTCCTTTTTGTTTTAATTGACTCAAGGTTAACACATTTTTGTTGGCTTTCTTTTCCTCAGTACACTGGATAGCTGTGTACGGTGCAGCTAATTCACAGAGTCCTTTTTGGTTTATTTTGTTTTGCCTGTGAAGCCAACTTAATTAATGATGTCTAGTGTAACAATGTTAAAATAAACCAAAGTGGTGTTTTTGTAGCTGTCCAAATAAGTATTGTATGGGGAAAATGACCCCAGAACAGAATTTAGATAATGCTGAAGTGTTGGTCAGATCAGCCTGTAGTTGTCAACGCAGCCCTTGCCCAAAGCTATAAGTGACGGTTGAGAGCACCGAGGTTGTCTTCATAAAACTGAGACAAAGTTGAACATTTTGAGTGGCCGAATATGGTTTGTGAATTGATTTTGATCAATGTTTTTACTTTTTTATTTTTTCCTTTAATATTTCATTCAGTAGTACACAAATCCTCTGACTCAACACAACTCTTTTGCTTACAACATTAATGGACTTATACTTCTCTTTTCTTTTTTTCTTTTTCCTTTTTCTTTTTCCAGTTTTACCAAAGACCTGTATTGTTGTTTTTTCTACTACATTTCAGCATTTGTTTTACTTCAGTAAGAACTAAATTGATTAAAGGAAAAAGTAAATCACCTAGTACCTTAAAAACAATTAAAATTCACTAAAAGTAATTAAAGGCATCTTTTTCTATCTGATGTCTGTCATAGTTGACGATCAAAATTGCATGGGTCAGATTCTTACAATATATGTATTTGTACTTCTGATTTTGTGATAAATATACATTTGCATTTATGGCAGATTGTGCAATACTGGCTAGCACATGCTGACCTTAACCAATGAGTCAATGTTAGTTAAATTGTTGTCTACAGTGAAGGAATGTCTTGGTAAATTACATTTGTGCTTCTGAAGTGGCCATATAAACTTCACTACAGTACTGTTTTGAGTAAATTTTGTTAGACTTTGCTTAATCTATGTAGTTTGGAAATGGACAGGTAAGCGTTATATATTGCTATGGTAGGCCTACAGTGAGTGTAAGGTGCTTTCTTTTTATTGGAGTCCTTTTTTTTCTATTTCTTAAAACCGTGGTCTGAATTAGTTTTCATAATTCCTGAGACGGAAAATGTTTGTGAACAAAAATGGCAGATACAGACTAAATTATAAATTGAGTTGCAGTCATTTGTTTTGGACCCTCGCTTT
>JAOXYM010000022.1:16471340-16485751 GCA_028567055.1 Leptatherina wallacei | reverse complement strand
CTGGTCAGCGCGCATGACTTTCACCCGGGAGGTTGTGGGTTCAATCCCTGCCCGGGCCCTCCTACGTCCTGCCACATTCTTAAAACATTGAATTCCAGGGAAATACAGTGATTTTGTGATTCTGTTGTGGCTCTCTAGCCAATGCAAAACCACATTGGTGCTTTGAAGGTTTTAAAGCTGAGCAAGCCCTAACCTTACACCAGCAGCTTGTTCAAAAGGGTTTTTTGAGGCTAATCAATAGAAGCTTTCCACAGAATCTCCAAGCTTCTCCAAGGTCAAGGATTTTGAAGCAGCAGCTGAGCTGCTGTGACCTTTTTAATTTAAAAACAGACATCAAATCTATCTGTGTTAAATTTTCAGGCTATTTTTCTTAGCTTGTTGACCTGTTTCCATTTCATTGTAAGTGGGCCATGGACACAGGCTCTTATTCAGCGTAACTTTCAAATGATTTAACCACAGTGTTCATTTAATACTGCTAAATCTAAATCGTAATACTGCTTTGCAGAAAACCATTTGATACATGAGTGTATATTATAATATAAACAGTGTATAGTTTAAATGTAGTCCAATGCGATTTCTTTTCAAGTAAGCTAATTCTATGCAAAACTATTCAAATGTTCTCAGTTCTCATCAGTAATTTGTAAGCAATTTGGTCTCCGGTTAAGGTCAGTGTGGAGGTATACACTTAAAGGTCAAAGATATCATGAGTTATAATACCATATGATATAGTTTAAATAAGTATTATCCACCAAATGCCATTTTGTAGGTTTGTGTTTGTCAAAGACATTAGATTTTTTTTAGCCTGTCTGGAGCGGACGTCTCCAGCATCTCAAATGAACTTGGGATACATGTACACCTGGAATCTAAAATGGGAGCAGATTTCCCAGCAGATAACATTTCTCTCAACATTGAGTGTTACTTTGCTATTTTCAGAATGCCAAACTCAATTTAAGCCCAAGCACTGATGCATGTATTTGTTTATCTTCCACTCTAGTCTATTGGATTTTATGTTGACTGTCATTTGTGAGGATACTGTTTAAAACATTGCAGCTTTTGTATCAGCTGCTAAGAGAAAGTAGGTCACTCCCGGCGACATGTAAGGTTAAAGACTCCATGGCTGTTGCGGAAAATAAGCGAGTTAATACTGCAGACATAGACACCTCCCTGGAACTCATAAAAGATTTAAGAGAGTATTTTGGGAGCTGTATGCCTCAAAATAAACAGTACAAGGAGAAAGGCATTCTTATCTACTGACAGCCTACTGTCATTATTATGTCATTATTATTTTCTTTCCCAGTCAATACTATTTTTATTCAACCTCTGAACCTGTTCTCATTAAACAGGATATTTTAGTTGTATGTGTAGATAATCACTCATTTAGTTATTACAGTTACCTAGATGTATTTAATATACAGGAAAATTACCTGATCTAAAAAAAACAGATCTATAGGTCAACATTTTATTGATTAGGTAAGAATATTTTGTATGTAAAATCTATACTTTTATACTAACAAATGAGGTAGACAAGCTCCTTACACATCATAAAATGATGTGTACTATTGTTGAGCTGAAAATAGTAGTTTAACAAGGCACCTTTAACATGTGCAACTCACAAAGTAATTTTAACTGTTATTGATAAGCATGTAATGAAAGCAGGAATTTTTTCTCTATCTTCAGTACTATCTTCAGTGACAAGTAGAGCAAAGAGTCAACCAAACAAGCATAAAATGCAGCACCCAGCATCATGATGGTCTTTTGGACCGAACAGATCTTTTGAATAAAAATTAACTGTCTTTTTTGTGTCAGGACCTTTTGAGATTGAAGTTATAGAGCTCTGTTTGTACAGTCCTTTTTCGCTTCTATGCAAGTATTCTCCCATCATTACGGGAAGCATAAGTGGCGTAACTGTATGGTGATCGATCTACATAATGGTCAGATTATGTTAGTGTCGAATAAACAGTTGAATGAGGCAACAGAACTTACTAATACAAAAAACTTGCAAAATGTGGCCCTTAGAAATGACATTACTTCATATTAGCATTATGACATTAAGCAAAACACAGAGGAACGGGCCAAAAGATGAAGCTTGTTGTTTTTGTTTAGAGAGGTCCCCAGTTCCAATAACCCTCATTAAACCTGTTGAAATGTTTGGTCCAAAAAGCCCCTATGTCTGGGATTACATAAAATAGTCCATTAAGACAGCCTGAATCAGCAGAGGAACCGTGGAAATGTCTCAAAGATAACTGGAACAACCTGTCTGCCCCACACCTCAAAAGAGTATGCACAATTATACAAAGGACAATAGTTTGAAAGGCACAGTAAGGTCCCATACAATATTCATTTAATTTTCAGTTTTTACATTATTACCTCCGCCAAAGCCCGTAAGTTATGTTTTCCCACCAAGAATGGTTAATGGGATCTGTTGGTTTCCTTAGCTACTTTTAATGAGCACAATTGTAATGAACTGGACTAATTTTCATCATAATTAATTTAATTGGATTTTAACAGGATTACAATTAATTAAATTCAAAACAGGTTTGAATTGGACTCTATCTTTAATGCTCATCATCTAGTGCCTTGGGGCAACTTTCAATCAATCAACTAAACTTTATTCATAAAGCACTTTTCTTGCAAAATGAATTGTAGAGCAAAGTGCTTTACATTAAAAACAATAACAGCAAAAGAAGAAAAAAAAACAAGTCCCTGAGTCCACAAATCAACAAATCACATATACACATACATACATGACAAATACCCAGCATTTACAGAAAATTATGCTCTCGACCAGTGCTCACCAATTGTATTAGGGAAACCAAAACACAGAGACTCTAAATAAGAGATGTTAAGCTGACAAAGGCATAAAAAGATAAGATGAATTTAAAAAAAGTAAAATAAGATAAAATAGGACACTAAAAAAAGTGGTACAAAGAAACTATCTATTAAAATCAAAATTAAAGGCTCTATCTAAAAAACTAAGATTATTAATGTAAGATACCAATTATGAAGGCTAAAATAAGATTCAATTAAAAGCTTTACTAAAAAAGTAAGTCTTAAGTTTGCTCTTAATAATATCAACATACAACTTTTGTCATCAGTTAGTGCTATACAAATAAAACTGAACTGATTTCTATTTATTAAAATGAGAAAATTCAGACTAATTGACAATTGCTGGTTGAGAGATTGTTGACAAACTTTCTTTACTTTACAAAGGTTCATCAGTTGAGAAGATAGCCAAGTTACTGGCTACACTAAAGCATTCACAGCTCGTAATATTTTGAGCCGTTTAAAGAAAAATGTGCATTTTCATTGATTAATCATGCAATTGTATCCATTTTGTCAGTTGTTATCGGGGTGAACATTTATGCTAATCATCTTTAAATAGGTAACTTTCTAGTAGTGAATCCACATGCCACCTTTCTATCACCATCCAAATATTTTAAGGTATCTGCACAGGAGGTCCGTAATTATCTGCTTAATGGTTTGAGACATATTTTATAGGCTATAGTAAATGGCAGGTGGATATAGAACCATGATTAGACTACATTTATTATCTGTTTCTTAGTTGTCATCAGGGGTTATGCAGCTGAGATACATTTCTATCTAAGTGAGAAAGCGGCTGTCATTCATCAGTAGAGTGTTTGCAATGAGCGAAGACCTTGTTCTGTCTAGTTTCTGTACACAGATGTCCAGTAGGACAGAGACATAATAGTACTGGCAGCCAAAGAATCCCTGTTCACAAAATTTATATTCCAGGTGTTTTAAAGAGAAAAGCCCTGTCTAACAGATTTCTGACATTTCTGACAGTCAACCAGTAAAAAAACAAGGGCTCCCTCTGGGGCCGCTCAATCACTGCTTTGAACCATCTGCAATGTACAGTGACTATTATTGAAGCGGCACACTACAAGAATGCACAGCTGCACATGACAGATCTATATGTGAAAAAAAATCCTTTCACTTCTTACAATCTTCCATGGATTGTTGTCGGCAATCATCACTACACTGTTGAAACTAAATTAAACAGAATTCCTCTCATCTCTGTTGGTCCTCTGCGAACAGGGTCTCCAAGTGCAAGGATGAATAGAAGGAAAGCAGATTTATTCTTGTCTTCAAGTGTAGCAAGTCTCAACTGAATTTACATTTATAGGCATGTGCGTATAGATTGCATACCTTCTAAATAATACCAGGTTTTTCTTTTCTTTGCATTTTCATATTCCCTCTTCCTTTTTTTTCGAGGATATCAGTCTTTATCATTAAGATCTAGCTTGTTAGATCTCCTGTGGTGATACGGTGGTCATCCACCATATGTAAACTGAATGTGAATACAATACGTGCATTCCAAATTTGCTCTTAAGATATGAAAAACAGATGTAGATTAAAAAACAATAGGAATTAAAGACTAACTATGCATTCATCATCATGTGTAATGCAACAAGACAAGTTGGATTTCTTCTAAATTAATGTTGTGATTGCGCTTGTTTCAAACAGAATCTTTGAAATGTGCTGGCTTTTAAAGTAAATAAATAGATAAATGTGCCTTAGCTGACCCCCTTTTCTCATTTAAGATGTTTGGCATTATGTTGTCAAGATGATTTTTATCAAGGTTGACTATAAAAAGAAAAGGTCCTTGATGCTCTCAGGACAAATAATTAGTATATTTAGACTTCACCTTGAAAATAAGTGTCTGTACCAGTTAAAATGAGCTTAATTATTATTTTGTAGCTTTAATTATGAAAAGAAGAATGTCCAAAGTCTGTGATTGGAGAGAGTTGATCTATCTTAACAATGTATCTTAACTTCATTGGCACCCTTAAAAAGTATTGATGGCTAGAAATGTAAGGGGCCGGGGAGAGGCTTTATCCTTGGATCTGTGATCATGCCGGAATGATCGGATCGCAGCACAGTAACAAAAAAAAAAAGGTTTGGTCACCTGGAGCGCTGATGTCAGCTTCACTCAAAGTGCAAATTTGAAACTCTCCCAGTTTCTTTGTGACGCTGATGGGCCAAGTTATCAGAGTTATGATGGTTTTCATTTGATAGTAGAAAAATATTTATCTATAAAGTGCATACAGATTGCACTCTATGTAATCTCTTAACTGGTTAATATCGGAAAATTCTTCAGTGTACCACTCACGTACCACTAGATGGAGGGCAAGTACCACCAGTGGTACATTTAACAACAGTTATACTTAGCTTAGTTTAAATCAAAGTTGCATTAGTTTGATTTAAAAAAAAAAGCAGTTATAAAATTTATAGGGCGCATGAATAACATTTGCTTTGGCTGTCACATTTAGCAAACAGTATCATGCATGTAGAAAAATGACAGTGTGGGTTTTCCTTATAATTGAATCGTATTAAATTTCATTTGCTGCCACCAGATAACACACATCCCTATGATTGCTATGAAATATTACCTTAAGTGTTTAAAACCACTTTTGCTTGTTGTTTTGCTATATTGACTAGACTTCTACCTGTTTAGCAACTAAATCTTGAGGAGAAAGTTTTAGTCAGTAATTTGTAAAAAATGCTCAGCTGTTACTGGGTTGGCTTTATTTTTGTGATCTATTTGTGTTTACATATTTGGAGCACTTACTTTCAACTTGCTTGTATTAACAGACAAAAATCATGTATGTCTAATATTTGTAGTTTATTTTTACCAACTGTCATACCCTTGAAAATAATTATTGAAATATTTCTCTACAATTTTAAGATGTTGAAAACACACCATCTTCTTTGTGTAATGCGTGTAGTTTTACATTTAGCTTTCAAGAGTGGTAGAATTCAATTGCTACAGGCTGTCTTTAATTTTAAAAAAGTGCAGCATGTTTTTCAGTGTAATGCCATTTGCTGTAATCATCCAGGAGCAAGGATGGAGGCAGGGCGTACAGAGAGACGTTTTACTGATTATGAAGGCAGTAAGCAGGCCAAGTTATCAAAAATAATAACTCATCTTTGTGTGTGTGTGTGCTCATCTCTGTGGGTTTGTGTAGGCACTGATGCTTACAAATGAAAGAAGGATACACTATAAAGTGTGAGGCCATGGCCTACAGTATTGGCAAAGAAAGAGCTCTTGGTTGTCATTGGTAATTAGAGACTGTGTTCAGTGATAACTGAGGGCACAACTAATTACCTCACCAGCCCACTGGATTTTTAGTGGATGATTAGTTTTTCTCTCTGTCACTTTAGATTCCACAGATAAATCAGGACAGGTTATCATACAGGGTTACACCTTTAGATATTTGTTTAAAAAGACTTAATAAATGAATAAATGGCATTCAGTTTGCACTGCAGTCAGCACCCACTGTTCAGTGAAAATGGTTGCTACTGAGTGTCTTTATTACACAATCAAATCAAGAATATCACAGTAAATAAATGAAAAATAAAGAGATCACCATTGACCTTCCATTCAAAAATAGAAATTTGTGAGGTATAAAATGTAAACAGTTTGTTTAATAACTTCAAATGTATGTGCGAGTCTAAGAATTTTGATTGCAAACTTTTGTCTGGCTGTTGTTCTGAATCTCATGGAGGAAAAAATACACTGAAGGTTGTAAAACATGTCTGTTTTCAGTCTGGATTGAAGTGGCAACAACATCTACACTTAGTACATGAGTCAAGGAGCAAATGGAAAAGAGAGACGTGTTCTTAACAACAGCAAGAAAGTTCTATTTGCAGTTATCCAAATAGATTTCTTTTGTCACTCTGTGAACTCAGTGATTTAATGAATTAACTTTAATAAAAGACCAGTTGCATCATTAAGGCAGCAAGAAATATCTGAAGAAATTCATTTTCATTCACTTTACAAAAAAGCTTAAATTTAAAACCAAATTACCGAACAAACATTTTGTCCGTGGTCTTCGTTTTGTTGTTAATAACTGTTGAGACTTCCGAGCTGTCAATCCAACTGTCAATGACCAGTAACAAAAAACATCTTACATCTTTTAGCATGAGTCATGCAGCTGAGATTAATATTAACAGCAGGCAACATTTAGATCCACAAATTTATAAATATTTTTTTTATGAAGTGTCAAAACTTTTCCTGCAAAATCTATATTTTGATGCAAACTTGTTCTGTTTGATTAAATAATCCCAAATATCTCCATAATTTAGGATCATCAAAAGCATATAAGCATGGCTTAACAATTGCTTTACCTTAAGAGAACTCATCTTCTCTATTACATATATTTGTTGGAAGCCGATGAGCTACTTACGAAAACTGTTAAGTGTTAATCTGGTTTGTATGTTCTCATATTGTTGGCTGAGTCCGATGTCATCTGTATGATCTGAGGCGGGATGGCGGATCACATGTGCAAGAGCTCTGAAAAGATGAAGAAAAATTTTAGTAAGGATATTTTTCTGTAAAAATGTAAACATAAACATTTTGTGCTGACCAGCTCTGGAAAAGATTAAAGGTTAAATTACCAATATGGCCATCAAACTCCCAAGCTCATACATCTGTTGTTTTAGAGGCAGGTTAACCATCTTGTTTTGCACTTCCACATATTCCACAATCACAAAATCCAGACTGACCCATATTAATAAATAATAATTCCATAATACAAACAATTGTGGCTTTCTTTATCTTCCCTGCCTCCCATAAAAGCCCATAACTTACACACCTTATTTTAAGTTTGTAAGGCAGGTCTTAAGTCTGACCACAGTTTGACATTACCCTGATGTCATCACCATGATGTCAACAGGAATATTTTTTCAAGTTGAGACTGTAAAAACCTATGCAGAAACCTTTCAACATAGGTCAAAAACCCACTAGTGCCTGCAAATATCTGGCTTTTGAACGTATTGTGAAAATGTTTGATACCCGTACTAAAAAATGAAGGTGTGCATATATAAACTTTAGCTTGTGAACATAACACATATACGAGCATGTTCATTCTATGAGGAAACTACAGTCAGGGCTGCAAAAATTGGTACAGCTCACTTTGTCTTTACAAAAACATATGTTTACTGACGTCACACATGGAGGCTCTGAAACTGACAGCAATAACACAGAAATAAAGAGACAATTTTACAATTTGCCAGACAGATGGAAGCACACGTTCAGAGTGAAGCTGATGTCCTCTTTATAAAAATGATAAACTAGCCTGACTTCCATAGAGACCCATGCTTATCAGGGACTGTGGGCCAACACATCATGTAGGATGCAATATGATGTTGTACCTCTATGTTGTTATAGCTGGCCTTTCCCCTGGAACGTAAGTACACTGGACTGCTAGGTTGTTGCCCTCAGAGCACGGAGGATTAACACACTACCACTGGCAGTGGGATTTACTGGGATGTGAAGGATTTAATCAGCTTGTTTTAGTGGGTGTACATGTGCTTTAAAATTCCTAAACATGGCGCTTTTGGTGCAAAAATGGCATAATATTTTTATCAACTTCAGAGCATGACTGCCCAACTGTGCAACAGTAAAAAAAGAAGCCAGGATTTTATCATCTCTCTCCAGCTTGCTTTCTTTCATTTTTGGCACAACAGTGTCTGTCATTTCTAATGTGAGAAACCAGTTACATTAACATGACTTGCAAGGGATATTGTTTGAACATGTGGACCTCTATCCCTCATAGGAAAAACAAGAACTCTTTGGCTGTTTACACCGACCATAAAATCCCTAAAGGTTGATTTATAATAGTCCAACTACTCGTTGAAAATGGATCTGATGCTATCTATAATCTAGCCTTTATTTTCATAAAAGCTCTCAAAAGTTTCTGATCTGGCACCAGAAACTATACTCTTAGCATCCTGATTTATGTGTCAGAGCTTATCAGAAATGTGCCGCTATACTATGCCAGCAGTAATATTGTGCTTTACCAAGACTGTTTAAATATACTGCAGGAAGAAGACAGCTACGTAAACAGAACAACACTCCCAACTAAACTTGGAGCATGGAATTGTTGTCAATTCCTTTAAGCTATGACAGCAATTACGCAAACACTGTCAGAATGTATAATACATGATATATACATACAGGCGTTCCCACTTCCTCCTGCTTTTTTATTACACCCTTCATCTTACCAGACATCTCATTGTGATCAAAGATCCATTGTCCAAGAGCTCCTGGCCAAGACAGCAGGAGCAGAAGCACAGCTCAACCACACATTTGAAAAATGTGTTAGTTTATAAAAAAAAATTGAAGTGGAAACCAGTAGTGCATCACTAAATTATAAAACCATGAGATAAACAGGCTTATTACATTTGAAAGTATCTGCCTCCGATTAACTTAAAATTGCTCTCAATTGATCAGCAAGATTGAGAAGTTTTAGAATTGCAAAGGTTACAACATATTTAAATGCCCTTTTCACTAAATTGGTGTGAGTTCTGTGTCTGCTTGAGCAACATGTAAAATTACATCTCTGTCTCACATTTTTTATACTTTCTTAATAGCCTTTTCAAAGTAATAAAGACAACACAGTGTCTGCTTTAACACTTTTTCAGGTGAAAACCATATTCTGTCACTTCATTGGAAGTACAAAATGCCTCTGCATGCTACTCAGATATTCATAGAGACACATGGAGTTCTCCTCACCAATCATCATAGATCAGGCTACATCCCAGATGCCACAAGATAGGCTTTTAACATCAACTTGATAAGAACTTTTGGCACTGACCACTTACAATAGCTACAACTTTTATTTTACAAAAAAATAATGAAGTTTGAAAATTTTGTAATATCCTCAAATATCACAAAAAACACTCTTCTCAGTGGTTGAAATGTTGTTATATGTATCTCAAAACAAAGGGATAATAGTCTATAATAGTCGATAATAGTATAGAAAATCTCAACTTAAAATGTTGTAAAGAAATATGGAATGTATGTGTTACCAACAGACATGTTTGCTTTCATTTTGGCCAATTTTTAATTCTTGTATATCTTGCAAGTAACCCTGAATGCACTTAATTAAGACAAAAAAAACGAAAGACAAGTGTGTATTGTTACAGTGACCTTGAAATTGGTTTCAGGTTCAGCAGAACAAAAATAGACTTTATTACCGATCTAAATTTAAATGTATTCAGTTTTTGGACATACTATCTTCCCCCAATCCTTCAATACAATAACTGCTACTTTAGTAACACGAATTTGATCGAATCCAAATATTGAAGCCCTTATTAAGGAAATTAAATAAAACTTTATCCTTCTAAAATAACTCATATTTTGTAAAATCATTGCTTACCGTGACATATTTTCTCTGTGTGGACGGTGCGTCTTTTCCAAACCCAGCTTAGTAAAAATTCCTATCAGTGCCATTATAGCCACGACCCCACATACGACATACACAATAAGGTTGGTCTTATCCTTGGCGGACTCCAGCGCAACGTCCACTTTTGACGGGGGTCTGCCGGTCATCATCCACGGCGGGGTGTCATAATTCTTACAGTTGGTCTGGTCCAGCCGGGAGCTTTTAAAAGCGCAGCAGAACCTGAAGCCACAGGTGCCGCAGCAGTACAGGTAACTGCCTGTCCTGCACACAAACGGCGGGTCCCACTGACCCATCACGTCGTAGTAACCACGGCATTTGTCCTCCGTGTGCGGAATCTCTGTGATTATCCTCTCTTCTTCCGCTGATTCGTTAAACCCGGTAACTATCATCAATTCATCCACGGTTTGAGCCGGCTCGCCTTCCGCGTCGCACACGATAACTTTCACCAGAAAGTAACCCAGTAGCAGCTCAGCGCCCCGCATCGTTGCTCACTTTTGCGGCCCCCTTGATGCCCTGACAAGGTCTCATAAACCTGGCAGCATCTTTCGAGTTGAGATAAAGCCGTGCGTAAATCTTAATAAACTGATTCCAACCTCCATGCGTGGAAAGGACAATTACAACTGTGTAGTTTTCTCTCATCTGACTAAAGACCCAGAGTGCACACTACTAAAGCAAGTGGCTGGAAAACATATAAAGCTGGATCTGATGCCCCTAGACGTGCTGGATGGTGTCAGACCTCTGAGGCACCTTCACACCACAGAGCCCGGTGCTGAAAGAGATGGAGAGGGTGGAAGACAAAGCAAAAGACCCTGTGAGTGAGTGAATTGGAGAGAGTGAGGGAGAGAGCCAATGGGAGAGATTTTCAGTGTCTCTAATTACAACCCCTTATAGACCATTATTATTGTACTGATAAAAAAAAACGACTGCAAAGGGCCAATCAGTGATGTGAATCCTTCCAATGACACACGACTGAACTTCAGGTTATTTCATGGCTGGATGACAGGTTACAAACAGTAAGGAATATATTAAAATTGAGTTATTATGGCCATTTTAAAACAATTTAACATTACAGTAAGTTGTGACAAGTAGTTTGTTTTGCCCATAGTTAAACGTTTTCTTTGATACATGAAACAGTTTCTCAATATGGCTTGTTTCATGATGACTATTTTTACATGGGGTTTTTTAACTGCCTTTTTTATTGCCACAGATTTACTGAAATATAAGATTTGATTAAATCACTGAAGTATCCCAAACCCATCAGGAATTCAATAGGGATCATTATTTAAATACATTTTAATATCATTACACAGACCAGTGCTGTTCCCAAACACATTTTCCCATTTGCAAGTCTGATCGGAGTCTGTTTTAATGGTTTATCCGATATCCTCTGTTATTGTCACTACTTCCACAACCAAATAATGCATACGAAAACGTATCATTCAGCCTTTGTCTACTTGACTGAGAGCACAGCACTCAGCACTGTCCTTTGGTCAAGTCAGATATCCAGAATACAGTCAAAGCATGCACCCTAACTGATGCACATGCATGGCAAGTCATCAGTGTCAAAAACATGTTGAGTGTGGTTTTGATGTAATCGGCTTGATTATAAGTCAGATGCACAAATGATACACACCTCATAAACTAAATACACACAGGCTTTGGATTTGAATTCAAGCTTAGAAGATAAAAATTTAGTTTAACCATTCAATTATCTACTCCAATGCACTGTAATCATTTGCAGTGTTCATTTTACGGAACTGAAAATCTGTCGACCTCAGCTATTAATTACTGATCATTTACAAAGAGAAACTACTGATGAAAGGGCCTGACAAGTATGGATCTGCTACAAAGCTTGTTGGCAAATTATTTTTAGAGAAATCTTTTCATCTAAAATTATGATTAGTGAAAAAAGGCTTACCATCTGCCACTTGAGATATCTCACTCTTTTCTCATTTGATGTTGAATCATCTTTGCTATCGAGGCTACTTTTATTTACAAACGGTTGTCAGGGGAATTTTTTTGCTTGTCTCGTCTTTGTGTATCTTTAAAGTTCCCTATAAATAGTTTGCATGGGTCCCCAAGGATGAAACTTCCGAGTATCATTAAAGTGAAAAAAAATCTACTTAAGAAGGACAAGATAAACTTCACGGTGAGTTACTCAGAGGTGAAGAAATTTGTTTTGTTGCAGTTCAAATCTTCGACCAGTGTGGAATTACATGATGGGTCATAGACATGCCAATTAGATATTGGAGATTTTCAAGTATAATTTTGCATTATGCAGTCAGAAAAAAGTTTTTTTTTTCCCCCCAATACAGTTCTTCATTAATCTTATAAAGAATTATTAACAACCACATATAAAGAAAAAGTTACAATTATCTTGTCTCTTTATTTTATTCTTAATCCAGAGTTTGAATTGTCTTTGATTTGTTTTAGTTTGTTTAAATGATTTTATTGTAATTTTAGCTTGCTTTTTTATCTGTAATACTTTAAATGTTTTATGTAAAGCACTTTGAATTGTCTTGAACCTGAAAATGTGCTATACAAATAGACTTGCCTTGCCTATTTATATCAGGATTGAGAGTGCCAAGAAATAAAGACAAGTTTAATTTATATAGCATATTTAAAAACAACATCTGGTCGGCCAAAGTTCTCTTACAGGGGTGTGGTGGTTTATTATATATATATATATAAATATATATATGCTTACTATACCATATCATGTCTGACCTTTTATCCTCCACATAAACAACTAGAACCACTCAGAGAGCACAGACCTCCACCAAGCCATAGGGTCAGTCACCTGAGAAAAAGTCCAACAGCCCAGTAGGCTACCCCTATTGCCTATTTAGAACCTTATGGATCATCAGATCCAGAATATCAACATGTTCCGGGTCAAACAATGTCATATTATGATCTACCATGATTATAAACACCACCTTTATCTTTTTTTTTTTTTTTAATGCTGCAGGGTGTTAAAATGACCCCCTCTGGTGGTTCTAGGTGGTATTCGAATGTTGGCGGTTCTAGTGTTAAAAATAAAATCCTGGATCCAGAAGGTTCCTGATACCATTTCAGAGATTTGCTGAAAATTTTGCCAAAATCAGTTTTTTACTTTTTGAGTTATGTTACTAACAGACAGACAGACATACGCTGGCGAAAACATAACCTCCGTGCCTTGGCAGAAGTAATAAAAAGAAATCATGAAATTTATCATGCAAAATGCACAATGAGACAACCAGTGTCATAAATGTGGGGGCTAGTTTTTGTTAGGATCATATTTTTTAAGCAAGAACAAAAGATTTACTTCTGCAGAACCACTCGAAAGTAATCAAATGTGGCCAGAGGTGACACTTTGAGGTAAATCTTTGCCAAAAAGTTAAATCATTCCATGGCATGCTTGAGGTGGGAGCAGGTGGCCAGATGGAAGGGTTGGATTTCTGCTCAGACAGGAACTGAGTATAATTAAGTATACAGACGGCAGGGATTTTTACTACACATTTTGCTACAACTGAAAAATGTAGCTGCCACATCCATCAGTTCAGGGCTGGGATAAAACACTCCTTGAAATATCTATTAAATTACCTTTTCACTGTGGTATTTTCAGTCTGAAAGTTCTTCATCTGCAAATCTGCTCCTGTTACACCTACTATTTCTAAACAACCACAAGCGTGCTTTAGTTGGCATTTACATTGCAAATTCTGGCAATGTGATAGTCTCTTTGTATTATAGGCAGCCATACTGACACAATATTAATGTGTATAGATTTTGCAATAAAACACTACAGTTAGTAGCTGAGGTCAAAATGTGGGTCAAGTTTGAAAATGTGTTGACTGAGCCTACTGATGTGCCTGAAGTAAAGAGGAAGACAAACCCTTGGGCTTTATTTTACCTTTTGTCCCTTCTCCACTTTTTTTTTGGTTGTTTAGATATTCATATGTGATATCTATGCATGTTGTACAAGCCTGTAATATTTCCCATAATCAGAGAAGCCATTGGCTTGGTTGGTGTGCTCCCTTTCCCTACATGGTAGTCTCTATTTTTTATTGGCTTTCAACATACTTCATGCTTTTCTGTGATACAAGTTTTGATGCAGTTGAATTACTTCTCTATTACAAAATCCAAGGATAAAGAAAAAAAATTGGAAATAGGTTGTCTAAATTTGAAAAATTTGCATAGATATGTTTTAGAATCAAATTATAT
>JAOXYM010000022.1:16402506-16454342 GCA_028567055.1 Leptatherina wallacei | reverse complement strand
TATTAATTATTCATTTTTAACCTAAATGTTTTTCTCTATCACTGATCCCAGTTTTGTAGTAAGACTTCAAAAGCACTGGTTTTCAAGTTCAAATCCACCAGAGTGGGATAAATGTAATGAGTTGTGGGGAAAAAGTGGGGTTTTACAGGGGGGCACACTAAATTAGGCTGCTTAGAGAAGCAAATAGTTCCTCTAAAGTTTGTAAATTAAATCCATGAATTCAACCAAAACATAAACCCGAGAAATGCCACCTAAGTTTATCAAGTTATCTGACAGCATTGTGTCTCTTGTGAAAAATAACTTTTTTTTTCTGTCTGGATTAAGAACTACTCTCCCAGGAACCCTTGGCCTTTGTAGCCCATGATGCATATGCCATGTGGGTGTGGGATCTGCAGTTTACTGCTCCAGGCCTGAGTAAATAGTGCAGCAATTCCAGACATTGCTGCGAATGGTGGAGGAAGGAAATGTCTCTAATCAGGATAACTTCAGTGTTTCCCATAGTGGAGTCAGGAAGTAAATCAGTTTCAGGGAGATGACAGTACATGAATAGAAGAAGCATATCTGACAGACACAAAAAGCTCCCTTTTAGTGTCTTTCCAGTATTTAGGTAAGCCTGTAGTATCCAGCTGTTCTCAGCTGTAATGCATCAAATCTCTTCTCACATGTATTTGTTTGTCACATCTTTGATTGAATTGTAAAGATTTAGTTAATAACTTTGTTGTTGTTGTGTTTTTGATTTGCACTACAATCAGTATATGATTGCAATATAATAGTCTATCTGAAAGCAACAGTGCATATTTTATATTCCTGGGATTTATAGAGCAGTTAATTCCTCCCTGTGGTCTGGACTGTGTCCTTACAGCCTGTTGCTCTGACTGTTAGTCTCTTGAGGCTAAAACCATGGTTACACTGTTATTCTTACCTGTTATTTCAATGAGCAAATATTATTCCTGATATTTTTGTGGGGACAAAAAATGTTATGCGTGCCACTTGACTATGCTGATGGTGGGCATATTATTAGACAGTTCATGAAAAAAAATGCTCAAAATGAACCTTAAGGTGATTTTATGTTCACTGGGTTATACCCCCCAAAACTAAAATGGGACAACTCAATTTTTATAGCAGCCTGTTTACAGGTGGCAAGGAGCTCAGCTGCATATGTAAATAAAGTTTGTTTTTGGCTAAATCAAATTGTCTCAGGATGTGTCATTTAAGGCAAAATCTGTTGAATACGGATGCTAATGGAATAAAATGAACAAAGTCGAGGGACAGTTTAAGGTTGTTTTTTTACGTGTATGTGTTTGTGTTGGATTTTTTTTTACAAAATTGAACCTTAAATTAAAAGTTAAAAAGAAAAGACTTGTTTGATGTTTGTTTTATTATTGTCGATTTTTATTATTTTTAATATTCAAAGAGCATATGAACTGCTCGAAAAGTCTCAACATACTGTTCTATTTGCACAACAAAACTGAGTCTTGATATCTGATCCATTGCAAGGAAAGAGTTTTTTGACTTTCCACTCAGGCATGGAAAAGTAATGTGGTGCCACCCTGCCTCTGTGCAAGTCCGGTGCATTAACAGTAATTTAGAGTAATTACTTCTTTTACCACAAGGATCTCCACAAATCTCAGGATTGTATATGACATCATGTTAGCTTGTACACGCACACACAACCTTACACACAAAATCCAGGTTTCTTAAAATTTCATTTTATTTAACAGTATTCAACACCATGCGAGGACTTTAGCTGACGTAAACCTCTTGAGGGGAAGCGGCATGCCTGTGGTTGTTGTAAATGCAGAAGTGTAACATTCTACAACAAATCCCACTTTGCAGAAATCTGCTCAAGCTTATCAAGATATCTTTTTTAAATTCTGATTTTTAAAATGATAAATATGGAGAAAAAAAATCTCAAGAACTAAAATGAAAATTTGAAAAATGGAAGATTTAATGTAATATATTCAGTGGCAAACTGGAGGCCTTCTGCAGCCATGTCTGTTCTCTGGAAGCTGCCGTCCAAACAGCATGCAGTATCAATGTCACTGGTTTCAGAGATCTATTATCTTAGACCAAAACACAGAGTCCCTGTCTGGCCTTCTGCGCAACACGATAAGTTGCAGCATGCCAGTGAGCAAACAAGAAGTTATTTTTATCTGTGGTTGACCCCCAACCGACCCCCCAAGCACACTTCGGGCTGGATCCAACGAGAAGGAGAGGGGAGTGTCCACGTTATGTGCAACTGCGCTGAGTAACAGCCACTGGAGGGTTAATTAGCCTTACGGGAAAGTTATGCTTGTTGAAATCAAGGAATGTCAGAGGGGAAGTGTGACAGGACTGCGTCGGTGTAACCTTTATTTATGGGGATACCGTTTTTCCCCCAGACGCACACGTTTTTTCCCCTCATCCAGCAGCTTGCTTTGGTTATACAGTAAGCTATTTTTAGAGGCACAGTGTGTGCCTGTTTTAAAGTGTTGAGTTAATCGCTGGATAATGCAGTGTGTTTTTTCATTGCAAGGCTTTTGTACTTCTTGTACTATGAATCTAACATTGCTCACATAACTCACTCAGCACTTCTTTACTGGTGTGATGCCTTTCAGTTTAGTAGACTCATATGAACCCATTTTGAGTAAACCTGTAAAAGATGAACAACTTTAGTCCATATGTCTATATGATCAAACATAAGTTGATAGTCAAACTCCTTAGCTCTATATTTTGATGTTAAGGAAAACCACAACTTTGGCAAGCCTATTAATAGCCCCTCTGTTAATTGGTGTGAATATAACTTTGTGAAACAGATGGTTGAATTGGCAGGATAGGCCTATATTTTTATCCATTAGCTACATCTACTTTATCCTCTTGAGGGTCATCACGGACTGGATCATATCCCAGGTTGCATTTGGCGAGAGGCAATTTATGAATTAAATAAGTGGCCATTCCATCACATGCACAAAGACACCAGTACATTTTCACATCCACGTCCACACCCACAGCAAATTTAGAATCACCAATTTCAACCTATGGATGCCTGTGGATGAAAAGAAGCAGACCACCTGGAGCAAATCCACACCGAGGGTAGAACATGCAAACTCCTCACAAAAATAATTTCTTGCACCGCTTTGCTGCCCATAAATATATTTCCCAAAGTTGAAATATTAGAAGGAATGTAAGTGATAACACCACCTGTTGATTTAACTCATCTTAGAGAGCAAATCTTTAACAAATGCTTTGAGTAATGTTTAACAAAATATACAATTTTTTGCAAACAGCCATGAGTACTCGTTGATAAATGTGATCAACTGCAAGTTTCTGGTGATGATTTTGATGTAGCCAAAGCTGCCACAGTCCGACCTCTTAGCTTGTAGCACAGCTTCAAAGAAAACTGGAGGCCTACAGGGATTTCCCTCTGGCTTTCCCACCATCTGTAATGGCCTGCATGGGATTTGATGCTAGTGTGGAGGCTCCCTTGCAGCCTCCTCATCTTGTAGAATCTCTCCACACTTTTATATCAGTATCCATTCAAATTAGATCCAGGTTTAATATTATACACCAATGCCTCCATTTAGGATAATACAATGGCAGCGACCCAGACGTTTCACCAGCATGACAAATAAGTCAGCTCTGAGGCTTAAAGTCTCATTGTTTTACAATCATGCAATCAGTCACCCACTTCCCAACATGTGATACTTTGAGTAATCCTTTGATTAACAGATTCAAACTTTTGATTAAACCAAACATCTGTTTTTGGTGCAGCAGCACAGATGCAAGTCACCACACACACGTTTGCTACACTAAATCCATCTTATTGTATCTGACGACTTAGCTCACTCAAAGCAAGCCGAATGAGTAGCGTGTTAAAGGGGGAGCTGTCCTCTCTTCATACCTGCGCCTAGATTATTTTTAATGTGCATCTCATCCAGCCCCACACAAAATCTTTCCTGGAACCACCCCCAGTTAAAATCCACAAGGAATTTGACGCACTTTGGGTTTTGTTGGAAATACTTACATGAGCTGAAAGGGCCCATATGAATGTCTCCGTCATCACGGCCCACCTGAACTTGATTAGTGTGCCCATCAGCAGGCACCATCAGCAAAAGACAGAGTTACTGCTAAAGCCTTTAAGAGTATTTCTTTTTAAATTGCCTCTTCTGTTTTGAGTGGTTTTATCTTTCATGTTTCTCTTCCTATGTCATGGAAGTTAAACTCAGTGTGTTTTCTGCAAAATGTTTTTTGACCTTAACTCTGAACTCAAAGCAAAAGTAAGCTAAGCATGATTTAGTAAATCTAAGCATGTGCACTAGTTTGAAGCCTCACAAGGGAGTTGATTTTAATAACTGCTTTGATGATCAAAGAAACTTTATCTGGGGGGAAAAAGTGTGGATTTTCAAGTAGAAGAATAATTTGGCAGAGGAGGTCAAGAAGAGTCTAATGAGATTGTCAGCGTGATGGGGTTGTGGTGCACTTTCTCACCAGGACAAGATTATAGCTTAGCCAGATTAACTATCTGACATAAGTGTTAAAAGTAATCTCAGGAAACTTTGTAAAAGATAAATGATCATATTTGTCAAATGCATACTTTTCTTGCAAGTACATGCAGTTTTAGCTTCTGTTTCATCTGAATGCCATAATATTTGTATCACATGGTGTTACAAACACAAGATGTGACATTATAGGAATGTTTCATTGCAGACAATGTTCTAAAATAATGTCACAGAGGGATTCAAGCAGTTCAACCTAGAATATTGAATAGACTGAAAGGAATGCACATGAGGTCATAAATATGCAAGAATACATGAATGATATTGATGCATTAAGTTTGCTTCTTAAAGCTCCATCACCATCTTAGGCCATCCCCCCTTGGAGACTTGAGCTTTCCAAACTCTGTAACAGTGAAGTCTTGATAGCATGCACCTGAGACATGCCTTAAAACCTCAACAGATTAAAAGAAAATAGAGGAAACAAAGTCATGCATGGTTCCACCCAGTAAAGTTTGGTGAATGATCAGAAACACCAGCATAAACTCAGTCAATCTGAGATCCAGTTTTATCTAAATATTTATTTTGCTTCACCACTTAAACATTGTATGAGGACAGTTTTCACTTCACTTTAGGACCATCATCATCAGGGGAAACAAAGCCGGTTCTTTGTTAAAAAATCGTTATACTATGATGTCATTGTGGCTTCATAGCTTCTTAGGTAGTTTGTGCTTCTTGAATGAACACAAACAGCATGTCTAATTGATCATTTAAATTCTATGACGCATGTTTTTTTTTCTTTTTTTGGAATTTATTTCTTATCATTAATAAAGATCTATGCCTTTTTTTCAGTAAACTCCTGTCTCATCAATAAACACAAATAGCTGATGATGCAAAGGAATGGTATTCATTTCTGCTTTTCTAGTAGAATTGGTGCATCTGGTTGACCATGAGTTGTGTTTCACTGATGTCTGAGAAGGCCTTGTTTCACTTGTCCTTCTGCTACAGCTGCAGGGACAGCAAAAGTGTCAGGGTCTACCCAAGGTCAAACATCAGAGTTTGGTGACACACTGGCCATTAAAGAGCAAGGCCACAGTGCAAAAAAAAAAAAACCTTTTTCAATGATTTGTTTGTGGAGTGAAGTAAGGAATTAGATCAAAATTTACTTTGGAAGCCAACCCATAATCACAGCTTAATCAGCTGCTGAAATCAGAGTTTTTCTTGGGAAAATAGCTTTGTTATGTATATACTGCTAAGCTATTTCACACTAATGTGAGACAGACTTTTTTACCTATGATTTATTGCTGAAAATGTTTGTCTATAAAATTCCGTTGGACTTTGTACCTCCACAAGGGATTAGGTTATATCCACCATACCCTGTTCTCAATAAGAGCAAGAAGCCATTATTTTTAACCACTTGAGATAATTTATTACATACAGGGATTTCTGGGTGACTTACAGTGTAATTTTATACACATGGGAAACCAAATATATATAATATATGACAAGTGTCTATTGGTGCAAGTATGTTAGTAGTTATAAGCATCATGTGTACCGCGCCTCGTTTTAGCCCCCAAGATCTATGGTGTGTGTGAGAGCCTGGAAACATCTGAATCAGCCTGACTTACAAGTTTTCCAGCTATAAATTCAGCTGAAACATTGTTCATTTCTTCATCTCTATTTTTGTGTGTGTGTGTGTGTGTGTGTGTTGGGGGGGGGTTCCTCTGTTACAGCTTACACAAACACAAAAAAGGCCTCACTGCCTGTCTTTTGAGTCTAATCGATTGTAAAACTGCAGCATGTTACCTAGTTTATTAATAAGAGACTTTGGCATTATATGCTCTGAAACTGAGTCATATTTTCCGTCCCTCCTAAGCTCAAAATGTTTCCTCCCTTTCCTACTTGAAAAATTTTGAGAATATGTATTTTTTTAAGTAGAATAGAATAGAATTCCTTTATTGTCATTGCGACAGTTGTCCCAACAAAATTTGAATGGGCTTTTCTCCTACAGTACCATAAAGCCATATAACCCCCCCCCCCCCCAAGTAACCAACCGGGAGTTTGGCTTATAGTAGTATGTTATTTGAGAATATTTTTATAAGCTAAGT
Source organism: Leptatherina wallacei (assembly GCA_028567055.1). Taxonomy (NCBI): domain Eukaryota; kingdom Metazoa; phylum Chordata; class Actinopteri; order Atheriniformes; family Atherinidae; genus Leptatherina; species Leptatherina wallacei. Next base: position 16,447,762 of record JAOXYM010000022.1, on the reverse strand, counting down.
TAGTGTGTAACACAGTCCAAAAAGACAGTGGTTTGTTCAGTGGGTGAATCTGGAGATGCACTAAACAAAAGCCGGAGCTCATGAGGATAAAGAGTTTTTCACGCTATTCTTAAATAGTTATTATGAAATCATATGTCAGCAAAAACATCTGGACAGATGTAAACACTTGTAATGAATGTGGTAATCATCAAATGACAGTTAATAACAGTAAATATGGAAGTTATTGCAGAGCTGTCAAGATTCTAAGCTGTAAATCATCAATGAAAATGACAACTTGTATCAGAATTTGTGTGCAAATTGAGAAGTTACATTGATGCTCAATCCCAAAGATACTCCTGTTGATTTGCTGATGTTCTGAAACAGCATTTCTTGGCTAGTGAGACCATTTTAGAGCAAAGTAGACTTAAATGCAGATAACAGGTTATGAATGCGGAACAAAATAGATTTGTAAAATCTGCTGTTTTGTTTCTTTGACCATTGGACTTGTAAAATACACGGAGGAATTCTGTGTATTTGCGGACTATGCAGACTACACTTCAAGATGTTTTTCCACATTCCTAGAGCTCCTCCTACTACTCTCACATATTTTTCATCGACATGTTCACCCTTATTCAGCCCCAGCAGTGAACTGTCATCAGTCCCGTTTCATTTATCATCTCTGTTTCCCTGTCCCACACTGTTTGATATGCATATTTCTAGATCCAAGAAGTGGAAATTATTTATCCAGGACAACGCGATCCAGTTCTCCTTAGCATACAATGTCCTGTTCAAACACTAGACAGCAAAAACTGGAGGACTGAGAGAATCTGCATCTTCACCTTGACTACAGATCATTTTTGGGATCACAAGCTCCCTCCAATGCTCTAAGTCATTCCTGATCCATTAAACATACGGAACTCACCACAATTAGTGTAATTTTCTCTTATCTCATTTCCTGTGAGTATGATTGCAGTCACAAATGACATCTAACCACCATCGTTGGCCAAGACTCAGCATATTTTTTGGACGAGTGTTGAATCATTTGCTTGTCATTGTTCCTTTGTTTTTGTTTTTTTATCACTTTTTTTATATATAAGTAATAACAAATAAGTTGTATTAACTTCAGCAGAATAGCTCGTATAAACAAACATTGCTGTAAATCAGTGGTATTGCAATGGAAAACAACAATAAAAACTATCACAACACGTGTAAAACCTCCTCACAACTTAAGCATTCTTGAAAATTAGATTCCATGTCCCTGCAGTGTGTGTTCCTGTCATTGTTACTTAGGGTAACAAAATTTCGACACTCATGCTGTTTCTTGTGGATATGTGCATGAGTAAAATTCCAAACAGCTTGTTTTGATCAGCTTTCCATTGGTAACCAGTAAATTATTTGGTCCCCTGCTGAGTGGATTTCCTCAGAACAAGAAACATCAACTATTATTATATGAAGAAGTTCTCGGTGGTTTCGTGCACTGAGTGAAGCAATGTGACCCAGCGAGGGTTAATATGAGCAGGACTTTGTTCCCTCCTCCTGACGTTGACTGTGCACTCACACATTCAAACACACACACACATACACAAAGTTTCCCCACTGAGGCCAGCAGAGAGGCAGAGACACAGCGAACCAGCTGCCGTTCGGCCAGAGGTAGGTCTTTTTTCCCTCTCCGTGATCCTCACTGGCCGCATCACTCCATGGGACTCCAGACCTGGCCATCAAGCAAACCATCACTGTCCTCTATGGCCTGCCTTGATGTGGAGACCCCTTCAATCTGCAGGGGTAAATTCAAATCAGGTGCTTCATCTTCCTATAACTTACTTCTAATTTCTCATTTGATTTCCTATTGTATTTACATCAGTGTAGCACAACCCCCCTTTTTTCCTAATACCTCCTTTTTACTGATACTTCTTGAAGCACAGAGGTTGTAATAATACAAAGGAAGCTTCATGGCTACACTTATTCTTACAGGAAACTAAACTTTTAATTAAGAATTTAGATGTTAGAGGAGAAACTGTCAGTTTACATTTCTTGTGTTTATATTAGCTCTCTTTGGAATGCTATTTTAGTTTTTTAGGTTTTTTTGTCACATGATATAAGCATGACTTCACTCTTGTAATTTATGTGCGCACAATGAGCTTCTTTCAATTGAAGAGCAATAGTCAGATATGCTGCTGATCAAGATTCTGTTCATTATTTGCATATTTTTAATCTTCCTTGTTTGCATTCAACAGCAGTCATTTTCCTTAAACTAGGACTTGAGTAATAAAACAAAAAAGAGCAGGCTTGTTAGGTCCTGTACTAGATTCTGGTTCCCTTAGCGACTGCAAGGTCAATATAAAAACTATTGTGGCAGCTATATGGTGAGATGCAAGGTATGTGACAGTATCCATCATTAGTTTTTTTCATATAAACTACAAATTTGTAATATAGATATATAAGTATAGATTGTATTTCCATGAGCCATCATAAAAATACATTTACGTCATGTTGTTAATAAATATTTAAGACATGAAAATGTCGGTGTGCTACACACAAAGCTGGACAACACACCCACTCATTGGGAGGGAAATTAATATGTTTTCTTGTCACTTTGAATATGGATCTATTTCTTAGGTTATTTTGATTTTGACAAAAAAAGACTACTCAGCTGAATTTGAGTCAGTTGAAAAATTATATTGACATCCAAATTTCTGTATTTGTCTGATTAAAAATGATCGATGCTGAAGCCTAAAATGAAAGATATTCTCAATTATATGGTTTGATTAATAAGCAGTCAAAAACCATAGGTTGATTGTTTACCTGCCAGTGCAGGTTAACTGCATAAATGTTACAGTTGTTTTTGTTGACTGTTGTCAGACAATAAGTGTGTAGACACTTTGTAGTCAGTGAAAGCTGACCATCATCTCTTCTCTGCTTCTTTCTACAATATACCAGAATATTTCAGTTGATTTAATCAAAACTGCCTTTTAGCTTCATAAAGTTTTTTGCTAAACTAATATTATCTAATGAGTTGTGCTTCAATATTTCTATGGTTATGAATGCCTCCAGCTTTTCTAAAATGTTTATAGTCTCAAGATTTATGACAGCAAAAGTCAACATAACCCAATGTCAGTCTGTTTCTAAACTAAATTCAGCTTTGTCTGGCAAGCACCAGTTTTTATTTGTCCTATTTCATGGGGGGGGGGGAGTCAAATAAAGTAAAAGGACTGATGGAAGACCTCCAGGGATGATTTGCTGAGAACAACACTGGTCTGAGATTAGAGATTACATCAGTAGACAAGGATTCCAACCGAGCCCCCTCTCTGTGTTTCTCCATAACCTCTGTTTACGCTTTGCTGGTGAGCAGGAGTACGGAGCCAGTTTGTATCACAGAAAGGTTAGCCAGGGTTCAGATTGAGCAGAAGATGACACAAAGCGATGAGGAGGACCCCGGGCATGAGCTGTACCCCCATAGTGATTCTCAAATTAAACCCTGCATTCTCTCCTGGTGCTGCAAGGCAGCTTTTGATTTTATTGATATGTAGTAGTATGCACTCATAAATTTTCTTGCTTCTGGCATTCTTTCCAAGTCACAGTGGAGATATAAATATTGAGACAAACCAATAGCTATTTTTTATAATCTGGTATGATCAGTCTCAGGCTGAACAAAATCCCCCATGGCCTGAGTTTGTAATAGGAAGCACAGCGGGTGGAGCAGGCACATTATGTTCTCTGTTGTGGAGTTGATGGGCGTCTGTGAGAGTGGACTCGGCCTTCCACCCTTTGCCGGCTCTTGTCACTCTGCGTTCCCTTGCCCACCAGTCGAAGTCCATGAACATCCCCTTGATTCCTCATACAACTGGAGATCCCACCCCCTTAACTGCCCCCAAATTTCATGGTTCCCAGGCCTTGTTCTCACAGCTGCCCAGTTTATTTTTGCTCGAGTGAGTCACAGAGGCCTGTTCAGACGCAGCGCTTTTCCCAGGAGAGTTGAGCAGGTCTGTATTTGTGTGTGAGTGGAAGCTGTTTCCCTCAAGCCACTGAGTAAGTCGAGCTAAGCTGACTGCACTTCACTACAGTGGTTATGATAAGGACCTCTTGTACCTCACGCCACCGCCTCATTCGTCACAATCACCCATTGCCTTCTCCTCAAACATGTTTTTTTCCTGCACTCGGCTGTGTTATTCTACTGAAGCAACATGTCCACGCTCACTTGTTTATAAATGTTTAAACTAAGATCTTACTAGAGTTTACATTTTTGGGGAAAAAACCCCACAGAGAACCATCCAAGTGCTGTACGTAAGACTCAGATGCAAAACTCAACTCTTTCTTCTGGAAGACAGTCGTGCCTTTGATGTTTCACACTAACATAACTGATTGCTGCTTATCCATCCAGAGCAAGATAATGTTATAAAAACAATTTATAAAATGGACACTACTGACTTGACAAAAACCAGATATTCTCATTTTTGTGACTGCAGCCCTGACATTAATCCCTCTTTTATATGTTTGCACCCTGCTCTGGAGTTAGCTTTTTTCTCATTGCATTTGCAACCCACAGAGATATTGTTTATCATCAGGAAGGATCTCAACCAATCACACTGTTCAGAGCTAACTGCGGTACTCCTGACAACTCCAACTCAAACCATACAGGAAGTGAATAAAATGTTTGTGGTGGTGAGCAAGGTTTACTGTTATACCCTCAGGGTAGCATATTGATTGAGAAATAATAAGTATTTTTGTTTCATTTGAAGGCTTGCAGGTTTCATAGTTTAAAACCAGAGATGATTGTGCGGTGACTCACTCCAGTTGGTTCTGAATGGTAAATGTTTAACTGTGACCTCTGTGTCTTTCTGTTCTCTCATAGTCCTCCAGCTCTGTCTGCAGCAGAGGAGAAGTCGGGAGCAGCTTGTGGATCAAGGTATCATGCCACGTGAGTATTGCAATTTCAAGTACAGCACTAATGCATTGTTGCTTATCATTTGTATCAGTTGGCTGCAACTATAAAAATGACAGAAGCAAAAAAAAATACCGTCTGCATGACCAAAATCTAAAGAGCCTTAACTGAGAAAAAGAAATTCTCCCATCAGAACAGCAAAATGACCCAAAACATAAAGTGTGACATATATTGTATACCAAAAGTTGCTTCATTGTACTAAAAAAAAGGACAAGCTGAAAGTGTGAAAAAATCCTGCTGATATGTGGAAAGCTAGTGAGTGAAAAAGACATACCTCGGTCTCTTATCCTGCTCTGTCCTGAGAAGCCTCCTGTGGACATGTTTTCAGCTCCTCTCTGGCTCTGCACAGCCACATAAGTCAGCTACTGGCCTCTCAGTGGAGGTCATTCGCCCTCTTCGTGGACTGTCCAACCGTGGCCTGGACACAAACCTCCTAGGACATTCTCCACTATGTATTCTGCTGCTCCTACACTTACAGGCTCATGATAGGTATGCAGTGAACTTAAAGTAATAAGCAAGAATGTTTTGCTACACTCCTCTGACACACTCCTTAGAGTGCCCCAAGGACGGTGTATCCCTAAACTAAACAAGAGCCATTATATCAAAGGTGACTAGTTGATAAGCCAGACTTCAGTTTAAGCAGGATGAGTTTATTGTGAGTGATCAAAGAGTAATTTGCCACAGAATGGAGGAATATCTTTGAGTCAGTCGAGCTGACACATTCTATTGGACTCCCATGGCCTCATGCATGAATCAAACTTTCCTTGAAGACCAGCAAAGACAAAAATATGACTAATTATATGAAAAATAAACTAAACACACAAAGCGTTAGTATTAATAACTAGTGTAAGTACAGTGCAAAAGAAGTTCATCATCAATGTGAAGACTATATGTGAACATTCCTGCATAAATGATTGATTTTTACTTGTACCTTTGAAGAAACAATTTGATAACTTTAAGCTACAGCTCCAATGCAATAAGTGTAGTTGGAAAGGTGTGTGTGTTTTTTTTGGGCAGTTAACAGTTGTAGGATTATGTACCAGCATGTTCTTCATCATAGCTTGCTATGTGTAACTATAGACATTAAAAAATGCTTTTTCAACCATAAATAGTGAAAAGAGGTGGACATGATCAACAATGAAATACAGCTTTTTAATCTCCAAAAAAAGAAAAAGAAAGAAAGAATCTAAAAAAAAACTACTGATTCATATTTTTCTAGCTTTGAAAACACCTGCTGCCTTTCATGAGAAGATTCGCAGCTTGGAGAGAGCCCGGGTAAGACACTAACTCATGTTTTCAACTTTAAGGCTGCCAAAGAAAGTGTTTGTCTTCCTCCAAATGATGTCACCAGAAAATTTTGATGAAACTTCTGTTTTTCAACAGACTGGGAATTTTCTAAAACATAAACTCTGCAGCAGGCCGGAGCGCTCTGAGCTGGTCCGTTTACACATTCTGCAAGGTAATCCTTAAGTCTGCTCTTAGTGCGTAAAAGAGTTTTAATACAGGAGGTGAGTGAGGTAGTTATTCAACTATCTTCACTTGTTATTACTTGTTAAAAAGTCTGTCCACATAAATAGTTTGAAGGTTGACCGACTGTTTGGGAGGTCTGCCTGAGCCTGCTGTGAGTCACGAGGACAAACCTGTCGAGAGACTGCCTGATGCTGGCCAAATCCCAAGTTAACATCATCTTTGTGTTCATCAGAAACACAGGTGGAGCCCTCCCTGCAGGCCACACAGATAAAGCTGAAGAGAGCCAGACTGGCTGATGATCTCAATGAGAAAATCGCCCAGCGGCCTGGACCTATGGAGCTGGTAGAGAAGAAAATCCTGCCTGTTGACTCTGGTGTGGAAAGGCTCATAGATGGTAGATGTTTACGATTTATTTGTTCAAAATTTACAGTGCTAGCCAGAATATTCCGCATGTCAACACTTTTACTAGTGTTTAGCAATATTTTGGCTATAGACTCATATATGCATCTAAACATTGTAACTATCAATTAAAAATGCCAAAAATTCAGTCTCATATTTGCTTCATTTCTCATCTCGTAGTAATCCTTAAAATATTTGACAATAAATGCTCTCCTATTACTGATGCTGATCCTACAGGTGGTAAGGCAGATCAGACACCACATCCTTCCAATGTGTATAACTTTGATGAAGACAGCAGTGATGCATCATCACCACAACATCCTGCCAGCCAAGAATCTCCCTGCTCCACACTGACCTCTCCACAGGAGTCTGGAGGAACTGAGGCCACATGTGCTTCCTCTAACTTGAACACCCCCATACAGGTACAGCAGTGCCTTAAACAAAAAATCTGAAATGTTATTAATTGATCACTGCTTGAAAGAACATGATTACTCACCATTAGGACCAACTAGCCTTCCGTTTTTGGTTGTAGTAATCCATTTTATTTTATCATTTCATTTTCATGAAAAATAAGATTTTATCACTAAATTAGACTCAATCTACTATATAAACTCACAGTGTACAAACATGGTTTATTTCCTGAGTGTTTCTCAAGCTGTTTTGGGTTATGTTATCCCAGCTGAAGCACCCATCTTTCATGGGGTGATAGATAACAGACGTGGCAGCTTTACTGCACTAAATGAGCAGATTATGATATTTTCATCTTTGTCTTGGTTTTTTTCAGCAGCCCTCAACACTCAGCTCAAAGTCTTCAACAGACGTAGTCAACCTTGTCTCCACCACTGAGCAACAGTGCGACCAGCAACCACGTCAGCCCAACAACACTCTTGTACCCAGCACCTCTTCAGGACCAGTTCTTGTGAAGGTGACTGCTCCAAATAATAACTAATTCATCCAAAAGTTACTCAAACTTACAAAACAAATATGATTTTGCTCATCATTATCAGCACTGACCTTTGCTACTCTCTCTAATTAAATCTGTGTTTTGTGTTCTTGCTTGTTTCCTTTGGATATCAGAGTCTGCTTTTTGTCATACTGACAGTCACGTTAGTTTAGGGGTGAATGAAAAGTCAGTGTTTAGCCAAGTAAAAGGCAGATCATAGAGCAGCCTCTCAAGTTATTTTACACATCCAGGGACTTAAATCTGTGCCAATAACAGTTTGTCTTCTGTAAGGGTCAAGTAACAGACTAGCCGTCCTCGTTCAGGCTCGGTTAAATCAAAGCCATCAAAGAACAGGAGTAAAGCAATAACTCACGCATTTGTCATAATCCAGTTATACTCTGAGCATGAAATAAACTCTCCCTCCTTTGGAATATGATAGGGGCATTAATTTGACAAATTGGAGGATGCATGCTTGTTTAACACGGCCTGAGTTTCTGGTTTCATGGCTGCAGTTGAACCTGTTGCTCCTATGCCAAGCCTTTTTCATGCATTAAACATCCTGTAATTGCAGGTGGTAAAACAATAAGGCTCATATTTACACTACCTGTTTCCTCATCGTTCCTTATGTTTCCTGTCATTCTCATCAGGTGTCGGAACAATGTTCCTTCTTAATGCTTGAAGCTATAAAAAGACGGTATCACTTCCAAGTCTTGCAGTGTTGGTACTGGCAAATGCAAACTGTACTCCCCAACTGGACTGAGCTCAATGACAGAGATTGAGTATCATCCAGATGGTTTTCTCTACTTTTATATGCTACTTTTATGTGATGTGTTCCGCAGCAAACCTTGGCGAAGCTACCGGCTGACAAAAGCCGCAGCAAAAAGAGCAAAGAGCCCAAACCACGGGTGAAAAAGTTGAAGTACCATCAGTACATTCCACCCGACCAAAAGCAAGAGCTCAGTGAGTTGCCAATGGACTCTTCTTATGCTCGCCTCCTGCAGCAACAGCAGCAGTTCCTGCAGATCCAGATCCTAAGCCAGCAACAGCAGCAATACAACTACCAGAGCATCGTACCAGCCACTCTCAAGTATGGCACCAGTCATCAACACACGCTGTCCTTAATCACAGACAGATTTATTATCCTCCACATAATTATAACCATCCAAAAGCGAGAAATATTGCATTTCTCTACATATAGGTTGTGTTTCTTTGTTTTTAAACAAATCACATCAACACTACGTTTCACCGAATGCAAAGTTATCTGTGTAATTGTTGTACAACAGCTGCTTTCTGTCTTATTTACTTAACATTTCCTGCCTAGCGCTTCCTACACAGAGGCAACTCATTGTGAAAAATGGATGACTAATTCTCTTTCACATCTTCACTCCCTTCTCTTCTTGTCTTTCAACAACAGATCAACAACTGAGGTACAAACCAGCTGTTCAGCTGTTCTTCTGAGAGGAAGCACTCCATCTGCCCCAATGCAGCTCCACCACACTCAGACAAATCGCAAGCTAGATCATTTACCAGCTAATCTGGATGAGATGAAGGTGACACATTCCAGCAGGGACACGGTCTGATTATATCCACCATATAAATGCTGCAACGGTAAACAAACATTTTGAGAACTGACTCATAATCTGTTGTCTTTGCAGGTTGCTGAGCTGAAAATGGAACTAAAACTCAGATCTTTGCCTGTTTCTGGGACTAAAACAGATCTTATTGAGAGGCTAAAGTTGTTTCAGGAGAGCTCTAACATCCAGAGTGTTGCTGCCATGGAGACAGCAGCCTCCCAGTCTGAAAACCCAAAGTTAACCCCTCCTGTTTCTGTTATAGCTTCTAAAGTGTCAAATCTGGGAATAGAGGACAGTAATATAACAGACAGTCCAGCAAAGCTGCTTTTTGATACACAAAATCATACTGCTCCATCCATAAGCCCTCCACATGAACAATGTCTCACAGAGACAAAGTCCAATGAGAAGGACTCTGAAAAGGACAAGCGTCTGCATGAGAAGGAGCGACAGATTGAGGAGCTGAAGAGGAAGCTGGAGCACGAGCAGAAACTGGTGGAAGAGCTGAAAATGCAACTGGAAGTGGAGAAGCGAAGTCAGCAGGGGGACTCTCCGCCTCAACTTAGTCCGCTGTTTGCTGTCCAGGTTAAAGAGGAAAACAGGACCCTGTCAAACTGCACAGTGTCCTGCAGCTCTCCTGGTTTGTCAGCATTGGTTAAACAGGAAGAGTCTGCAGATCACAACTATGTAACCAGTCCAAACCAATTCATCTTCAGTCACCAGACCATCACAGAGCCTGAAACCCTGCAGTCTCTCCAGGCTGGATCTCAGAACCTCCTGCCCACATCCCTTCCTGCCTCAGCAGTCACTGGGAAGCTCCCTGCCAAAAACATTGAATTACATACTACTGTTAGCGGCGCAGCCCCAGGCCACATTCAGACCTCTGGACAGGTGCCACAGAAAATAGAGGTCTCAGCAGCAATACAGCAACAATGCAGTACTCAAACCCAGCAACTGACAAAGGTAAGAAAACGCTCAGCGGTGTGCATGAACCGCCTTTGTCTGTCTCCTCACCAGTCCACACTATCAGCTGGGATTATGTGGCCATTTTGAACATATATATCTGATATAATATGTGTGTGCATCTGGAATCATAAAACGTTTTTTGAGCAGTAAATAAAAAGTAAGTTTCATCTCATATAGGGGTGCCATGTTTTCAATGGCACTGCCCAACATATCACATGCCACATTTAAGAATCATTTCTGTGCTCTGTGGGTAATGTGTCTTATTTTTGTGCCACAGTAATAATAGGCCTAAGCTGGGTGATGAAATCTTTTCCTACTTGCATCAAAAAGAAGTAAAAACATGGTTATGTGAAACATGGGTGAGAGAGGGGTGACCCAACTGGCCTCGCTGCCTCTGTTGGTCCTCTGCTTTGAGCCCTGCTTGTAACCAGAACCAAACAGTTTTCATGAGTTTCACTGCACAACACTACAAATTGTACCATCAAATTCACTTGTGTTTGGCCACTTACACAAAAATGATACTTCTGAATAAAACATCATATTGACACTGACCATCTAATTTGTTCATTTTTCTCTGCAGACATGGAGTGTGAATACCACTGCACAAAGCTTACTAAATACATTCCCAGTGAGTGGACGCACCACAGTAACCTCCACTAACCACACTGTCCCAAAAGGACCAAGAATAAAGGTATAAGCTCCTTTTCTGCTTTCTCTTTTTTTTCCACTGTGGAAACACTGTTGCAAGCGCTTGCTTATTTTTTGTAGACGAGGCAGCATTTTTAATAAAAGTTTATCTCAAATGCTTTCTGTTTTCATTGGATTTGAGGGCATTGTTTTTCCCTTGTTAAACAGTCTCCCTGTCCCAGCCAAACCCCTGTAATTCTGCAGCAGACAGATTTCACAAACCATGTGTCGAAAAGTAAAGATCCACCCCGCTATGAGGATGCGGTTAAACAGACACGCAGCATGCTAACAGCTGCTCAGGTAAACCTGAATAAATATTCAGATATCTCCTTTAAAAGTGTTGCCATTCAAACATCTAATGATGTTTTATTTCTGTGCAGGGTCCCACTGCAGCTAGCCAGCAGATGGATGACCTGTTTGATGTGTTGATTGAAAGTGGCGGTGAGAAATATTGCGTTTATTTTGGCACTAGTAACTTGGAAGTTAAACCCTGATGATGTATTTATTCTTGCTATTTGTGCGGTTGCTTTTTCAGAGATCTCCCCTTTTGTCAGGCAGGACCCTCCTAGTTTGGACAAACCTCTCCCTGTGACAGCCAGTATAACCACCCTTCCCATCAACACAGTTTTGTCCCGGCCACCACCCTTAGTGCAGGTGGCCCAGCTTCCTGCAGCACCACTCAACCCCCTGAACAGCTTGGGAGCCTTGACCTCTGACAACCAGCTGGGAACTGTTCTGGATGGCACTCTAGTCACTGAGACTGAACCACATAAACTAAAGCTGATGGAGGAATTAATTTCACCTGTAGTCACGATGGACTTGGACTTGAATGAAAACATGCCACCCTCTGCTCTGAACATGCAAAACACCACCACAGACAGTATGGATTGGCTGGACCTTACTCTGTCTGTGCCAGCAGAGGGTGTTAATCCTTTGGACATATCAGTGCCAGTGGGCGTCTTTTCCTCTGACTTCCTGGACTCTCATGAACTGCACTTGAACTGGGACTGAGTCCTGCAAAGGTGAATTCTTACATCTATAAGGTCATTTCATTCCTATTTCATTTTATGTTCCATGAGACAGTATGAGCTGTTGAGCATTTTTATGACTCTGTTTTGCTTTTTTGGCCACATAATTCAGCTCAATAATAACCTGATCGTGCAATGTGAGTTTAGTTGCTAAATTACTCTTTTGGAGATTTTTTAAACGCTCTGATTGTATTAAGACTTGATGTAGATAAGTGGTACTGGTACTGGCAGGTTAAACTGAAAGTGAAAGTATTTTCAAAGAATTCCATCTCAAGTTTTTTTTAGTGATTTATGAGCCTGCTTGTACTTAATCAATTACTCTTTGTCCACCAGTCCCAGATAATGTAGAGCGTTGCACTCTGTGTGATGCAGCAGTGAGGACAGAAAAGATGTGCTAATCCTTGTTACCAACAGACAAACACTGCTTATAGCTGAAGGTTGTTAGGTTGTTTACGGCCCTGTCTCGGAATGATTATCGCTATAATAACAGACTATAAACACACTACGCCCTCATGTTCCTAGTGTGTATGCAGACTGTGAGACATAAATCAGACATTTAACGGAAACTGGAGTTTGAATTTGACAACACGAGAGGCCCAAAAGAACAAGGAATAGCATCATCAACCAAACCAGTCCTGGTTGTTCTTTTTTTATTTTTTTTTTTTTTTACAAAATACCCCACAAAACTGTTTTCATTTATTTATCATTTCTGTAAGTTTATAAGATCATCTTAACCAACAGTTAAAAGCAACTTCTTACAAGAGTCATCTGTTATGCAGTATTTACCTTTATTTGTTTCTTTAAAGTCTGGCAGAGAGATTTTTGAAGGGACTGTGCTTTTGGCAGTTTACTCAGTAAATGCACATCTCACGATTTCTTTGCACAGTTATGGAGTTTCAGCCAAGTTACAGACTCAACCTAGACACAAATAATAACATCCACTAGTACAACACACACTGAGATAGCCTCATATGTTATTGTATTTTAGTGACATCTGCTGGCTGACTCTGACTTAAATCAGCTTCAGTTCAAATCTTTACTCCGATGGTTTTTATGTCATAACAAGTGTCAAATAACATAACTGAGAAAAGAGAATAGCACTTATAGTTAAGGAAAACAAAATGTACAGTTTAATGTAGGCAGTGCTCTGTATGTGTTTGGGTGTAAAAGACAGTGACTCTTTTTTTTGTTTGTCTTTTTTAATAATTGTTTTTAACCTTCATCTTCTGGAATGTCACAAAAAAAACATCTAAATGCTGAAGGAAATGTTATGAAAAGGTCTCTTTTTTTAGGTCTTTTGAGGTTATTCTTTTGAGGTTATTCTAAACTAGAATAACTCGACATCCAAGTCTTTTTAATGCATAGTTTCTATGCTCTTAACAGAAGGTGTATTTGTTACTTTTTATACAAACCCAAGTACTGGGGTTTTGTAAAAGAAAAAAAAGGGTTTTCACAGTCTCCTTTTAAGCATAGATATATATGCATAGGATGTCAATAACAAAAGATGTAAAAGAAACGTTTGTAATTTGGGAGTGTTGTTGAACAAAAGCTCATCACATGTCTATAGAAAAACTAAAGGAGAATATACAGAAGTATCCAGTAAATCTAATACAGGCAAACATCACTTCCACATGCTCAGTTTAAACCAATGAAATATCATCCAAGTGCCAAAGTTGACAAGTATCAGTTCTTACTCCGTGATATTCAGTGCACCCTGCATAATGAAGGATGATACCAAAGAAACTATTTAGCAGTCTCAGCAGAGAGTGCTCAGTTGTTACATCACCATTAAATGGTTTTCCGTTGTCTTCTCACTCTCAGAGTTTTTTGATTGTATGGATTGCTGTCCGACACTTTGGACATCTGTGCGTGGTGGACTTGAACCTATCCAAGCAAAATGGAATGAGGCAGCAACCAGCCACACACCTGCAAAAAAAGGAACAGGAAGTAAAGAAAATGACAGCAAGCCTGGAAGTAGCTGCACAACAGGTGCAACAAGGCCTGATTGTATCTGTAGACAAATATTTCACTGGACAACAGAAGGGAGTGGAGGAGTTCTTACCCTATCAAAGCTGACATAAAACACACCAGCCATGTCACGCTGCTGATAGTAGTAAAAGTTTCTGTAGTGATAAACTCCCGACACTCTGGGCACTGTGTCCTAGTTGGACTTGATGGAAGATTCTCCACGTCCAGGATCACTGCAGGGGCTGCAGATGGAGATGTGTGCAAGTTGAAAATGTTTTAGTTCTCTACATGCACCAAATCCTGACCAGCATTTTAGTCCTTGTCATCCAAAATGTTTTCAAGGAGTTTTGAATGATATAAATGATGGAAACGATGCATTTTCAATACTTTTATCCTGTTTTCATCCAACGTGCATTTTGCATTTTGTGAGAAGAATGTTAATCAAACTTATTTGTTTTGCTATTTTTTGAGTGCAGCAGTAATCTACCAAATTACATTGAGTTTTTGCATTGCTGGCTCACCTGGGAAGGCAGGAGGAGACTCAACATAGAAAATATTTGAGCCAGGAGCAGGAACAGGAGTTTTTACCTCCTGACTGGGGGCAAAGGTAGTCTCTGACAAAGAGAAAAGTGGTTACTAGATTCAGATATGACAGAGTAATGATCTGCTGGAGTATGAGTTTCGGACTAACTTTTAGATTTTTTGTCTTTGTTTTTTATTATGTTTTCATAGCTAATTTGGAGTTCAGCCTTCCTGTTAGTGAGCTTTTCGAGTTTTTCACAAATTTCGTCAATCTCTTGCTGAGTGGCGGCTGCTTCTTCTGTAAAAAAAAAGTAAAAAGATTGAATATAAAATATAGGTCATACATAGATAATAAGATAGCATAAAAAATGAGAACAGGCTTAATATTCAACACATTAACGGAGGTTTCTTAAGTCACCTGTTTCTCCAAATTCTGCACGATTCCTCAACTCCCGAAATATATACAGAATTTTCTTCCTATCTTCAAGCTGTTGCCCCTTCAGTGAAATGAATTTCAGCTCTTCAGATATTTTCTTCACCTCGCTGTCTGAAGAAGTCATGATGGCAGCTGAAAAGAAAAAAATTCAAGCCAAGCAAAGCCTTTGATTGTTTTCAGACTGCTAAGCCTCACATTTTAGAGCATGTGTTTACTGCGTGTTTATGCTTGTTTGGCTGGAAACATTTATGCAAACACACCTAAAGTACTAATACTACTATGGGTAAATAATTCTGCAGACTGTGAGGAAAAGAATTTGGAACTTTACTTTATGGACTAATATTTACTGATTCATAGCCGTCGCGTGGCCTTTTCATTGCTCCAGAAGCTGGGTGGGCTCATGAGATGTTCAAGTGCATACAGTTAAGGTTCTTCTTCTCTTGAGATGTGAGTACCAGACTTCAACATTAGTTCTTTAACATGATAAGACACAAGATTAAATACGGTGAAGATTCAGGATATGTTGTGTTTTGGTTTTTCAAACAGCAAAATTTTCCACAGACTTAATTATTGAATATGCTGAATGCAACATATTCAACCACCTAAGCCCTGGCAATATTTTAAGAAAAAAAATATACAAAATAGACATACCTAAAGTACATTAAGACTTGCTCCACAATGATAAGGTCCACGATGCGTGTTCTTTGTCTAGGGATATCTAAAGATTTCGTAGAGTTTATTCCCAGTGTATAAAAAATGTTGTCTGTTTCTATGCCTGAATAAATTGCAGTAAAACAGGAGAAAAGTGACATTTCTATCATCTGTTTTGTTTTTCCCTGAGTGACAAAAAAGATCTAAAATCATTCTAACAATGATGCTATGCACAGAGATCCCAATGACCACCTTCAGCAGAAAAACAAAAAACATTTATAAACATTGTTTGCTCTTAAATACATTTGTGGTTTTGTTTAGTGAATATTAGGGTCTAAACTACCTTTGAGCAACAGTTTAAAATAAACACCATTGAGCCAAATTTTTTTCCCGTAATATAAGTAATTTTGTCAGTACTTTTTTCAGACCTGATAAGGACTAATATGGGCTATATTATGCTCTTTTATCTCCAGTTAAATTAAGAAGCAGAAAACACTAAAAACATTGGCAGACCTGTTGGGCTGTCTCCAAACAAGAGCAACTAAATTCAGACTAGACGAACTAGTAAAAACCACCGGCAGTAAAATGGAAAAATCCTCATTTGAAATTAAATGCATAAAAGTAAACATGTAAAGTCAAACATTGATCTATAATATATCTATAATAACTTCATAAATCTGCTTAAAAATTGCATAGAGAAAACTTTCTGTATTACCTAACCTCTTCAGTCGCTCCCAGGATGAAACTCATACTTGTGTATATGGCATTCATAAGCTGAACAAGTGAACAGTGTTCAAGCCTCTCACGAAATATTCAAATCATCAGGAGCGTTTATTACTGTCCTTTGTAGATGCTGACAGAATTTTTTTGTAAGATAGAAGTCCAGATAAAACTTTGACACATAAATATAAAAAAATACATGCTGGCACATTTTGATATTTTCATTCCATTACACACACAAAAAAACAGTCATTGCAGGTTAAGACTAAAAAAGTTGTGTAGGTATTTAATTAAAGCAAACTCTTTGAGAGGAAACATTGTTAAAAAAATGCTCTAGATTGATATTGTCTCTGGAAATACTGACAATATTAGTTTTGGAAAAGTAACAATTTAAATAAACAAGGTCAATAATCACATAGGTGTTGAAAGATATCAAAAATATCGTTGTCAAGTCCACAAAACTGGTATGACGGATACACTCCACAGGAAATTGAGGGGATTTTTTTCCTTGATGTGGCAAATGTTGGTTCTGTCACTTCTTCCTAAGTCTCTTCATGAACGTCACCTCATCTCTGTTCCTGATCCCATAACTGAAGGTATAAAAACATCCAAACAAAGATAAGAAAAGTCAAACAGTGTTGATGGTAAAGAAGTGGCATTAGGTGCTATTTTTTTTTTACACGCACTCTTTCAGCCTTATTGTGTCATCTTCAAGCTTCTCGCCCTGAAATACTAGATGATAAGTTCTCCAAACATATCTCCTAGGGAAAAAAAAGAAAAAGGAACATCAATGTAATAATTTTCGACATCTCTTTTATGTTATTGTGTTGTGTGTTGGGTGAATATTCCTACCAGCTGACATGTTTCACTCCACCTTCTCGTTGCTGTTTCAGCTCCATGAATCTGCGAATGGCCTTCTTCAGATCAAAGACAGTAGCATTTTGCACCACCACAATGGCTGAAATGTTTTTTTTTAACAGTAAAATGATTAATAAAAAAAAGATACAAAAGATGTAGTGATGCTCATAAATATAATAGCCAAAATATAGACAAGAACTAGAGTACGGAAAGAAAACATCTCAACACTTACGCATTATTTCGCCATCTGCTTTTGCAACCTTCACCGTCATTGCCTGGCCGTACTCCAAAGCAATCTGAGAATTCACCTCTTCTAGAGTCACCTGAAGACAAAAAGATGATTCCAGATTCAGAAAAACTTTGATGTTTTGATGCCTAAATGACCAGCGGTGGTTTAGCAGTTCCATAAGCATTTTCTTTCTTCATCTTGGGTGAAGGTGAGTATTTAGACAAGGAAAGTTATAGAAGATGGTGATTAAAGAATTTTTAAATCATACTTTATAGACAGAAGAACCTGCAAATGTGGTGGACTTAATGTATCAGCCAAAAAATCTTGAATTTAGAAAAAAAAAATTGAATTCTGTGTAGAAGGTTTTGACTGGTAGCCTACTGTAAATTCAATGTGAAGTACAACTGTGACCAGATTATATTTCACAGAATCTAAAATTCCTCTCAGAAATCTGAAAGAAAAGTAAAATGTTTTTGCCACTTGAGTCATTTAAAAATGTCATGAAAATATTACAATGAGTTAGAAACAAAAACTAGACTTTTTTCCACCACTGCAATCCTAAAATACACATTAGAAAATGTAGATTAACATTAATCCAAATGTGCAGATGCACTGTATGTAAATATACTGGATATGCTTTACAAGCAACTTTGATTATAATAGTATCTCATAGCTCGTCGCAACTGCCTCGTTGACGTGATTTGATAATAAAGTCACAATATAACATCAATTTGGCTTCACTGCGTCCTGCTGAATACATCTGTGGGTGACAGAACACCTGGATTGGCAGATCACAAAGTAAAGGATCCTGAACGAGTCGAGCAAGTCCCTCCTCGAAAATATCCAAGATCTCTGAATGCGGTAGAGAATCCTCATCTTCCTCCTCTGCATCTGGAGCTGTTTCTTCTGTCAGGTTCTCCCTTTTAACCTCCTCAGTCTGTACAAGCTGCTCTTCTCCCTCTCCAGTACACGGACTCTGCTCCTCCTCCATCAACAGCTATTGAAATAATTCCGCAAGTATGAAGAAGTCTGGTTTATCCTCTGGAGCGGGTTGGAACTGACAGCAAACAAAAGGACAAATTTTAAAAAATGTCTTCTTTAAAAGTTTGTCCAAAAAAAAAAAAAGGCTGAATACACCAAACCGGGATTTGCTTAACAAGTACAGTGTGCGCTGTATAAATAATACACCGGAAGGATAATTTAGAACAGTATACATGGTTCCACTTGGTGAAAGTATGATACGATGTTGGTTAATCAACTATAAAATCATATACTAACTTCACCTGACATTATTCAAAATGTTATATTATTCTAATTACTGCCAGTGTGTTATTTTAACAGAAACTCTGTAACACCTATTGTTTCCCACCGAGCTGTAAAAAAAGGTGCACTTGTTTTCATCCGCTGCTTTTCTGCTGTCCCACACGCATCAGACCTCTGGAGTGGAGACTGGACTATTTGTTTAACAGTCTGATTCAATTTAGTTTGAATAATTCTCTGGGGGAAATGTTGCTTTTTTGTCCGACTTGTGGGAATGTTTTAATCGTCGAAGAAGGACAGAAGTGCATGAGATTCGCGTGTAACACTTGTCCCTACGTACATAACATCACAAGAAAGGCATGTTCCGATGAACTGCACCGATCTCGTGTCCATGAGTTTTAAACACACTCCTTGTTTTACAGGTGGCTTTTTATGCGAGTTTAACAATGGTCTTGTTTTGTTGTTTCTTGTTTGTTTTTCTCTGCAGGTAAATAATCGAAAGTATCCCAAGTTGAAAGAGGTGGATGACGTGCTGGGTGGAGCTGCGGCGTGGGAAAACGTGGATTCAACTGCAGGTAAGTGACATTCAAACAATTCACCAACCATTGATGTCAGAAGTTTCAGCTCCCACAATCCACACATGTTTTCACAATAATGTTGGTATCATGCACAGTTACTCAAATGATATTACTGTTATTGGTACATTTCACTACAAGCCTGGGAATTTAGTCATTTAGCAGATAAAATAATAATGGCCACATTTTGGAAATGAATGCAGGAAAATTATATTTAAAAAGATAAGGTTTGTAAATCCAGAATTGCACGTGGCAGATACAGTCGCAGAAAAAAAATTATTATACCACTCTTTTTTTCCTAATTTTGTTCTTTTTAAATGCCTGGCACAACTAAAGTTCAATTTGTTTGCACAAACATGACAACAAAAATATCTAAAAAGAGTTTTAATGTAAGAGCTCATATCTAGCCGTTTTCCATGTTTTCTTGATAACCTAAATCACTGAAGTTTTTACATCAATAGTATACTGCCAAAAGCAGTTTTTATGCATTCAGTGTCTTCTGTCTGTTTTAGTCATATGACACACACAGGAGTTAGTACAGGATGAAATTAACAAGAAATGGAAGAAAACAAGGTGGTATAATAATGTTTGTGCTGAGGTATGTCGAGATATGCCAAGTGAACAGCAGAGGACGGGAGTGCAACAGTGAAATGGCATCAACTGAGTCAGTCAACATTTTTAGAAGGTGGTAAACAAGGTTGAAAGAAAGTGTCAACGCAATGTTTCCAAACAAGTAAATGAAGAGGGTTGTGATTATGTTGTGCAACCATGATCATAAATAATTGCAATCCCTCTATTAATATGGTCAGGCCAGGAATCTAAGTTTTAGTATATTATGTATCAATCTGTACCACATTAGTATAACACTGTGTCACTGTCTTGTTCAATGTCATTAACTAAAGTAATTTCCTTATGTGACTATGCATGGGTTCATAAAATTTGGCTTCATTTCTCAGGCTTCCCAGCTATTTATAATAAATCCTATCCGTACGAGAAATGTGTAGAGTTTGTGTCGTATGTGTTGTATTTACTCCAACAGGTTTGGTTTCCAGAATGACATTTTGCTTGTATCTCTTTACAGAAAAATGTCCAAAGTGTGAACATCCTCGAGCATATTTCATGCAGATTCAGACCAGATCAGCTGATGAACCCATGACAACTTTCTATAAATGCTGCAATGCCCAGTGTGGACATCGGTGGAGAGATTAACACTTGTGCACCTGTGGTTTTGAGAACTGTTAAGATCATTTGCAGCGTCTTCTTTGCTTTAAGGCACATGTAAATATAAGTAAATGTATTCTTTTCCACAGTATTTCATTTTTATTTACAGCATTCAATTTACACACATTCATTTTCCAGATGACATTAAAACAAGTTTCCTTCATGATTTTTATTGATAAAATAGCTGTATACAACAGTCAAATTAATTGTCTTACATAGTTACATTATCACAGACATTTAGAGCAATGCAGATCAGCAGTATCCACATCAATATTAAAAGTTTGATGCAATCCTTTAGCTCAAAGTGTATTTTCTTGCACCAATCTCTCAGCCTCGAGGAAAACAAAACAAAAAAGGAAATATATGATCAAGTCGGGGAGCCAGTAGGCGAGAATACTTTTTTTATTTTGTGAAGCTCATGCAGACAAACTGCACTTGGTAAGCATCAGTGAACAATGACCAGGCATGCTGTGGTGGAACTGTGTTGGCTCACTGTTACAGTGTATTCAGTGGAATTTGCTATTTTGCAAGTCTAATTTATTGAAAGCTTACTCCTAACAGACAGCTCAGTATCATTTGAGAGACATCTATTTGTCATCTAGCATGCATCTGAGCAATGCAAGCAGTTTTAAAAATGGCAGATGACAAGTTTGAAGGTGAACATGTGATTACTGCTGCATCTGTCTAAATTATTTTTTTTTAAATGTACTGTACCACTTATCAGTGAAAATAGAATCTACTTTGGAAAGGTGCATCATTCTGACACAAAACTCAATGTTACTGAGATGTCATGCATCGTTAATTAGTGACATCTGTCACTTGCGAGTCTTCTATTCTCTAAATAAGTGCAAGTATGGTAGGAGTTACTTAGCTACCTACAAACAAGTAAAAGCCTAATTATGAATTACTTCTACTTGTAGAATAATTATTTTCCTCAGTTGAGTAAGAGTGAAATTTTTACAAATGAGAGGGGCAAAAAGTGTATTTGAACTTAAAGTGCAAATGTTGACCATTATCATAAAATACAGTATGGACAGGGCATTGATGGGTAACAGCTAACTGCAGCCCAGAAGATTAATAATAAATAAAGCATGTATCATAGATTCTCTGCTAACTCGTAAATTCTGTCACATTCCACAAGTGATGAGAAAAAGGGGGGAGGGGGGGGAAACTGGTCTGTTAAGCTGATTAGACACAGACAAAATATATTCACAGTTTTCAACATGAACTTAATAAAATAAAGGATAAAATATCTGACATTGAAAATAAAAATGCTAACCCAAATGTTTGAAAACATGTACTTCGCAGCAAAATTCACAGATGAGTTCAAATAAAGTGACCGTTTTCACAGCTCTAAAGTTTTTTTCAATTCACATGCATAGCTGCAGACCATATTATTTTGCCTGCAGCCTATCTACCTCTGGATCTCTTTGTAACCTTCATTCTCTACAGTTCAGTCAGATTTTTACAATTCAAATCCATAATACATTTAAGAAGTTTATGGAAAGATATATACAGTAAATATCCTGTGAGCTAATGCGAAGACTCCAATTACAATGTAGGAGGGCTACACAACACTTTGCAAAAATTGGGGGTGGAGAGGGAGGGGGTGAGCTGTCACTACCAGCAGGAGGAGCTATGACTTCATAGGTCTGTGTATGTACATGGCTCTGTGGCATACAGCTGTCGGTGGTTAGCATATACGCTTGTATGTGTAAATGTAGCCCTTACAGTTAGGGCAGGTGTGTGTCACATCCTTGAGGTCATCAATCAGGCAGGGAATCAAGCAGCAGCCGAGATCACATCTGTGAAAAAGGAATACAAATAAATTCAAACACCTGCATGTGGTTATATTTCAATTCAACATTCATTTTTCACAAAGAAAATGGGAAATTTTGTGGAAGACAGATGTGAATCTGAACATTTGGGGAAGTTCAGAAAGCTTCAAGGTAAATAAAGTTGCCCCTAGTGAAAAAATCCTTAAGAAAATGTATTGATATACACTTCCTGGACCAAAAAAAAAAGGTTGACACTTGGATTTAACTAAGCAAATAGATACAAGCTTCTAATTGGATACTTCGGCATGTGATATTCTTTCAGCTGGCAACAAGTTATTAACCTCCAACTGATGCAACAAGCAGCTTCTCATTTCTTAAACAACCATTTGGAAAGACACATCCTGTGGTTGTGCAAAAGATGTTAGTCTGTTTAAGAAGGGTCAAATCACTGGCATGAAGCAGAGAAAACATCTAAAGGAGATTGCAGAAATGACTAAAACCGGGTTAGGACCTGTCCAAGGCATTATTAAAAACCAGAAGGTTAGTGAGGAACCATCGTCTTCCGGGCAGAAATGTGGTCGGAAAAAAATCCTGAATGATCGTGATCGCCATTCACTTAAACGTTTGGTGAAATCAAATCGGAGAAAAACAGTAGAACTCAGGGCAATGTTTAAAAGTGAAAGTAAGGACATTTCCATATGAACAATGTGAAGGGAACTTAAGGGACTGAACAGCTGTGTAGCTATAAGACAACCACTAATGAAGGTAACTGGAGAAAAAAAGCTTTAAGAAGGTCATGTGGTCTGATGAGTCCAGATTTACCCTTTTCCAGAGTGATGGGTGCATCAGGGTAAGACGAGAGGCAGATGAACTGATGCACCAATCATGCCTAGTGCCTACTGTACAAGCCTGTGAGTCAGTGCTATGATCTGGGGTTGCAACAGTTGGTCAGGTCTAGGTTCAGCAACATTATGTGCCCAAACAGTGAGATCAGCTGACTACCTGCATATACTGAATGACCATGTTATTCCATCAACAGGCATATTCCAAGATAACAATGCCCGGGTTCATGGGGCTCAGACGGTGAAACAGGGGTTCAGGGAGCATGAGACATCATTTCCACACATGCATTGACCACCATAGAGTCCAGACCTGAAGCCCACTGAGAATCTTTGGGATGGGCTGCAGAATTCTTTGTGCAATTGTCATCAATACAAGATCTTGGTGAAAACTGATAGGAAGACTGGACGGAAATGCTTGCCGCAATCAAAGCTAAAGGCGGTCTAATCAGACATTAAGGTGTGTGCCCTTTCTTTTGGTGGTGACTTTTTTTCAGCCAGGCATTGTGTGTGTGTGTATATATATATATATATATATATATATATATATATATATATATATATATATATATATATATATATATATATACACATACATACATAAGTACAATGTGTACAAAAAGGCTTTGAAACTCTCCAAAATAGGACAAAACGTCTGTCAGAGATAGGTAAAAGCCCTGCTTTTACAGCCCTCAAATGTGTTCATTGTATAAAATGGTCTTTACAGATAAACTGTTAAAGCCTTTTCATTTCAATGTTGAACATATGCAATTTAACTTTTTTTCCTCTTTAAAAATAAACCTTAAAAAATTTAATAAACCCACCTCCAGCAATCAATACATATCCTGATCAGACTAAACATTTCAGTTTCAGTCAGACAGATTGCTTGGATCATGGTAAGATGGACAGCCTGATTGTGTTTTACAAAATTTTCAAAAGGTAAAGGCAAAAGATGCAGTTATACTATCCATCGTCATGGAAATGTACATGCTCTTATAGCTTCAACATGGAGAATTGCTTCTCAGCAACAAGCATGTCCTGACACAAAGACAAATGCCGTACATGTACACATTGAATCCCGCGACAGCCTGCAGACGAGTTTAACACAAGGCACAGCCACTTAATGTTACACTGCAATCATACCAAGTCTGGCCTTCTAACATTTATGCATCACTTTGAAATCAGAAAATTTGAACTGCATGCAGTCACATTAATGATGGCAAATGTATTGAATTTCAGAGAAATTCAACAAATCACAGGGTTACATAAATAAACAATAAAGCTATCTGAGCTTTTGAATTTATGTTTACTTTTTTGGCAAGAGGACAGGAGACACTAGACTGATCAAATGTCTAGATGGGGCTGGGATTTTAATGTACACTGACTAAGGGGCTATTCCAGCTCTAATAAGAATATAGTCCAGTCATATCATGTACAAACAGAAAAGTCTTCTTTGTGCTCAGAGTAATGACTGAAGTACTCATGGATAAGTCAGAGTGAGCCCCAGTTACAGCTCGGTACTTTAGAACTGTTGTCACATGTAAGAATTACTGTATCGATTCTTAAATGACACACCTGTAAAAACTTGTGACCTCTGACAGACTTACCCTACAAAAAAGCAGAAGAGACAGAAAAGTGTGTTCATGAGGCCAACATCGTGGGAAATGCGGGTGACGATTGCCTGCTGGCAGTGTGGACACACAGTCTGCACTGGTGAGGTCTGGAACATTTCCCCCTGCAGTACTGTCACAGTGGTAGCTGCACCTGGAGGAGCCAGGACGGTCGCTGTATGACCTCCCATGTGAACAAAGTGGCTGGGACCAGGACCCATCTGTCCTGGCATTGGGTAGGCAAAGTGACCAGGAGGGTGTGGGTAGGGGCCGCCTGCAAAGAAGGAATTCAAGATTTTGAATTTAAAGAAAACTATGCACTTTGAATTGACCTTGCAGAATAAACACATTTAGGAAGAACCTTGTTTTACTGTGGCACTGAGGTGACAGTGAAGTAGTTACACATAAATAAATGTGTTGCTCAACATAGCTCCAAAAAAAACAAACAAACAAAAAAAAAAAACACGAAAAGATAGTGAAGCCAAAGACTGCAGAAAGTCTGCAGCACCTTGTGATGGTGGAGGCATTGGCATTGGCATGGGTCCTTCTCCTGGGACATGCGGGGGTAGAAAGCCAGGGTGTGGGGCCTCATATGGTGGAGGACCATAGTCTGGAGGTAGTGGCTGTCCTTGTGGAGGAGCTGTTCTTACAGTTTCTGAAAGATAAGAAATTTAGACTGAAAACAGGTGGCAGTCAAAACATCTCGAACCAAATGAATAAGTTTAAGAACATGTAAGAAGTTAAGTTGAGCCAAACAAAGAGAATCAAAATTAAGTCAGAGCCATGACTGCGAGTACTCATTAACATTCACCACAGTCCAGCATTGTTGGCATTATTACCAGGTTGTCCATTCTTCTCCTCGATAAGGGGGGCACTGGGACCTCCGGGGTACGGAGGGGGAGGATCACTGGACATACTGGCCGGATGTCTGGGCTGGCAGATGAGTTGAACACGTGAGCACTGATCACAACTTTATAAGACCACTTTCACTCTGAAAAATAAAAACATACAAACTTAAAGAGCCTTGGCTAACTGCTGTCAGACACAGACTAATGAAATGACCCAAAATGTTTTAACTACCAGACACACTATCAAACTACTCTATGTCACTGCTAATGTCACATTGCACAAATATAAATTTCACACGGACAAAGTGAAATGAAAGGAAAGGAAAATTTTATGTGATGAGAACTTTTCTGTTTCCCTCATGTGTTGGATTGGCTCACATTACTGAATAAATTAAACGTAAGCTATTCCAGGCCCTAAATGTTGCAAAAAACAAGACACATACTTGAATCAAGAAATTTTCTAATGAAAGGATTGAGAGTGGAGTTCACTTATTATCTTAACTATGTCTATTAGCACTGCAAATTTTAGTCAAACTGAATCTGACATTTGAATTTAATGACATCTGGTTATCAAACAATGTTCCAAGGAAAAGTATGCAACAAAGAAGACAAGAACAAACACAAGTACTGAACAAAAACCATGTTGATCATCAGCAAAGTCAAAAAGACAACATGTGTATTTTCTTCTAGTCTGTCCGAGAGCTCATGTTTCAGCTGCAAGTGCTGCTTTCTCTCTGCCTAAATAATGTATGGTGATGAATGCAATGTCCAGCAAAGGGTTCAGAGAAACATACAATAGATAAATGAATAAACAAGAAAAGGAAAAACATAAACAATTCTTAAACTGTTTCTTTGTCCCTGTTTTTGGCTTAAAAAAAAGTATCACTCAAATGATTTATGAAAGAGTCTGTGTGCGAAACACACACCACAGCTCAAACTTAAAAGTATAAAGCAGTGTGTTTTATCTTTGAATGTTTTAAATTTAATTTGTCCAATACATTCAGAAGCTCAGACAAAAAAAACTGTACAACAGACTTTCTCAAACGTTTGTATCCAACTTAATTATATCTATATAAAAAGAAGTGACTATATTTCTGAGATTTTTCACACTTAGTCCAGTACTGGTATACTGTCCACATCAAAACAATGTTTATGATTAAAGAACATCAAATGAGCAGCTTTACACACAAAAAACCTTGTTTAAAAATCGATGACATTACCTGTTGCTACTAGGAGCCTGGTACACCTGCCCCAAGTTGTACATGGTCTATATTCACTGCTATTACATATTATTGATGGATGATGTATGAGGGTATTTCTAAGCAATCATATGCAACACCAAATACTAGCAATGGCTTTAGAAAATCTTTCTAATTAATTATCTAGACTATGTCTAAATTATAGATTTTTTTAAAAGAGAGAGAGAGAGAGAGAGAGAGAGTTACATATTGATGCCAACTATTACCTAAACATGATTGTTGCACTTGCTAACTGCTAGTTTTTCTGCTAAACTAGCCACCAAGTTTATTAATCCCAACGCAGATAATCCTGCTCAACTCCATATACACACCTAACACAAATAACTTAGTTACGTAATATAAATTCACGGATGTAACATAAATTTAGCTCAACCTACTAAATAGATATCTTTAAACTACTATATCAATTAACACAGTTGCTAGCTAAGAGAGAGGAACCATCTAGAAATTCAACAAAAGCTCCTAGTGGCAGGTTGATCAAATGTTGTTTCCTAGTTCCTTTATAAGACTAGACGACAAGTGTTGCACTCAGGGAGGTAACTCGGATACAACTATATTTGGTATGCTTGTTAAGATACAGGAAACAGCTTACAGCTTGTAGTTGCTAGCTAGCTAGCTGGCTAGCGTCGCCATTCTTGACACAGAAACAAGAGACTAAAGATGCAAGAAGGAACGTGCACGGTCACAGAGTGAAGCTCCGGAAAATTGTGGGTGAAAAAAGTGCTTCTAGTCGTCACTGTAACGAACCAGGTGTCAATATGCTTGAAGTCAAATTACCTGTTTCAAGGAGAATTGCGACCCGCCGAGGTGTAACTGAAGTTGTTTGACGTTAGCTGCTCCGAAGCTACTGTGGAGAGTCAACATCCGCTGAGACGGATTTACACTGACGTCATTAATTATGCTTCACACCGGTGTACTGTCGATATCTGCTTCCTGAAAACCATCAGCCGCATAACCATCATTAACTGAATAACATTACCTTTAAAATGTAGTAGGACAAAAATTGTAAGGTTGCTCAGACACCGTGACTTAATGTATGAAAAAGTTGACAAATGACCACATTTTTCAAACTCCCAAATAGAAAATAAAGTGAACATACCAAAAAAAATTACATCTCAACTAATCGTTTGACAGGTTGATTAATGCCTTATACTGTATATTCATTTACATATTTTTCATCCATAATAATGTATATTTGCTACAAGGAAAAAGAATAATTACATTTTAAAGTATTTTCTTGAGAAGCTGGTTTGCCAGCTGAGCTATTTGTCCAAGCTAAGCTCAGCTATCACTTTATCACAGTTGTTTTCATCTTCTTTATCGGTACCTTTTTAAGATTTTTAAAAAATATATCATAAAAATATTAACTATGCCAATAGACCGGATTTGAATTTTACAATTTTCCATCTAAGGAACAACCACAAAATTATGTTAACTGATAATGATACCAGCGCTTCCCTGCCATTAGTTTCGCGATTAAAAAAATAAAATAAATCTTTCAGTTACCAGAAAAGTCTGGACGGATTCTAGTCGGTAAACTTAGTTTCACTGCCCCCATGTGGACTTAATGGAGAACTGCAATATAAAGTCCACACGTCCATAAATTATCTGAATTTGAGCACAGATTGGAACAAAATAAAATAGATATGATTATTTATTAGTCTACTTAAACTGTAATTCATCTAACAAAAAAAAAAAAACAACAACAACAACACGAAAGCAAAGAAAATGTATGGTTGGTCGCTTATTTTCCCCTTTGATAAAACCACTTGGTATTGTATTATATATATCGTTGGGAAGCCCGATTAGGATTGTGCGTAACACGTGGGTAGAATGGTGCCTGCCAAAAATGTCAATCAATTGGACTTTACCAAAGCATTATCAGAATAACTGCCCCCTTGTGGCCATATTGAGGAACTGCAAAATCATATTTATTGTACGTGTCCAAACCAGTGACTGTAAAATGGTCCAAACTGAAGCGTACAAAATCATTAAGTGGTCACAATGTGTTATTATGAACGCCCACAAAATCTAAAACAATTAACACAAAACTGTAACATCCAAATCAGTTACTTTATGCAAAGATTTTATCGAATCGCTATTAACATAAGTCAATGAGTTATTGGGTGCACCAAAAATCATGGTTGTTTACTGCCCCCGTGTGGTGATAATTCAAAACTGCAACATTTAAATGAGTCAAGGTAGCGTCAATGTTAACGTGCACAATACTTCCGGTGAGGCGAGTACTTAAAAATAAAATAATCTATGATTGACGAACATTTGAAAACAATCTTTACTTTGATTACATTTAATTTTAGAGGATATGTTTACACTTCTTATAATTTATCAGAAATCACGCAGTTCAATAATTATTTTTCTTTTGTTTATTTCACAACTGACACAAACAAAGTTTATATGAGAACAAACAACAAAAACAAAAACCACAATCGACAGAGAGATCGATATCTGTAGACGGAGAAAGCGATATCTGTAGACCTTTTTTACGTAAGTTACTAGTGTCCTTGTTTACTGGTCTACAGCAAATTCGACCAAATATTTACTGCTCACCATTTCCTCCTGCTCGGGGTTAATTAGCTCCGCGCAACTCCCCGGCCGGTCCTTTCTCGTAAAGCGAACGCCCACACTTAACAAGAGAGAGCCAATCAGCTTGACTCTCTGCTACGTTAGCACAGTTCAGGCAAAACAACAGCTCGTTCTGAAATTGTATTCATCTTAGCAAGAAATCCAGAGAATCCAAGCGTTGAAAATGTAAATTTAACCAGAGCTTTTATATCTGGTGGATGTTATATTTGTTTAGGCCTCGGTTTAGGCTGAAGTCAGAGCTAATCTGAGCTACTGACGCGCCGTTAGCCACTAGCTAAGTGTAACTAGCATTGGTGATCCAGCAGAGAAAGATGGGGTCCATCCTGAGTCGCAGGATCGCTGGTGTTGAGGACATTGATATCCAGGCCAACTCGGCTTATAGATTTCCACCAAAATCTGGTAAGTGATAAACAGCAGCGTTTGCTGGAGTCTTACATCTCATAAACACGGAAATAAACAATGTTACACCGAGTACTTCAGTAATTTGCTTATTATGTATTTACTGTAAATCATCCTCAGCCGTATGTATTGATAATCGGTGTTTATAAACATTTGTGAAGGCATTTGTATGTTAGGTTTGTTTTCAGCTAGGACGTCATGTGTCATTTATTTTTACAAAACCGTCGTTATGTCCCAGACACCGCCCCTGTTGGTTGTCAAATAAGCGTAACCTTATAAGCTTATTATGAAGTTGTAACAGTACTGTGATCATGATTGTCGATCAATGTGATCATATTGATTAACATTGTGAGGGTCAAACTCCATCCAATTATGTTATGAGAGATTCTGCACGAGCCGCGTCAAGACATTGACATGACCCTTATATGATTTTGTGTAACATCTCTTGAAAACAGATTTAATTTACATGATGGAATTTTATTTAGCTAAATTAAACATTTTAAATCGGAAAAATAGCAGAAAGACATTTTGAAGAATAAGAGTTTTACTACCAATCTGATCGAGGTTGTGTTGAATCCTGTTCATCTTACTGTACTCCTGCTTCTGCAATGATAGCATTATAATACATGAACCCACTTTATTGTGCTAAAAGTAGTGTCGGCAGTGCCTTAATTACTCATCATCCCCCCCCCTCCAGGGAATTACTTTGCTAGCCATTTCTTCATGGGAGGAGAGAAATTTGACACACCGCATCCAGAGGGATACCTCTTTGGGGAAAACATGGACCTGAATTTTCTTGGAAATAGGCCAGTACAGGTGAAAACCAATGTTTCTTTAACTCTGAAAACTGCATTACATATTTCATTCAGCTTTATGTCGTTCTACACACATTTTGTCAAAAAGTATTAACAATGACAGTAAATTTACATGAAAGATCACTCTTATTGCTGTTCTTTAACTAGTTTCCATATGTGACACCTGCCCCCCATGAGCCTGTGAAAACCCTGAGGAGTCTGGTTAACATTAGGAAGGACTCTTTGCGTTTAGTCAGGTAAAGATGGTGAGATACAATAATAATATATGGTTTAGAGTCAGAAATTCTATGAATGCTTGTCAAATCTTGATTCTAGGTATAAAGATGACTCTGACACATCGTTGGAGGATGGTGGAAAGCCAAAGGTTCAGTACGGTGTGGAGTTCACCTTTGACGCTGATGCTCGAGTAGCCATCACCCTCTACTGTCAGGCATTTGAGGAGTTCTCCAATGGGATGGCTATGTAAGAATTTGATCTCATGACCTTTTTAATGGGGCATTGATTAAGTCTGAAACTAACATAAACAGATCATCCGACCTTTAATCCAACAGCTTTCCATCAAAATGAAACAAACCGTCACTTCCATCTGTCTGTGTCTAGATCTGATTTTGTCCAATGACACATACTTATTGAGGTAGCTTCTTCATTTTAGTGTAAAACTTTTTGCTGGTGCACTTCTTACACCCTGTTTTATGGGTGGTGAGATTCAAGCTTCAGAGCACAAAGTCTACAGAATAGATACAATGGGTCCTTAGCAACAGCAGTCACCATGGATACTGTACATAAGGCTTGGATGAAGATAAATGTAATGGTCTGATCTGAAGTTACTGTTTTACGATGAAACCTAAGATCAGATATTGCTGCTGTTATGTTTCTCCATTTCAGATTCATTGATTTTAAATATGAAGTTATCGATCAAAGTGAATAAGACATCTCACACTGATCCAGTGAAACGATAACTCCACTTTTTAAGTTTGTTTGAACACATTGGGTTTAATTTCTGCAATGGAGTGAAGACCGGATTCTTGTTTGTGTAGTTACAGCTCAAAAGATCCATCCATGGTCTCTGAAACGGTGCATTACAAGCGGGGAGTGAGCCAGCAGTTCTCCATGCCATCTTTCAAAATAGATTTCAGCGAGTGGAAAGAGGAAGATGTACGTTTAGAGCTTGGTACTACATCACAAAAGCAGACTGCATTGATACATCCGCAAATCAAACTAAATGTATTTATGATTTTCTTTAAAGCTGAACTTTGACCTGGACCGAGGAGTATTTCCCATTGTAATCCAAGCTGTGGTTGATGAAGGGGATGGTAGGTCACCAGAGCTGCTTTACAGTCATAACAGATTATTTTATTGTTACTGCAAATGTTCACACTAAATCTGGCAATGTTTGTTGTTAATGTTTGTGTATTTTGTTTCTGTCTTTTTAAGATTGTCTTGGACATGCTCATGTACTTTTGGCAGCCTTTGAAAGAGTATGTATATATTTATAAATAGTAAATAATTTGCAACACCTATGAAGCTTTCATTTGAGCTCAAACACGTTTCTTTTTACCCGCAGCATGTTGATGGCAGCTTCTCCGTCAAGCCACTGAAGCAAAAGCAAATTGTAGGTTTAAAAATGTTTTTGTTTTGATACAGACTTTGTGTATATTATTCATTTTAGGAGTGAAATTTTCCTTGCTGTAAATACGGTGCAGGGCCACTGATGTTTGGATGTTGAAAGTAGAACATCTTTAATGATGGAGACCGTGCAGGCAAATTAAATTAGCTTTTTTATGTCACTTCTGTTTTCACCATCAAACTAACTGCGCTATAACAATCTGCAGGGACATGAATAAGTCTGATTAATTATCAGGGTCAATGGGTTCTGCAACATTGTCAAATTTTCTTTTCTGTAATTTTATAGGTGGACCGTGTGAGCTATCTCTTACAGGAGATCTATGGGATTGAGAACAAAAACAACCAAGAAACCAAGGTAGCAGTTTACATATTACATATATATGAATCATGATGCTGAATGAAGGTCACTTGTGTTTTTCTGTGTATCTTTGTTTCGTTAAATTGTGCTTTCTTTTTAGCCATCTGATGACGAGAACAGTGACAACAGCAATGAATGTGTTGTCTGTTTGTCTGATCTTCGAGACACACTCATCCTTCCCTGCAGACATCTGTGTCTCTGCAACTCTTGCGCAGACACTCTACGTTACCAAGCCAACAACTGTCCCATCTGCAGGCTGCGTAAGAACGGCTGAATTGTTTCAGTTCTTCGAGTAAGTTCAGTAATGTGATGTATTGAATTATCATCATGTTTTAATTGTTCCTTGGTTTATTCTGACCAGCCTTCAGAGCCCTGCTGCAGATTAGAGCTGTGAGGAAAAAGCCTGGAGCTCTTTCTCCTGTGTCTTTCAGTCCTGTTCTGGCTCAGACTATGGATCATGATGAGCACTCAGTAGGTGTCAAGCACATCATAGGTCATCATAGGTCACATTACATGTTATTTTTGTCTATAAAATTCAATAAACTTGCTGCCTCTCTCTTTAACTCTTTGCAGGGTTCAGACTCGGTCCCTCCCGGCTTTGAACCCATCTCGCTGTTGGAGGCTCTCAACGGTCTGCGGTCAGTGTCTCCTGCCATCCCATCTGCTCCCCTGTATGATGAAATCAACTTCTCCGGGGGTCTGGGTGGTGACAGCCGACAGCTGAGCTCTCCGGAGCATTTGAGTGATGGAAGTCTGCAGAAAGGCAAAGTCAGCAAATCACCTGACAGGTAACGACAACATTGTCATGTACATTCACAACTGGTCAAAATGAAAACAATGATGGCCTCAAACTTAATTTCTCCCGGGGCTTGGTTAGATGTCAGGGTTATTTCTAATTTGTGTCCATGCTGCATATGATAAAAGTTTAATTATAGCAAAACTGAAGGAGGAAGCTCATTTCATGTCGTTGTAACATCTTCATTTTTGTGCCTCATTTTCTCTCCAGCACCCTTCGATCACCATCTTCTCCCATCCAGGAGGAGGATGAAGAGAAGCTGTCAGAGATGTCGGACGCTCAGCCACACACACTCCTCTCAAGCAGCCCCGCTCCCACAGACGTAAGTTTCCACTTCACAGCGTGATATTTAAACGCCGACCCTGCTGTAGACTAAACCTCCGTTTATCTCCCAGGCAACAGCAACCGAAGACGTGGCAGAATCTCTCTCTCCAGATGACGGTGAGTTTTCTCATTTTTTGGCACTTGGCCAACAGACGATCAGTTGTAATTTTGACATTGTTGCTGTCCCGGGTGATCCAGAGGACAGGATGCATTCTGGGGGAGACATCCTGCAGGACTGCAGCAGTGAACACTGTAGCTTGACCAAAACGGAGAGCGACCCAGCGGGTGATCTGTCTCTACCCGGTGAGAAATTCTCCTTCAGGAACACTCGGCAAATGTTCCCATGTTGAAGTTTTAATTCATTTTCACACAGATAATTTACACATTAAACAGCCAACTTCCTTTCCTGTTTGGGAAGTAAGCACTGAAGTGACTTCTGCTTTTCGAAGACAGAGCAAATCTGCTCACTGCTTCTCTTAAACAATATTATCTGCCTCTTGGTTACTTTTGACTCTATTAAATGTTGAATTTCCATTCTGGTTCCTTAGCTCAGCATCTTTCATCTTTAATAAAAGACTTTAGGGCTGTGATTTCCTGAGCTTTGCATCTAACCTGTGTGCTCTTGCCTCTGTGTGTTTCCTAACACTCCTCTTCTGTTCCATGCCATCCTTTCTCTTGGTACCGGCTTTTTCAGCCCTAGGTCCTGATTCCTGCTCTATTGGTATGGAGGAATAACTGTGGTATGTAGGCTTTCCTGTCTGCTTTGCTTCTTTACGTATGGGCTCTACTGCTCCCTCTTCATGAATACATTCACTGTTGCCTATGGTAGTTAGAAAAAAAAAGAGTTAGCATTTATAAGCAAGTTTTAACTGCTTGTCAAGCCAAATTGAACAAGATTAAGCTTTTTCTGTGCATCGCTGGTCTTCCTGAAAGTCTGATGGTATATCTTCCTCCCCAGGGTCATCAGCGTCCACAGAAAGTCTGAAAAGTCAGAGCACAAACTGCTCCAGCCAGCCTCTCCTGTGTCCCACGAGCAGCCTTCATATGGAAGATGAACATCTCAACCCCTGATTCATTCCCAGCTTTATTTCACAAAGATAATCCAATCCATTGATTATTTTCATACACACCCTTTCCCTGCCTAATCATCTGCTTGAATTATGAGAAGCCAGAAGCCCTGAAAGAAAGTTTGAGGGAGGGTCCTGTTCATTCCATCAATGCCTCAGAATTACAGAAGAAATGTTTTCAGTACCTTCCTCTGACTGATGTTGAAGAGAAAAAAAAAAGTTAAATGTTTGAACAGCTTTCATTAACTCTCATATGGTGTTTTGTGTCTTGGCCGAAGTTGTGGTCTTGTAATGTAGATTCCAGAGATGTATCACTACCTGTTATGGTGGTGCTTTTAAGCACACTTACTTTAAATTAAACGTGTTTCAACTTCTTAACACTAAATTCAAAAGATTTATATAAGCAGTTTGTGTTTAGATATTGTATTCATTAGTGAAACACATCAGATTAATGAATTTATTACCGTTTTTCCCTGTCAGACTGAATGATTTTTGAAGGCATTTAAAAGCATATTACTTATGAACTTGTGTGTCCATTTGAGGTGATTTTGCAATAACAAAATCATTCATTATTCATTCCTTTTTAACAAAAGCATACAATGAAATTATTTTAAACCATTTACTGTTTTAAACATCAACATTGTCTTTATTTTAAGTGTTGATATCTATGTATAACTAGAATCCTGTGTAGTTAGTTCCAAAACTGTATACTTGCATATCCGAAGTTGAAGTAATGAAACAACAGTTAACATGCACATTATTTATGACTTTGATAATAAGAGCTACAGATTCACATCCTAACAGCTAAATTCAAAGATGTCTATAGCCAGGAACAAGCATAGATGCTCCACCTACATGTATGCTGATGTAGTACTGCACAGCACGCGTGCTTGTCATTGATGTGGCTGTTCTCTGTACAGTCTTTTTTTCTTTCTTTTTTTTTGTGGCAATGCCAGTGTTTGCTCACGTTCTAGCTGCAAAAACAAAAAAGGGGTTGCGTGTTTGTGTGGCTGCAGCGGCTTTATTTACCTTGGTCCTGTATGTGTAGCACCATGCATATAGATCTATGTGCCTTGAATTAATATGGCTGCCTGCTTGTTGCAATGGACATTAGTGTTCTTACAAATTCTACAATATACAACAGTTTCAGCCCATGGAAAGCATTTATGATGCTGATGTAAAGAGCTTTTTCTTGTTTTTATATTGCAAACTTCATGCTTTTGGAAAAGTGCATCTTGTCATTGATCAATATTAAGTTGAACTATACATTTACTTTATGATGACCAAGTATCAATTATGCATTTGATATTAGTATCTAGGCTCAAGTTGAAGCTTACTGGAAGGATCACATCCCAATACACAGATGCAAACTTTGCTCTTTTTTTATGTATGATATATATATATAAAAAATTGGGCTCACATTTGCATGTGAATTTCTTGAGGTTTTCACCTACCCAGTGCTTTTACTCCCATGTTTTGTGATTATTTTGTCTTTGTCCCTTCCTCTTCTGTGCCATTTCAACTTGACACTGTGCCTTCCTGTTCTGACCACTATTGGCCTGGTATCCAGGATAACCCTGCAGTAGGTGGTTTTTGGCTTTCTGTTAAATCAATACCTGTCTTTCTGTGTGTATAGCAGCATGTGTATAACAATAAAGAACAAATATCCAGTACCTCAACTACCAGCAGTTTTTTTTTTTTTTTTTTTTAGCTGCTGCAACATTTCAGTATGATTAAATGACTAAAAAGTTTTATGATTTTCTAAAATGTGTCAATATTAATCTGTCTATAAACAAAGAAATGTGGAACGTGGAAGATTATAAAACTTGCTGAGAAATTGGCGGCAAGTTGAAAAGAGTAAAATTTAGGTCATATTTAACAAACATTAAGGAATGATTTTGAATACAAAAGCATTTAAAGTATAATCTAGTAGATGGGAGATTTTCTTTTCTGTAAATTAACTTTACCATTTGTACAAAACACTCAACCTTTTTGGCAAAATATCTTGGTTTTATAGTTTTAAATTGAAAAGTGCAAAAATAAATCCCAATTTATCAAAAGCTCAAACCCTGTGGATAAACTGGCAAGCAACAGAACTGTCCTGTGACTTTTAAGCACTTTGCACTTATATTGCTGGTAACATCTGGACTATGGACTGTTGTAAATTCAATACAAGGGTTAATTGTTTGCCTAAACCTATGGACCGCCTCATTTAGATCTCCTCTGTCTGAAATCTGTCACGAAAACTGGCTTTTTGTCTTCTGCTATAAATTGCTTATTTAATGCCCTTCAAAACCTGATCATAATCTATGCAATCATAGGCCAGGTTAATTTATGTAGATAGCACATTTCATATATGAGGTAACCCAATGTGCTGTTCATGAGAAAAGAAAAACAAGAGAACACACACAGAGTTCAAAGGGAAATACATAAATCACCATCAATATACATAACTGAAAATATATTCACAAAGAAAAACTCCCCATCTTGATTTAAAGCTGTGGTATATAAAAAAGTTTTTAGATACGATTTAAAATAAAGGTTTAGAGGAGACTTCATATTTTCTGGTAGTTCCAAATATTAGGAACATGAAACCTAAAATACTGATTAGTTTGAACCCTTTGGATTCAAAGCCTGACCCAGATTACCTTAGAAGTCTCTGCAGCTCATATGGCATTAGCAGGAACATTTTAAAATCAATTCTTCGGTGCACAGAAAGTCTAAAGATCTGACAACAGGAGTCATAACTTCCCTTTTTTGGGTCTTTGTGAAGACAAGAGCAGCAGCATTCTGGATTAGTTGCAGTTGTCTTGGTGATTTTTAAAAAAATTTTTTTTTTAGAAAAACCTGTAAAAGCCTACAAAAGACAAATGCTAAGAAAGAAAGAAATGTTTTTAAATCATGCCATCATTCCCCTTTTTCTACATATACTCTTCAGGTTGTAAAATGCGAATTGGATTACTGCTCGCTGAAATTAATCTCAGATTCCAAAATGACACCAAGACTTCTGGTTTGATCTGTTATTTTTAACAGCTGAAGCTGAACATTTATCACTGGATGTTCATCTTCATTAGCAAAGATACATGATCACACCCAATCCAAGTATTGATTTGACTGCCTAATTGAAATAAATGCTCAGTTCAGTTATTACAGGAAACCATTTGTACATATTTTAACAGTCATCTAATAAGTTAATCACTTTAATATTAACTTTATAGTCTGGGAAAACAAAATGCCACAATAATAAATAAAGTCATGATTAATTGTTGCTTAGCTGAACCAACACGTATAACCTGATTTATAATTCACAGAGGATTAAGTCACACTCCGGCTTAAATCTTGCTTGCAAAATTCTACTACTGTGAAAAAAAAGATCTGTGCAAGTATGTGTGTATGCAAATATATAGGACACTGACTGAGATTAGAGCTTATGATGCTTTGAGCTAGTCAAGGTCAGTGCGTGCGGTTAAACTGTAAACACATTGTCTGAGTTTAACCAGCTCTATGAAGAGTTGAAGTTCTGCTGCTTGAGTGAAAAGTGTGAAAGGTTAAAATGTCTTTTGCCTACTATTTCACTGGCAGACTGATTTTTAAAAAAAAAAATTAAAAAATATTAATCCTTAAAATAATTCTGATTTGGTTTGACATCTTTATGTTAAAAACAATGATTGCTAAGCCTCAAGCCTGATTATTGTGTGAAGTCCAAGTGCAGATAAAAACCAGTTCAAAATTCAATTACAAGCCTTTAGTTTTATTAAGGGGAAACAACCTAATAAAAACCTAGAATACTACACAAGGATTTGGCCTCCTTTAGAAGAGGACAATAAGGAGAATTAGAATTATACTTTTATTTAGAGAGAAATCATCAGGCTCTTTGAAATAATACCATGTTGGGTTAACAGTCTGTCTAAAAAGGGTTACCTCAGGCCAGTAAAAACATGTGCCACCTCATTTAATTAGTCTGTGCTAAATCTCTTTAAGGCATGAAATCATCCCGATGACAATCCACACAAATCTCCCTGCTCACTTGGAATAGTTAAATTAGCCCACATGCCCTTGATCTCTTAAAACATGTGTATCACCCCATCCAGTCACACCATACTTTGTTCATTCCCATCCTGAAAAAACACACAGTCAAGTGAGCATGCATATTGCATGTGCTAATATACTGTGTGTGGGAGTGTGTGCTATTCAAGAAGAAACAACATCACAATCAATCACATCTCAACATCTCAGCAGCTCATTTCTGTTATGTGTGTAAAATGTTAGAATTAATCTGTCTGAATTTCTGACCTAGCACAGAATCATGTTATTACAAGTTGCAATTGCAGAGTAAAACACTTAAAATACCATGTTTTTTCATTTTGTTTTTTTTTTTGTGAAAAATTCTTGCTGTAACTACGTTGACAAGAGGTTTATCATATGTATCTTTAAATAAATGCTGCAACTTTAAAGTTGTATGTCTCGTCCAGTCTGTTGAATCTAATTCCAAAGTATAAAACATATGGAAAATGCACCAAGAACAAAATGTCTGTTATTTAAAATGGCAGGGGATTTAGAGAATTTGGAGACACGTGCTCAGGCAGCTATGCTGCTTTGAGACAACCACTTTGCATTAGGAGATCAGGTAGAGAGAGGAGGAGGAGACAGCAGGAGAGGCACGAAGGTCAGCATCTAGCCTACTGAAGTGAGTTAAGAGTACAGACAAAGCTGTAGGACAAACAGATCAGGGAAAGTTTAGCAGGCTTTCAATTCATCTGACTACATTATTATTTATATATATATATATTTTTTTTTTAACAGCAAGAGGCTGAAAAAGAAAGAGGCATATAACAATAATAATAATAGGAACATTCTGTTCATTGTGATATTGAGGTATCATGACAAAGCAGGTCAACGGTTCACCTTTCCTCAAGCCCTTCTATATGAAGACGACTGTCAGAGTGGTCAGCCCTCTGCAACAGAGACGACACACGCTCCCTGCCAGCGAGTTCAGAAACCTTACACCACAGGACGCCATCAGTGTTTTTGAAATCGAGAGGGAAGGTAAGTCTAATTTTTCTTAAAAATGTCTGCAAAATTTTCATTTACAAGTACAACTGACTTCCCAGATCTAATAATAAATACACTGTATATTTTAATGCTGTCATTAGAAGAGACAAAGATGTGCAAAATGTAAAATATTTTAATGCTGTTTTTGGATTGTAAACTTAATCCCAATGCCATTTTAAACCTGAGAGAGCATGTTACTTTCATCCTTTTAATATAATTACTCCCTTGATAATGACTCACTGAAATAATTGCCTCCTAGCCTTTGTCTCCGTGTCTGGAGAGTGTCCACTTACCCTGGATGAAGTGCTTAATTTCCTGGGTCAGTGCCCTGAGTTGTCTCTGGGTTGGTTTGAAGAGGGACGGCTGGTGGCTTTCATCATTGGCTCCGGCTGGGACAAGGAAAGGCTTTCACAGGTATCAAGCATTGAAAACTGAAAATTCCTCACAAATTGTGATTTCTGTGACTCATTATGCTTTCATATCATTGGTGGTTTTATCTAATCCCTTTTCTCCAGGCAGCCATGACTCAGCATGTCCCAAACTCTCCAACTGTGCACATCCATGTGCTGTCTGTGCACCGCCACTGTCGACAGCAGGGCAAGGGCTCCATCCTCTTGTGGCGCTACTTGCAGTACCTGCGATGTGTGCCGGGTCTCCGTCGAGCTCTGCTGATCTGCGAGGACTTCCTGGTGCCCTTCTACCTTAAGGCTGGCTTCAAGGAGAAAGGGCCATCAGAGATCTCTGTATCGAATATGCAGTTCCAAGAGATGGAGTACACACTAGGTGGGCAGGCATATGCACGGCGGAACAGCGGCTGCTAATACTCCACCTTCCGTCAACTTAATAGCCTCTAAAATGGACTCAGGACAGTATAAGATAAATGAAACATAGCAAAAAAGATGAAAGAGCCAGTATGCATCATTGGCTTGGGTTCAGCATCTTAATGTCAGTGTCTCCCTTGACCCAGAAAGGAGCAATGTCTATGTGAGGACAGAGGGAACTAAGAGTGGATTTGTTTCTTCAAGCAACAAAATGAACTACTTGCTTTTTGCAGTTAATAATGTGGCTTATCAGATATGAAATCATATCCTGTTACCAGTAGCACATCAGCTTTGAGCTAAATGTTTTTCCAATCACTTTTACTGCAGACTGTACTAAAAGGGCAATGAGAAGAAAGTCTCACAAACAACATAATTTTGAGTTCTGAGATGAATACAATTCTATTTTTGTAAACAAATAAAAAGCAATATAGTAAATGTAACATCCATGACTGTGAATGTTGTTAGAGGAGCTGCACACTTGATCATTCAACTATTACAAGCTGACTGACTGAGTTATTAGTTGATAACTGAAATGTTTGTTGTGATTTTAATAAACTGCAAAACAATCTTAAGCGGATATTTTCTGGCAAGTGAGACAAATAGACATTTTTATTTTGTAGATTTTTTTTTACTGTTTTGTTTTTTTTTAGTTACATGTGTGTAGACAGGTAGCTAAAACACTACCATGTTCAAAACAATAATCACTTCTTGAGAAGCAATAAACAAACAAAAGGAAACATTCGAGTGCTCAGCATAATGTAACAAAAATATGGCAGTAGTTGGTAGCTTTATCAACAAGGCACCAAAGGTATCAATATTTTTGTCCCTGCTTCTGTATGAGGTTGCCTGAATAATAAAAAAACCATATCTGGATTATAACCGTAGAAAATGATCCTTCTCTGTACCAGCAACTGCTTCATTTATTTCTGCCTCTCATGTAAAGGGCAACTTGGTGCTTTTGATGAGTTTCTGAGGTGCCATAGCTGTGTTTCACTGGACAGTGAAGGAGTGACAATGACTGCCTGTGTTCAAACAAATAAAAGAAATCCTTATGGTGAGGGGTATAGGTATTCATAATGACAGAGTGAAAGAGCACAACCATATTGTTTTAGTTCACAGAAAAAGTGGGGTGACTGTCCCTTCAAACCAGTTCACACCTCTTGACCTGATGCTTTCCTGCTATGCTCACACTTCAGTGGAGGTGAGCGTTGAGGTCATATTTCTCGCAGAATTTGTCTGTGAAGGGGATGCACGTGAGTAATTCGCACCAGTCACACTTGATTGGGTAGACATAAAAGAGCACCACAAGGCCTGAAAAGAGACCAACAAACACCAGCAGGAAGACAATAATCTGACAGCGTTTGCGGTAAAGGTCCATTCGGCCAAAGCTGATGTAGGGTAGGAAGGCGAAGGACAGGAAGAAGCCAGAGATAAAGCCACAAATGTGGGCAAAATTGTCAATCCAGGGCAATAGCCCAAAGGCAAAGAGGAAGAGCACCACACACAGCAGTTTGATGAATGCCCTCCAGGGCTGGGCCAGGATCTGCCAGCTCTGAAACAGCTCCACAAACAAGCAGGCCAGGATCCCAAACTGAGAACCTGCTGGACCCACCTGAGACAAAGACAGCAGAGAAAGGAAGCTCAAGGTTGAGAAAATACAAAAAATGTTCAAAAACATGTATAACCAAGTCACAGAAAGAGATATTTCATGACACAGATTATAAAAGCATGTCATATTTTGCAATGTGTGCATCTATTACAGGTGATCACCTCTGCTCTGTAGGGCAGGAAGATGGCTGAAGCCAAATTGCCAGTTATACCACTGAGGATGTAAATGATTGATATGCGCAGCCAGCCTGCCAATTTCTCCAAGTCCCTCAGGATGGTCATCTGGAAAGCCACTGACACCAGACAGTGAAGGATCCTGGGAAAACAGACAAAAGGTTCATGTGTGTGTGTGTGTGATAGATGTGTGTCTGTGTGCAAATGTGAGTGCAAAGCTGCACGTGTTGCGAAGATAATCCATCTGTGCAAGACAGGCAAGCCCCTCAACAGCCAAGCAGACGTAACTTTGCACAACAGCAAAATCAGTCTCTATCTCACTAAAGCTTAATGAGTTCATGTAGTGAGGGCACTTTGTTTAATTACCCAGGAGAGAGATAACAGACAACAGAAGATGAAGCACTACTGTCCTTAACTGTGAGGTCAGCTCTTTGTATGGACTAACTGACAGATTTAAGCTGCACCAAAAGTAAAGCTGTCAGTCTCAGACAGCACACACAATATATGACTGCGAGTGATGAGTTGGATCATGTGTTAAATATTTGCGACATTTAGAAGACAGCTGGAGCAACTGTAGCTAAGAGTATGATAGAACCTCATATGACGTGATGTCTCTCTCATACTTTGAATATTAGTGGTGTATAGTATAGAATGACATTGCCTGTACCTGGACAAACCAACACTACTAAGATTTTTAAAAATCATTTATGCTGTAGTTTATAATACTGTGCAGTGGGAATATGCCACAAACAAATGCCACAACTTGTCCCATAGTTTTTTTCTCTCTTTGTGCATCATCTTTTACAGTTATTTTTTCTCTCATCTATTGATTGAATGTCTTGACTTACAAGTTCTATATATACAGACAGCCACAGTCAATTGTAGA
This sequence comes from Leptatherina wallacei, assembly GCA_028567055.1. Lineage (NCBI taxonomy): Eukaryota > Metazoa > Chordata > Actinopteri > Atheriniformes > Atherinidae > Leptatherina > Leptatherina wallacei. The sequence continues at coordinate 16,404,476 of JAOXYM010000022.1, read as the reverse complement.
GTCCAAATACATTTGACTGATAATCTGACTCAAACCATCTTTACAAACACTGATCTAGACTTCTAGTTTTAAAAGACTTATTCATAAACTAAATTGTACTTCTGAACAGCAAAATTTGCTTTATTTTTTTTTTATTGAATGCTGAATTGTTGTTCAATGAATTCATATTACAAGGTGGCTTTATAAAATTTACTTTGAAATACAAAATTTATTTGAAAATTCCATAAATACATTGTTCAACTATTCCCTTTTCATCTCCCTTTGATTCATTTGTCGAGAAAATGGCAGGAGAAGCAAAAATGAGAGATCCTGCCAACAGCCAACTCACCCAGCATGCAGAAAAAGAGAGAGCCAAAGCCGGTAAAATTGATCTGGAATCTCTGGGTTGAGGAAAGGCAACAGTCCACAGACATCATCCATGCAGTGCACCTGGAGAAGGACAGAACACGGCATAATAAGTCATTTTCCTCAGACATGCTACATTTTATACAAAAAGAAAAAGATTACTTGTACTATTTAAACAGTCAAGAGATCAGAAGAAAACACATCATGCTACACACTACTGACAGAGAAATGTTTGATGAGCAAAAAAAAAAGCACACCACACTAAAAATAGCACTTCTTTTCCCATCAGTACTGACAGAACAGATAGAGAACACATTGAAATATGCATTTTTTTATTTATTTTTTGTTAAACAGTTATCATTGTGGCCTGTTCCTCTGTGTTTGTGTGCCTCTGGTAGGCATGTCTCTCCATATCCCTGATGATCATGATCTGCGCCTGTTCTCAATATCAGCAACAACATATCTTTCTGGTCAACTTTGGACTTATTGCCTGATCTTTGTTTCACCTTGTGGTAACTAAACTAGGCCATTCAAGCTGCTAGAAATTGTGACTCAGCTCTGTTTTTTTTTTTTGTCCAACATTGTTCTAACTAAACCCCTGAATCCCTCAGGAAATTCACCCTGCCACTTGGCATCCATCTGTCTGCTCAGATCTAATTTGGTTCCTTACAAATTCAAACCTTTATCACTACAACTCAGTTTTTGGATCCTGGTGACAACCTGTAACAGATCTCAATTTTTATTTTGTGCAGAGCTACTTACTTGAGAGCAAAGAGTAGCCTCCTCATGAAAGTATCCCTTCATGAAGTCGCAATATTCCCGGGATGTGATTTCACACCTTGAAGAAAGCAAGTAGAAGTTATTAAGTAAAAAACTGTTAATCCATCTTCAGTATCATCACTTTAGTGTAAATATTTCTCATAAGATGATGAGATGTCCTCACCTCCCTTTGGTTCCGATGCAGCAGGGTCGGCCTGTGATGGTGCAGTCTATATGAGGCAGGTTGGTATGATTTCCTGTGTTGTACCTGGTACAAATCTACAGACAAGATCGGGAAATAAATAGTAAGACCACCAAGTTTATGCCAAACATAATGTCTGATAATGATATTAAACATTTTAACAACAGACACACCAAAATTGCCGTGTCTGTACAATTTGAAACATCACAAAACTTTTAATTCAAGTTCAAATTTGACTTTTGAAATACATTTTGTGATACAATTATTAATCTTGATTATGGCCAGGTTTTGTGAATGCATGCAGCTTCATAAGCTGTCAAAACGAAATGGGATAGTATCAATTCTGAAAACGGTGACACCACAAGCATGCATGCTTCAGTTTGAATATAACAAAGGTGTCACATATTAAACTTTTCCTCTCTTCAATAATTCAATCTAAAAAGAAAAAGAAAAAAGACTAACATTACAAACAGGAACATTTTTGCACTTCCTTTTGTATTGTGCTGTTTGTTTTTTAAAAACAAGAGAAATTTTTGAGATTCTGTAACAAACAAATTAAAGCGAGGGGTTCACTTTGCGTAACTTGATTTTTTTTCCACATGGACTTATCAATTACATCAATTGAAATCGATGTGCCTTGTCATCAGTCGAACTTTACTTCCAA